>JARYHS010013631.1:189071495-189222865 GCA_031002005.1 Vandiemenella viatica | reverse complement strand
AATCTTCCTGTGAAGTGTCATCAAAATCGGTGCAAAGACGATGGGTTTTACAAGGCTGTTACAAACGGATGGTACAGACAAGACGAAATTGTAAGGGTTGCGTTTGACACCTAGGTTACGGAATCCTAAAAATTTCACTGATAACAATCCAACAAAAACATATAGAAGTTTAATTTAATTTATCGAACAAAATGTATATATTTATGCAATAAAATAATAAATTAGGTCGATACCACTTGAACACACTCAACCATGATGACACAGTTCCAGGTATATATTATAGTCAGTGAGATAATAAGTAGGTTGTTATGATTTGACTGTCACAAATGATAAAATTATTAATTATCTATGAAAGTATACCCACATTATAAACTTATCCATATTTTCTGCTATTCAGTAATATTTTATTATCGTTAACGATGATGTTATTTTTCTTCAGAGTAAGCACTTGCTATGTCTTCAAAACGTAGCCAGCTTGCTCTTTTAATGAGGCACTTGTGTGTTAGAACAGGTTCATTAGAATTGGCGACAAGTGTGAATCAATTAAGTATGCGGGGAGGGGGTGAGGAGATCCTAAAAATTACTCATAGAGAAAGAGCACTTTAAATAGTGCTTCATAATGAGATTATGATTCCAGTTGCTATAAGGAATACATTTTAACTTTTACATGAACATATAATTCAGACCAAAGTTCTGATATGAGCAGTATCGTAATATACTCCATTTTAGCAATCAGGGACTAAGAAGCTTCAGTCTAATCATGACAGTCAGATAGCTGTTGCCACGGCTGTGATATATCATTGTGAGAGATCTTCAGCCATAGTGTTTCTCATTGGAAAAACACGCCTGGCTCTAGCCGTGTCAAACCAAAAGCAACAGCTCTTTTCAAATGGATACTGAGCTAGCCCACCTCGAGTGACTTAACAACACAGCTCTCTATATTCCTTTTCTCAAAAAATACCTGCCAAACAATGTGCCTGTAGTTGCTTTGTGTGCGGCTTTTGGAAAAATATGTTTTGACTTACGACTTTAGCGGTGGGAAGTGGGAGGAGGGAGGGGGTGGGCAAATACGTGTATCGAATATATATATCCAGACTATCCACAAGCAATTTGCAACTTTATTTCTCACGAAGAACGATTACGTTTCAAACAAGTTTGTGTTGTCAACTCACCCTTATATGACGTCACAATCAGCTGACTGGCTGGTTGGTTGGTGGAGCCTTCCGCATCATAAATGCATAGGTTCTCAATTAAATTGTTGCTCAAGACGATAAAAATCAAGGAAATCGTTATATAGAGAGTACAACGTGATGTTCTGGAAGCCCGCTGCTCGACGAGTGTTTTAGTACTGGGCTCAACAGCTGAGAGCTATCTGGGAACCAAACATTACCCGGCAGCCAGAGGGGATGGTTACGTTCTCCCCGCACATCAGCGGCACTGAGACTTCCTGGACTTCGACTTTGGCAGGAAGCCAACAACACCAGCTAACATGTATCCCCTCGGATTATTCTAAGTATAGACAGCATTTAAATGACCACATTGTCCTCAAAACCAACCCATTATCTCCCTGACGTCATTGAAGTTGTGTCCATATTGTTCATTCACGTTGTTTTGATTTTCTTGAAATGGTTACCCTGGTAATTATGCTTATTAACTGAAGATTCCAAGGAAGTTTATCATAACATAAAAGTCAGATGATGCTTATGGGTTAAAATAAACATTCATTCTTCGTTAAAGAAATTCCACATTCATTTACAGTAAATTAACAAAGATTTTACAATGTAGGCTTTCACGGCCGGTATTAACATCACTCATAATTTCCGGCTGAAAGGCCGTGGTCGATAAGAAAAACAGTTGCTGCTTAGCCTCCGAGGATGTCTTCCGCAGTTGAAAACGATACGTCAGGGGAAAGTTTAACTTATCGACCACGGCCTTTCAGCCCGGAAATTATGAGTGAAGTAACAAAGATTTGTCCGCTATCTATGACTGACTTATTGATGATCTTTAAGTTCTTTGTTGCTGAAGTATTTGTCTATTCTAACTAATCAGTTCATTTACTTTCTTTGTACGTACGAAAATGTTTTTGAGTGGTGTTATTGTGTTGCTGACCTCGTTGAGCGAGTCCGAGACGAGGTGCGAGCGTCGCACCAGGATGTTGAGGAAGAAGATGTCTATCTGCGGCGCCTGGTGCCTCGCCACTTTCGCCACCAGCGACCTCCTGGCGGTCAGGATCATCTGCTGCTCCGAGTCCTGTGACAGTCAAATCCAAACCTCAGCCCTCGCCACACAATCTTACATTTACTACGTTGTTAGTTTTTTTTTCCTCGTGTTACTGAAATACGAGAAAGAAATAACTTCAAATAATACTTTAAAAACATAACATTTTCTATTTTATCTGAGCGAAAGGCTGTATAGGACATGAGAGCAACAAATCATAATTTATTCTTTGTCATCAGTAGCATGCAAATTAATGGTTGTGCAATTTGTTTACTTGTGTTGTTTTTGTTTTTGGTATTCTATTGTAACGATTCCTTTATTACTAAGGTTATAGATCAAATTTACTATTAAACATGTCAATTATTGAATTTTAATCTTGAATATGATGGATGGGATAAATTTCCATTTTACATCTAGACAATTAACTAATATTTATTGGCATTTAAAACAAACTTAAAGAAAAAGCACACGATTAACCATGATTGAACATTAAATTATAATGGAATTTGGGACATAAATAAAGCCAGAATACTAAAACAGAATAAAACAGGAAACATACAAATGAATTACTGGCATGAGATATCGTCTTCAAAACGCAAGGTTTATACACTGTGATATTGTCCAACTACTCCGCTAGCCAAGAAACGATTTAAAGTTTACAAGTTTTACAAGTTTCTCGACAGATCTCTCTGTATTGCGTTTCAGGTCGACATCGCGAGAAACAATGCAGTCAAACTCTTTACATTAAAAATTACCATAATGTCTGGCCCTTCGATCCTGTGCGGTTGCGCGGCTAAATAAAACTGCTGCAGGTATCACCGCACTGATGTGGTGGAGTAATGACAGCCGCTACTAACAGCTGCCTAAATTAACTTGGTGTGTGGCAACATAAAAACAACACACGTACTACCATGCTCATATTAATCCGAACGACCTGAATTGCACATCGCTACATTTCATCCTGGGACTTATTCAACCCATTATACACATCTACCAAGACTGGTACTATACCCGGTAGGTGGTACATTCACGTTAATATACAAAATTGAGACTCAACCACCTCACAAAAAAACGTGCCATATTTTAACATAATCGTTATAGAAACGAAAATATTGGATTAGTATTTCGTTAATAAAAGAGTTGTGTAGACATTGAAAGCACTTCATTTTAGTTTTTTAAAACATTAAGAGAAATTACGTGTCCATACAGAACATTAAAAGTTACCATTTTCAAACAAGAAGTTAATTTTTAAACAAACGCTAGCGTCAAAACAAAGGAAGACGTTATACCGATCATCTGTCACTTAAAATAACTAACTATTAATGACAAAATCAATATTTGCCATGTAAAGATAGTTTTAGGTGAGTGCGTTGACAAATAATTGCAGATTTTTGAAGTTAGTTAATTTTGCGGTGTGCTATAAAGACATGTTGTTCTTTTACTACTACATTTAAAATTATTTTAGAAACATACGGAAAAAATTATAACTAAATTACTGTTGTCGGTGACATGAGATGTCGTCAACGCATTCTGAGTTGACAGTATTTTAGCGTCAAAAAAACTTATTTTCACCTGCCATTAATAACGAAAGCTGCTTAAGGCGAAATGAACACTCTTTTTAAAACAAAAACAAAACATGATGAGGGGTCAGTAGTTGAAGGAACAATTTCACAAAGTGTTGTCACCTTTGTGGTTTTAGTGGTGTTCATAAACAGGCAAAGAACAATAAACTAATACGGCTTTTTAGCTATAGCAATATTCTGTGGGTGGTGCTGTTAAAACTCAAACGACAGGTGAAACGTTGGTTTGATGTTCTTACCAAAAACGTTACTGGTAAGTATCCAAGGACGTGGATTTAAAACATTTGGTAATTAACGAACTGCTGCGATTGCTAGCGGACACATTCGAAATCATTAGTTTATTTCGCGATTTATACGCTTTTTTGCTACTTGAAGTTATTATAGTAGGCCAACTTTTCACTCCATTCTGATGTTAATACTATGGTGAACTCTTCCGACAGTAGTCCGTAAAGAACCTGCACTGGTTTGAGGGGTAAAATTGTTACCAGTCAACTGGTAACCCAGAATACAACCAGAAGTTTCACAAGTGCGAAAATTTTAGAAGCTGATACTAATCAATAATGAATGACAATGAACGATTGTTTCTATATTTTGTAACTGTTGTTTATGAGACATATAGTTTTGGAGTAATACACAGGAAACTGGGAACAAGGAAACGTAATGCTGGTCAACATGTGTATAACAGTAGTTGACCCCTCTGCTGCTACTGTAGGCATCGCGGGTGCCGACCCGGAAGAATGGTGGTTAGCGCTCGGGTAGTTCCTGGAGCAGACGGTTCGATTCCAGCCTCGGACATAAGTGATTTTCATGAACTGTTACGTTCTTCTTGTGTTTACTGTACTGTGGATCACTAAAATCACAACATACACCAACTGAGAAGCTAAAATAATGGAGAGGCTGCACGTATCGATAAACTAACACAAATGCTTTCTTGGTTTATTTTTTACCAATTCAGTCTTTAAATGAATGTTATATTTTTTAAATGTCACGGAAAAGATTATTTACCAAGGATTGTAAAGGAATCCGGCCACGGTATTCAAGTATGAACTAGTCCACTGTTAGCCTGAAATTATTTCGTTAATCCTCTGAAATCCAAAACATGGATTTTGTTGACCGTGACATACACAAAATTACTGACAAATATACTTGAAAGTGGACATCCAAAATGTCAGTGCCAACAGAACTGGTAAAAATTTCAACGATTTCATGAAAAGAAGTGCAGCTTCCAAGGCTTACTTTTAACTTAGATAGAAAGGCAAGCCAAAGTTTCGATACGATAAAACTAGTTTTCGTAGCAGTTACTGATTCAAAATGCTATTCAGGCATCCTATCAGAAGAAATTGTTCTACTGTCATCGTTGTATACACCTACGTAAGTGACGTTAAAAGCAAAGTTATAGTCAGCACGGATAAACTTCTTGATCATAAAAATCTAACAAATTCCGTCAAATCGCTTGAATCAGTTAATGGTCATTTGTTACTGCGATCTTAACTGTCTCCTGTAGCACGCTTATTACTGAAAGAAAATTATTGATTTATGTTCACCAATCTAATCTATGAATCAACAAATTTGCTGTCATCACAGCTATAGCAGGATGGAGTTCAATACTGTGAAGACGTAACAATGTTTTTAATTGGTTAGGGCTTTACTACTAGCCGATTTCAAGGTCATTAGGGCATGGAGAACCCTGGGGAAAGTAACGCCAATTATTGCAACCATGGTAATTCGGGAAACACGTCGCGGTATTCGCTTGGAGTAACTTCGGAAAACCATGGAAAACCGAAGTCAGGACAATCGGACCGGTGATCTAACATGCGACTTTCCGAATTCCAGTCTCGAGCGTTAACCACTCACCCAACAAGTTCGGTAACACAACAACTACAAAATACCTTCCAAAAGAAGAAACGGTTATACGTGGATTTCACGTTTCATTAAGTCTGAGTAACGGTCTCCAGTAAGTTATCGAATTACTGAAGCTGTTGAACCAAAAAATAGTGTCAAAATACTAAAATACAACAACGATGAATGAGGACGAATTTTACGTAAGGATCTGAAATAATTTAATATTGAAAATTATGAGTCAGCTGAAAAAGAGACCCTGCGATCAAGAACATCACTGCAAACTGTTCCAAATTTTTATAGTTTAGCGCTGTTATTCTCTGCAGTTGGTTTGTAGAATAGCTGTTATAGTTGAAGGAGGAAATTGTAACTTTACGCAGAGCATTTAACCACTCGGAACTTGCTTTCCATTCAAAGCAGAGGGTCTGGCTGCGAGTAATATTATAACGTCTATAAGCTGAGTAATGAACTCAATTTCAGTGTTATTACATTGTATGTGTACTAAGATTTCAGATATGTCATGATGATGTTTTGCATTGTGGTTGATAACTTCCCTGAGTTTAACAGAATTCATTTTACATAGGCCATATCAAAACTGATTACAGCCTTCTGCTTCCGTAAAAGTTTTTCATCGCAACAAAACTAAGTTCTGTGAATAGAAACTTAGAATACGTAGCTACGAACGTGAAAGTAGGTATTTAAATAATCTCCTGGTACGTGGCTTCTCACGAAACGTAGCCCACTTCTGCAAGATTTTAACTCAACTGTCTTGTATTTAGGCAGCATTAATCAAGCAATGTATTTACTGCAACTTGTCAGTTCCTTTCCTCCATTTTTCCATGTGTGTTTCATTTTTTTTTATTTTTTTTTAAATCCATCTTGTTTAACATATGCTGATGTTATATCCGTAACAACTTCTCTCAGCAGGTAGAAGAATAAAAAAATCCTGTTCCAGTGCCATAAGCATATCTGTCGGTTTCGCGTGAGAGATTGCAAGGAACAGTAGTCATTCCACTAATATTTGTGACTATCGGGCATTTAAACGTATGACTGTGGTGAGCTGGAGGGCTGAGAGATTTTAAGTATCCAAACTACCTACGTTCTACTTCAGTAACCGCAGTGAAAGCTCACACTTTCGTTGAATCATAGGATACACGAATATTGGTTAATTTTTAATTACTAGAAAATATAAATTAAAATTGGTCAGTTGCTAGTTTGGTTTTATAGTGTATCAACTTCAATTCAGAATATATATACACTCATAAAGCAAACTAGTAAAAAATGTTTTTTTAAAAAGAGTTTGCTTCCAATTTTGCGAAATTTCTTTTCAAATGGAATATACAGAACAAACAAAAGATATGATTTATAATCTTATATAAATTTTGAAAAGCTTGATGTGAATTTTAACAACATATTTACTCTCCGATTCGTGAAATTCAGTAAGAAAGGATTAATATAAATTTTTGTCGTAAAAAATTTTCTGGAGTAGCCTTTAATTTGTTAAAAATTACTCATTTAGTAATTTTGCGAAAAATGTAAACCGGACGGAAAATCTCTATTAGCTCTTCTATAAACATAAGGAGAAAGTCGTTCAGAATGAATTAACTGATCAGTAGTTTCGTATATACAGCGAGAAATTAGATTTTTTTCTGATTTTTACAAAAG
The DNA here is from genome assembly GCA_031002005.1 of Vandiemenella viatica. Lineage (NCBI taxonomy): Eukaryota > Metazoa > Arthropoda > Insecta > Orthoptera > Morabidae > Vandiemenella > Vandiemenella viatica. The sequence continues at coordinate 189,215,564 of JARYHS010013631.1, read as the reverse complement.
CTTAGTAGAAATCGGCAATAAAAATGTAAACATTTTAAACGTCACTGGTTTTATTCATCTGTAAGAAGATTATGCCAAGAAAATTTTTGTTCGGTCTGCCAATAAGATCTATATTATTTTTTTTCCCATGCCATGTTTTTCAAAAATTAAAACTAAATTAAGTTATAAATAATTAGTCGTTCGCAATCTCAAATATTAAAGAACGAATTATTTCCCGACGTTGGCCATAAATACAATTCTCTCGGGTGACAAGCTGAGTGAACAAGTGTTTCCCTACTTCGTCGGATGATGGTGGCGTTTTTTATCGCCGAAATATAGAGTGGAAACTCTTTGTTCACTCTGCTTGTCATGCGAGAAGGATTATTATATCAAAGTTTAAGGGTGTTTCTTTAATTGATCTGATCGTTATGTATTATCTATATTGTGTTGAAAAACAAATTTTTGCAGTTATGCAGATGATAGAAACGTGATTACTCGTGGCCGAAACAGTATGATTTAAAAACGTGTGGTGCAATTAAAATGAAAAATAGGAAAATAAAGTAGAAACAAGCTTCGGCAATAACCAGATTCAGTTAGCTCAATATTTCGACTGGACTTGTCTGCCCCAAGCAGAAATTATCAAGCCTGAATGAACAGCATAGGCACTGTTTACACATTGTGTTTATGAGCTTCCTTCCTCATTCGAACTCGACTGTAAGCTTAATGAGAGATATCCATCTGAAGTTTTTCTGACACTGGGCTGGAGGTGTTTCTGAATGTTAAAACTTTTAAATTTGTATATTTCTTACTATTTTGTAGTTGAGACGCATTATAACGTATTTTTTGTTGTCAAGTTTATGAAGATAAAACCTACCAGCCTTTCTGCCAGTCGTTCATTGCCTCTTAGCAGACGTCTTATTCTAGGTCCGTAGACTTTCAAATCCTAATAAACCCTGCCGGTTGGAAAAAGATTTTCTCGCTAGCATTTGCTAATAACCCTATCGTCAGCTATTGTTGTACGGTGTTCCTTTTCCGTTTTTTCTTTGCCGAAGGGCTATTCTTTGTTCTATTGTTCATTTAAATCCGTGGTAACTGTTTCCATGATTACATACTACATGAATACCCATTTTAATGTAATGTAGTTATTTGACCTAAATCCTTATCAGTCACTGATATCATTGCTTTCATCTAATGATTTTTCAGATGATTTGAAAAACATCAAGGATTAAGTTCACAATCCTGAATCTTTAAGCAGTGAATGTGATAGAACTGTTTGTGATATTGTGAATGTTTGTCTAACAATAAGATGTCGCGATCGATAATAAGACAAAAAACTTATTAGAGAGATTTTATGCAGTGTCATTAGGTTTTATATTTAGAGTTTATTACGAAGTTAGAATGGAAGGCAGACACATTGTTAACGCATTCGCATTATCCCGTTAAAGAACTTTCCTTCCTCAATCAAATTCGACCGCACAGCTGAAACTACGATTTTCTTCTGCAACATTCTGAGGCTAGGAAGTTCCATATAGGATGGTTTGTTTACCGCCTGGATGAGATACACTGCATAGCAGTCTGTATGGTCTAGCGGTGAAGGTTCCCGACTACTAACGGTGCGGTCGTAGGTTCGAAACTGTATTGGGTGATTTTTTTTTCCTTTCGTTTTCAAACCATTCCACCATACCCACTCTTACATATAACATATCTAATTTCTGTAATAAACAATAAATAAAATTTAACACATCAGACAGAAGAAAACCTATTTCTATTAAATCTTGCTGAAAAAAAACCTTCCCTAACCGTAAGCACTGAGCTATAAAAAGATTCAACTCTTCAATTCACTCCTCATAACTAACGATTTCTAGCACACTCATCTCTGAAATTTTTGAAAGAGTGACTATTTTCAAAGAACATACCAGATATAGCTTTTTTTTAGCTTATGGCTTTACGCCTCGTCACGTCGAGGTGAAGGACTTGGGACGGACGTTGGATAAGGAACGGAAGGATTTCGGCCATGGTGTTTTAAAAGATCCATCCCAGCACTCATCTAGAGTGATTTGGGGAAACCATGGAAAACCCAAAACTGGGTGGCCGGAAAAGGAGTTGAATCTGTAGCCTCCAGAATGCGAGGCCAGAGTGTCACTGCTTATCCCATCACACTCAGTCATTACAATCTGTCACAATGTTTAAAAAACTGATTCGTCAAAAAAGGTGATTATATAGAAAAAAAAGATAATTTTCAACATTTGAAATGATGAATATAATAAGGAAAATAAATTTATTTTGTATCTATAATTGGTTTGGTCACCTTTCTTTTGGGATTTTCTTCGTACAATCAACATGGATTCCAACTTTATTTTTATATATCAGCCTGATCATTTAAGTTGGATAACTGAAGACAAACCAATAAACTTTTAAACTAATGTGCTGGTGATAAATTATTTAGTTTGCGTGCTATAGAGGCCGGTGAGAGGAAATTTAAGATTTATTTCCTCATAAAGCATTGTCAAATTTCCTGCTGCGTTGTCAGATTGACGGACTTCTAGCAGTGCTGAAGAGATTTCCGTGTTCAGGGAATAATGTCTCATAGCTAGTAGACATTATCAAAAGTAAAGACACATTTCCGTTTTCCTCCTGTTTGACGTATTATACCTTTATATAATTGATTTCTTCCTTTATAACAGTTTCATTCTTTATACAGATTGTCAATATCTATTTAATCACGAAATTTTCTTTCTTTATATATCTTTACTTCGCTTACATGACGGACGGACCCTTCGTCCCGTAAGTTGTCGCAGCTCTGTGGTAAAGCCGTGCTGTGCTGATCCAACAGTCGTGAGTTCGATGCAGCTTCAAGTTGTATATTTTTCGTTCTTTATTTCCATCTCACTTATTGATAGCATATATGTGTAAAACATAAAGTGTCTACATATGGGTAATAATTATGTTTTACAGAGAATGGTTTAAAAATAATTTCTAATCTCAAACGTCATCAAGACTGAAGAAGGAAATACCTGTCATTCTTCCTTATATTGGCTTTATGAAAGTTCTCTCTGTGTCCAATGGCAAGTGGCAGCTCTATTTGTACCATATAGTTTTCTAGACTCGCCTCTAGCGTGAAAAGTTCAGTCTTTGTAAACTGGAAAATACTTTCCATTGGTTTCTATGAATCCTTGAAAATTAACCGTGCTCTTAATTTAAGAAATTATACTTGAATGATACATTTCTAATTTCGTCCATTTTTAATTTTAAAATAATTTGGTCCTATCTGGCAGTATTGCGGAACGAATTACAAACAGCGAAAGCACTTATTTATAATCGATTAGAATTTCTGGTTAATGGACAAACACAGGAATAATCATGGTCGAGGAGGTAGATATTTTCTATTACAAAATTACAGAAACAATCACAAAGAGATTAGTTCGGAAAAGTGTGGTCTGCAAGACAGATTGAATGAAACTGTCTTCCTTAGCTGCGTTGTATACACTCTGACGAGGAAGATAGCACCCTTAGCACCATGGTCCTGCGTTTAGCGTTCAAGGTTTCTGAACGGACAGTTAGTTTCTTAGTTCGAATCAAGTATCTCATATTTTTTTAAATTTATTTTTATTCCCTTTATAAACGTTCCGGCCCTACACATAGCTTATGCAAAGAATATATTCTTGATTCTTTCCTAACTGCGTCAGGGAATAACATACTCAAACTGAAAGTATCAAATGTTTCTCAACGAGCAGTCAACGTAAATATGAACGCTTGTGTGGCGTCAACACTGCGATTACTGAAGTAGAACGTAGGTAGTTTGGATACTTAAAATCTCTCAGCCCTCCAGCTCACCACAGTCATACGTTTAAATGCCCGATAGTCACAAATATTAGTGGAATGACTACTGTTCCTTGCAATCTCTCACGCGAAACCGACAGATATGCTTATGGCACTGGAACAGGATTTTTTATTCTTCTACCTGCTGAGAGAAGTTGTTACGGATATACACATCAGCATATGTTAAACAAGATGGATTTAAAAAAAAATGAAACACACATGGAAAAATGGAGGAAAGGAACTGACAAGTTGCAGTAAATACATTGCTTGATTAATGCTGCCTAAATACAAGACAGTTGAGTTAAAATCTTGCAGAAGTGGGCTACGTTTCGTGAGAAGCCACGTACCGGGAGATTATTTAAATACCTACTTTCACGTTCGTAGCTACGTATTCTAAGTTTCTATTCACAGAACTTAGTTTTGTTGCGATGAAAAACTTTTACGGAAGCAGAAGGCTGTAATCAGTTTTGATATGGCCTATGTAAAATGAATTCTGTTAAACTCAGGGAAGTTATCAACCACAATGCAAAACATCATCATGACATATCTGAAATCTTAGTACACATACAATGTAATAACACTGAAATTGAGTTCATTACTCAGCTTATAGACGTTATAATATTACTCGCAGCCAGACCCTCTGCTTTGAATGGAAAGCAAGTTCCGAGTGGTTAAATGCTCTGCGTAAAGTTACAATTTCCTCCTTCAACTATAACAGCTATTCTACAAACCAACTGCAGAGAATAACAGCGCTAAACTATAAAAATTTGGAACAGTTTGCAGTGATGTTCTTGATTGCAGGGTCTCTTTTTCAGCTGACTCATAATTTTCAATATTCAAAATATTAAATTATTTAAGATCCTTACGTAAAATTCGCTGTTGTATTTTAGTATTTTGACACTATTTTTTGGTTCAACAGCTTCAGTAATTCGATAAATTACTGGAGACCGTTACTCAGACCTAATGAAACTTGAGATCCACGTATAACCGTTTCTTCTTTTGGAAGGTATTTTGTAGTTGTTGTGTTACCGAACTTGTTGGGTGAGTGGTTAACGCTCGAGACTGGAATTCGGAAAGTCGCATGTTAGATCACCGGTTCGATTGTCCTGACTTCGGTTTTCCATGGTTTTCCGAAGTTACTCCAAGCGAATGCCGCGACGTGTTTCCCGAATTACCATGGTTGCAATAATTGGCGTTACTTTCCCCAGGGTTCTCCATGCCCTAATGACCTTGAAATCGGCTAGTAGTAAAGCCCTAACCAATTAAAAACATTGTTACGTCTTCACAGTATTGAACTCCATCCTGCTATAGCTGTGATGACAGCAAATTTGTTGATTCATAGATTAGATTGGTGAACATAAATCAATAATTTTCTTTCAGTAATAAGCGTGCTACAGGAGACAGTTAGGATCGCAGTAACAAATGACCATTAACTGATTCAAGCGATTTGACGGAAATTTGTTAGATTTTTATGATCAAGAAGTTTATCCGTGCTGACTATAACTTTGCTTTTAACGTCACTTACGTAGGTGTATAAAACGATGACAGTAGAACAATTTCTTCTGATAGGATGCCTGAATAGCATTTTGAATCAGTAACTGCTACGAAAACTAGTTTTATCGTATCGAAACTTTGGCTTGCCTTTCTAAGTTAAAAGTAAGCCTTGGAAGCTGCACATCTTTTCATGAAATCGTTGAAATTTTTACCAGTTCTGTTGGCACTGACATTTTGGATGTCCACTTTCAAGTATATTTGGTAATTTTGTGTATGTCATGGTCAACAAAATCCATGTTTTGGATTTCAGAGGATTAACGAAATAATTTCAGGCTAACAGTGGACTAGTTCATACTTGAATACCGTGGCCGGATTCCTTTACAATCCTTGGTAAATAATCTTTTCCGTGACATTTCAAAAAATATAACATTCATTTAAAGACTGAATTGGTAAAAAATAAACCAAGAAAGCATTTGTGTTAGTTTATCGATACGTGCAGCCTCTCCATTATTTTAGCTTCTCAGTTGGTGTATGTTGTGATTTTAGTGATCCACAGTACAGTAAACATAAGAAGAACGTAACAGTTCATGAAAATCACTTATGTCCGAGGCTGGAATCGAACCGTCTGCTCCAGGAACTACCCGAGCGCTAACCACCATTCTTCCGGGTCGGCACCCGCGATGCCTACAGTAGCAGCGGATGAGTCCTACCAAGACCGCAGCAGAGGGGTCAACTACTGTTATACACATGTTGACCAGCATTACGTTTCCTTGTTCCCAGTTTCCTGTGTATTCCTCCAAACTATATGTCTCATAAACAACAGTTACAAAATATAGAAACAATCGTTCATTGTCATTGTCATTCATTATCAGCTTCTAAAATTTTCGCACTTGTGAAACTTCTGGTTGTATTCTGGGTTACCATTTGACTGGTAACAATTTTACCCCTCAAACCAGTGCAGGTTCTTTACGGACTACTGTCGGAAGAGTTCACCATAGTATTAACATCAGAATGGAGTGAAAAGTTGGCCTACTATAATAACTTCAAGTAGCAAAAAGCGTATAAATCGCGAAATAAACTAATGATTTCGAATGTTTCCGCTAGCAATCGCAGCAGTTCGTTAATTACCAAATGTTTTAAATCCACGTCCTTGGATACTTACCAGTAACGTTTTTGGTAAGAACATCAAACCAACGTTTCACATGTCGTTTGAGTTTTAACAGCACCACCCACAGAATATTGCTATAGCTAAAAAGCCGTATTAGTTTATTGTTCTTTGCCTGTTTATGAAACACCACTAAAACCACAAAGGTGACAACACTTTGTGCCTTCAACTACTGACCCCTCATCATGTTTTGTTTTTGTTTTAAAAAAGAGTGTTCATTTCACCTTAAGCAGCTTTCGTTATTAATCGCAGGTGAAAATTAAGTTTTTTTGACGCTAAAATACTGTCAACTCAGAATGCGTTGACGACATCTCATGTCACCGACAACAGTAATTTAGTTATAATTTTTTCCGTATGTTTCTAAAATAATTTTAAATGTAGTAGTAAAAGAACAACATGTCTTTATAGCACACCGCAAAATTAACTAACTTCAAAAATCTTCAATTATTTGTCAACGCACTCACCTAAAACTATCTTTACATGGTAAATATTGATTTTGTCATTAATAGTTAGTTATTTTAAGTGACAGATGATCGGTATAACGTCTTCCTTTCTTTTGAAGCTAGCGTTTGTTCAAAATTAACTTTTTGTTTGAAAATGGTAACTTTTAATGTTCTGTATGGGCACGTAATTTCTCTTGAATGTTTTCAAAAAACTAAAATGAAGTGCTTTCAATGTCTGCACAACTCTTTTATTAACGAAATACAATCCATATTTTCGTTTCTATAACGATTATGTTAAAATATGGCACGTTTTTTTGTGAGGTGGTTGAGTCTCAATTTTGTATATTAACGTGAATGTACCACTTACCGGGTATAGTACCGTCTTGGTAGATGTGTATAATGGGTTGAATAAGTCCCAGGATGAAATGTAGCGATGTGCAATTCAGGTTGTTCGGATTAATATGAGCATGGTAGTACCTATAACATTAAATAAGTTCGCCACCATGTATTCATATTATAACCCCAAATATGTAGGGTGATTGAAATAAGTTCACTTGAAACAATTTTAGAGTAACACAATACTTATATTCTTGATAGAAGTTCACTTTTACATTATCAGTACCAGAAACGTGGATAAAACATCGAACAACAGTTAAATTGAAGATTACAGGTTAAGCACATTTATACAAGAAGACAAACTCACTAATTCCCCCAACTTTAGTGAGTATCCGAATGTTATAGCATGTTGGAACCCTTCGCAACCACTACTGCTCGGAGCAGTTTGCCCCGCTAACAAGCGTGAAGTTACGCAATTACTTTCCGGTGAAAGAATGAGACAATTCATGATGGCTGCCTGGTCTTTTATAAGAATGGCCAGGCCTATGACGTCAGTAACTTTTTTCATTAATTAATATCTCCCAAAGTATTAAATAGTTTGACTTGCAATTTTTACTTCCTATGTTCATGTTCTATCAGTTTTAATTTAATTCAACATTCAAAAGTACTAAGTACTTCTATAAGCTTAAAATTGAAGTCATGTGACCAACTTGGCAGACTTTCTCGAACTCCAACAACAATTGGTGACAATCTATTTTCCCAATCTTAATTAGCTTTCTAACACTTAAACTTCTTACTGAAACCATTATATGTTCGTAATCGTCTTAATTTAGGCTATCTACTGATGTAAATTTCTCAACCGCATCCCTTTTAGTTGAAAAGTTAATTATTTTCTCTTAATTAAACCACTTATTAAACTTTACCAATTTAGTTAATTTTGCTATAAAAATATCTGTAACAGCGCTGACTATAGCTGGTGATAAAAGTTCAGCTGTAGCTGTATTCAGTTCAAAGTTATCTTGAATCTTAAATTTTTGCTTTTCTAATCGCGTGTTTCAAAACATCCACAAACCAAAATATTTCTTAAAATAAATTTTTCCCAATATAATGAATACACTTAAAAATGATTCTAATGATGAGTTTTCACTGTGGAAGTGAATACAGGAAAATTCCTTCAAGTTGACAATTACTCTTCTTGAAATTTCTAAGTCCAGCATAAGCGACTTCACAATCGATCTATAGAATATTTTACTACTGGGGAAGGCTAGTGGGAGTGCTTTTGGTGAACTAAAGGGTGCCTTACACCATCCAGTGGCAATTCATGCCAACTTACATGATTCGAACAACCTCAACACCTGCTTCGCAGTTAGAGCTACTAGAGTTTTTGCAAATACCACCACCCCTTCAGAACTCCACGGATGGGAACTAGCCTACAAACATATCCTTGACACCAGACACACCCCTGGCCTAAACCTACATTAAACCTGCTATCTTTCATTTTAATTTACATTCAGTTACCGGCGGTCTTTCCGTGAGGCAGTCTCCGGGTGCACCCACCTCTCATAATGTTCTCTTGTTGAAGAAGGGTTTTTTCCCGAAAATTTCTTTATTATTTGTGTTTGTGTCTTTTCTGTGTGTTCGCGCCCCACATCCATCATCTAAAGGTAAGTGGTGGCTCATTTCCCTATCCTAATTTGATTCCTTTCCGCTACTTAGCGTCTTTTTTTCATTGTTGTTCTATATATATATATATATCAATTTATTTTCACTTATTACCAATCTAAATAAAATTATAACAATAAATTTTTTAATTATGCTAGACAAAGATTATTTTGTTTCACATATATCACTGGTCAACCTTATCCCCCCCAGAAATTCTGCCACCAACGCGCTTGTTCCGCCTTCGTTTCATTCATGTGGCAGGTCTGGATGTGACCACATCTTTCCCCCTGCCATATGTCTCGCCTCTCAGATGATTAAGGCTCATGCCGAAATATTGTGCATTTTTGTTTATGTTCTTGTGTTTTTACATGTTCGTCTCACCCTCCTGCCTTCATCTGTGGTAAGAGATGGATATCTGTTTTTTCCCCTATCCTATCTTATTTTCAGTGCCTCATGGAAATTTCTTTGTTTCCACTAACCAAATTTTAACTTTTAGTACTTCAAGTAAATTGTTCAGCAATTCTCCTGGTAATTTATTCCAGTCCCTGATTCCTTAACCAACAATAAAAAATGTTTCCAATCCTTAAGCCAGAAGTCAATTTTCAGTTTGTGGGCGTGGTCATATTTGTCATCTACCATTTCACTGACTTCTAATAATTCCTCTATCAATATCCATTCAAATCCCATTCATAATATACATTTTATACACTCCCAGCACTCACTTCATCCTTCTGTCTTCCAATTAACTTAAAATTGAGCTCTTTTATCATAACAGTTACCAATTCTGTTCTCTGGTAATTTCTTCAAACAAAATCCAGCTGCGCTCCTCTGCACTCCCTCCGGCTACTGTATTTGATACCAATAGGGTGAGGGTCCCACACATTGAAGCAACAGTCTGACCAAAGTCTTATAACCCAATTCCCTCACTTCTCTGATACATCTGCTCCTCAACCTCTCAAATAAATGAAGGATTCTGAAACCTCTCCCTTCCACCTCTCCATAGTGTCCTGACCAATTTAAGTTTCCTATCAGATGTTGTACCAACATATTTATACTTAAGGAATTCAACAAACATTTCCTTCAGCCTATAATAATAATAAATTTATTTTATCTGTGTGTCTAATAAGCTGACTTAGTCTGCCATTTATCTTCATTCCATGTTGGCATACTTAGCTAAATAGCCTGTCCAGATTCCCCTGTAGCTGATCATAGACCTCTCCCATTCCATACCTATCATATAACAAAAAAAAAAAGTATCTTCGGTTTCCTGGGCAGCTCTGAAAAAATCCAATGGAAGGCACACAACAAAGGTAAAAACAATGGAAGAGCGCTAGTCAATAAAGCCTTTGTTGTAATGAGAATTTTGTGTTACTGAAAACCAGAAAGAGGTTTGCAAGAAGCTTACTCTACAAAAAAACATGGGGAAAAACTTTAATTATTTAAGAGTTTGTGATGTAGGAGAATTATGAAAATATGATGAGCTGAAGAAGAAGAAGGTACAGATGGATTCTCATATATACTATTGAGGAATGAAGTGAAGGTTTGGTTATTTATTGAAGTGCTCAATCTCTCAACCTAGTTCCCTCCATGGATCTATGATAGGACTTAGCAGGAGAAGGGACATAGACAATGGTACACAATTTGTATAAAGGGGGAAGAAAATGCCTGGACAAAAGAGATTAGCTGTTAACAGAACAAAATTGCAGATTTATCAACCTTTTGGTTAAGAAGCGAATTAGCGATAGAAGGATTCATTTCTTCTATCCTATCCATTTACAACCCTCAGTTAAATCATTATAAAAACTATTTGTTTTAGTTAATTACTAGTTAACTAGAAAATACACCTACTATGAAACATATTAAATAACAGACTTACAGGCTTCATGTTTTCTTCATATATTAGTTTTCTGAACTCCAGAAAGTAATAAATAGCTAAAGCTGCCCGTGCAGATTGCAAATGTGTTGGATCCAATAGCATGGTATCAATACAGTAATAGTTGGAATTGATGATAAGAGGTGATCGACCATGCAAGTATACATACTCTTCCCACCAGTCAGAAACATAATTGTCTGCCCACCTAAAAACAAAAGTTAATAGAGTAAAAATTGGGGTGAAAATTACATTGGAATTTTTTTAATTATTTTTGTAGTACCTACTAAGTGGTCTCAGATTGGTACAAACTGATTCAGAAGTACTATTTATAGAGCATTGTAATCTGTTGACTTTGCTGTTTCAGTTGCCAAGAACTAGTGGTATGTGCAGCCTTTTGTGTTCATTTATAATAGTTTTGTTAAATCTGTTAGTGCAAATTCTCTTTTATCACCATTTTAGTGTCCACCATTATAAAAGAATCCCAAATCACATCATCATTTTGAGGTGGCTTAAATTATTCAAGTCAAACAATAACAGAAGAAAACTATCAGGTATCAATAATGCTGAATGGACACTAGGGAACACGGACAAGGTGAAAGGTGTTATTGTAAAACTATACGGAAGAATGGAAAGGATAATAGAAGACATAGTAGGTGAAGATCAGTTTGGGTTTAGGAAAAATTGCAGTACAAGGTAAGCAATTCTGGCTTTAAGATTAATACTTGAAGGATGGATCAAGATAAACAAAGATACTTTTATGGCATTTGTTGATTTAGAAAAAGCTTTTGATAATGTTAGGTGGGACAAGATGTTCAAAATTCTAAAGAAGTCAGGTCTAAAGTATCGAGATAGAAGAATACTTTATACACTATATAAGAATCAAGTGGCTGTAATAAAAGTAGAAAATCATGAGAGACAAGCATCAGTTAAAAAGGGTGTGAGACAAGGTTGTAGTCTATCCCCGTTAATATTCAACTTGTATGAAGAGGAAGCAATAAAGAAAGTAACAAAGAAAAATTTCCATGTGGCATAAGTGTTCAGCGAGAAAAAATCAGTATGCTATGATTTGCTGATGACATTGTCTCGTTAGCAGAGAGGGCTGAGGATATTGAGAAGTTACTGAATGACATGAACAAAATACTGAAGGAAGATTTTGGTCTGAATAGAAATCAAAGCAAGACAAAAGTGATGAAATGTAGCAGAAATGATACAAATACTAGCTGATTAAAAATAAAAATAGGATCAAATGCAATTGGAGAAGTAAGTGAATTCTGTTATTTGGGTAGCAAAATTACAACCGATGGCAGAAGCAGGAATGATGTTAAAAGCAGAATAGCTCTAGCAAAAACAGCCTCATGAAAAAGAGAAATCTTTTAGTTTCAAACATTGATCTAGGAATTAGAAAGAACTTTTTAAAACTCTATGTGTGGAGCACAGCTCTTTACGGTAGCGAAACATGGAATACCAGAAAGAAAGAAACTTGAAGCTTTTGAAATGTGGTGCTAGAGAAGAATGCTGAAAATTAAGTGGACAGACAAAGTACGAAATGAACGAGTTTTGGAAATGATGGGTGAGGAAAGAAGTTTGTGGAAGAAACTTACAGAAAAAAAGAGAAAGGCTGGTAGGTCATATTTTGAGACATGCTGGATTGGTTAATTTTCTGGTGGAGGGAATGGTCGAAGGTAAGAACTGTAGAGGAAGACAGAGATTAGAATATATGAAGCAGATAATTAAGGACATGGGTTGTAAGGGATATGTAGAGATGAAGAGCTTAGCACAAGATAGGAAAGGATGGAGAATTGCATCAAACCAGTCGAAAGACTGATGACAGCAAACAAAAAATAACAGAGACTCTAAATGTGCCTCCAAGAAAAGGCTAATATTTACATCATGTTAATTTTTGCATGTAGTAAGTTTAAATTCATGATTAGAGGAGAATATATGGCAAAGGGATTGGATGTGTACTCACTGAGAATCCCATCAATGTACTGAGCCTCTATATATTTGCATCCGATACCCTTCCCATATTTCTTGCTCTAGTCATAATTGAGGTTTATATCGAAATATTATAAAGTTAGTTCTTGTTACAGTCCTCCTACCATCATTTGCTGTGGGTGATAATGGGTTCACTTTCAACTTCCTTCCTATGTACCTATTTTTTAGTATTTGTTGCATATATGTGTATATATATATATATATATATATATATATATATATACTGGAAGAAATGTGATAAAATTTAAATGGGACCAATTCAAAGCCATTATCTTTTACCTAAATAACAATGCTCCCAAAACTGTTTCAAGATAAACATTGTACAGGGTGAGTCAAAAGTCGCAGTACACCCTTTTATTTCAAAAACTCTGCAGGAATTGGGAAACCTGAATATTCCAGTAAGGTATTGGTGAGGTGGTCTATCTTTTACGGTATGTACCGAACATGGGCGCCATCTTGAAATCGGCCATCTTGAATCTAAGTCAATTTTTTTAAATGGAAAGGGGGTCGTGTGACACATCAAATAACATCAGAATTTTCTCACAAGTTCATTCCTGTAAACAGATTTGAAATAGCAGTTGCGGTTCAAAAGTTACATAGCTTTTTTGTTGCAGATAACTGAAGATGGCTTTGACCAAGGAGGAGAGAATTGAAATCATTTTGATGTCTGGAAAACGAAGTTTCCGTGTCATAGCTGCAGATTTTAACAACCGGCACGCAGAAAGACCTCCAATTTCACACAACACTGTCAGGTGCTTAATTTCCAAATTCTGAGAAACTGGGACTATGGCTGACAAGGCACGGAGTGGCAGTCCAAAAAGTGCTACTGACGAGACAACCTCAACAATGGTTTTGGCGTCCTTCGTGAAGCGCCCACGACGTTTGTCAGCAGAATGTGGAATCAGCCAGTCATCGATCATACGAATCCTTCATGCCCATCGATGGTATCCATTCAAGATTCAGTTACTCCAGCACCTAGCAGAGGATGACCCAGACAGTTTTGCACGTGGGCCTTAGAGGATCCCTCTTTTGCACAAAGCATCTTGTTCAGTGATGAGGCAAACTTTTATGTCAGTGGTGAAGTTAACCGTCACAACCACGGTTGTTAAAATCTGCAGCTATGCACGGAAACTTCGTTCTCCAGACATCAAAATGATTTCAATTCTCTCCTCCTTGGTCAAAGCCATCTTCAGTTATCTGCAACAAAAAAGTTACGTAACTTTTGAACCGCAACTGCTATTTCAAATCTGTTTACAGGAATGAACTTGTGAGAAAATTTTGATGTTATTTGATGTGTCACACGACCCCCTTTCCATTTAAAAAAATTGACTTAGATTCAAGATGGCCGATTTCAAGATGGCGCCCATGTTCGGTACATACCGTAAAAGATAGACCACCTCACCAATACCTTACTGGAATATTCAGGTTTCCCAATTCCTGCAGAGTTTTTGAAATAAAAGGGTGTACTGCGACTTTTGACTCACCCTGTACATGCATTAAACTACACATTTTTCCATGTTTTTTTACAAAAAATTTATCAAACAATTACTGTGCCAAATATGATAAAAGTTAAATAGGAACAATTTAAATGCATCCTTTTGCACCCAAAAATAGAATCATGCAAATCTATAGCATGTTATTCACATACTGGGCATAAATACATTAAATTACTTATTTTTTTAAAGAAAAACTTATATATGTAAATAAATTATCAAACCAAATGTGATGAAATTTAAAAGGCCTCCTCCTCTCTTACATAAAAAGAAAGATTCACCCAAAAATAATACCAAGGGAAGATTCAGTGTGCAGACATTAAAAATAAATACAAACTCATCAAATTGATAACCTCCTCACTTTACGAACTCAGAAAAATTCCTGAAGTACGGAGATGTAATATATTGGCCTATCAAATTGTATTATGTGATTCCAATTAACACAAACATAAATATTTTAGATGCTAAAAGTTTCTCTGAAAAATTGTTAATAAGAAATGTTTGAACAAATAATTTCAGTTTGTAAGCCATCACCAACATTTTCAGTTCCAAAGTTCTGTTTTTAACTAATGGATAATTTTGAAAAGGAAAATGATAATTTGTAGTGAATACCCCAAATCCTGTGCAAGAAGTTCAAGAGACACTCGGTGGCTGATATGAATGAGATCATCATTCTCTCTTAAAAGAAATTTTGCTATAAAAAAGGTGCTGGTTGCTGAGAGTGGACAGTGGGTTTAATAATACTATCCTTGTTTCCAATCTGTGTCTTGCTAGTATAGTATAGGGAAATGAAGTCAAAACTTCATATTTGCTTTTCTTTCTCCTAAAAGGTAGCTACAATGTTCACTTTATGTGAATTATTATCAATTCCTATAAAAAGAATTTATCCAGATATTAACCTAACAAAATAGTTACGACTTCTATGGTAACGTGTACATATCCCAGGTCTCACTTACTTTTTATGTGATTTGGTGGAACAAATTGTTTAAAATGCCAGTTGCATTAAAAAAACACACCATTTGTTGTTCTAACTTAAAAGTCTACTCACAACTACTAAAAGCCCTTGTAACATCACAGTTACCTTCCGCTAACTGCAAAGTAGTGCCTGAGAAGCGGAGTAGCACATTGTTTTTGAGTCAGTTGGTAGCTGACCGCCACATGTGTCATATCCGGATTTTCGCAGAGGGCAGCTTACATATCGAAAGCATTGGCCGATAGCTACTGGTGCAATGTAATTTTAGTGTGAGGACTATGTTTAAGAAGAACTTGACGTGGTCGACAGGAACAGTGAGCATAAAAAGTGAAGTTGTAACGGTACTGAGACAAACTGCGAACATTAGGTTGTGATGGTAGATGACTTGGTTGAAAGCAGATGCAAATGATAATTTTCCTTAAGAATTCTGTAATCTTCCAAATAACGAAGTTTTGATTAGCCTTTCTCTTGAAAATTGATGGTGGCAAAACCGGTTCGTGAGTGTTAATGGGCTTTACCAACAAACTTGTCATGGACAGAATTATTTATTAATGAATGTAACTACTTTTATTGATTATTTACCTGTTTGCTGCTTAGAACTGGCTTGGTTTCATCATCTGGCAATCGTGGCATTAACGAACTATATTAATCAGTAAATTCATTAACTACAAGGCATCTCGCAGAACTTATTAACTGTGATCAGGACTTTATTTAAAATCAACCCATTCATGAAGGCAACAAGTGGTTTATACCCTCCCAACCCTCCCCCCCCCCCCCCCCCCCCCCCACCCCACCCAAAAAAATTAAATAGATAATTAAGAAAAAGAATCCAACTGATATCATGAAATATTTTAAAAAGAATTCAAACACTGAAATAATAAATTCTGTACATATTTAGCAATTCAAGATTTTCCAAATACTAAACATCAACTAGTTATTGTATCTAATATTTCAATAAAAATTACATACAAGTAAATGACTTATGGAGTTCATTTTTCATCTTAGTACCATATTCATTTTAAACAGCCTGGAATTTAAAATCCATATAAACAAAGTTTACTTGTTTAATGTGCTTGAAAATCACAGCAATTAATTAGCAAATATTTAACTCAGCTTTTACATTAGTAAACCACACTTTTCATTTGTGATAAAAAATCATTAAGTGTCAACAAAACTTCTCTATTGTTTGTGACAACTTTTAGAAAGTTTTATGAATGTAGTTATTTAGACAAAATTTGTAGAATTATTCTTTCACCCTTTACAATGATATATTTTCAGTATTTCATTTTATTAATGCCTCATGTATTTTTAATTACTAGTTATTACAAGTGATGCATCTTTTGTGAATCATACAATATTATAGTGTTGTTTTTGTTGTGTTAAGCTATAGTTTAAATATCTAATTTTGAACAAGAGGTTTCATTCATACCAGAATTTGTCAACTGCATAATATAAACTTAACTGAATAAATAACTATGATATCTCCAGTAAAGTGCGTGAGGCCAAGTGTATTTTCAGGGCAAGTGCGTTTCCGGGTTACACTAAACTTTTAGTGCTGCCATCTATGAGAAGTTGTTCAAGAAACCCACTCTTTCATATACCTGGCACCAGATGGCATTTAGCACTAAGCATAATATTCACTGAAAATTACAAAGACTCCACTTGATTTGCACTTGGCGTGTCCAGTTATGTGAAGAGACTTGTATTCACCATCATCCATCTTAGTTGAAGCAATCTCAAGAGTTTTTTTTTTTTTTTTTTTTTTTTTTTTTTTTGCTTAGTAGATACTTATGATGATATTATATTAATACTGTATCCAGTTATTTTTCTTACTTATTATTTTTTGGATGTTAATCCCTGGTCTGCACTTGCCGCAAAAAAATCCGTATTGGGGTAAGCACAATACTGACGAGCCAGTATTGCGTTACTGTTTGTGAGGATGACATTGATGTAGGATTGTGCAAGATAAGAGTGATAGAATTTTTCAGTTGCAGCCAAGAATAATGATAAAGTGTGTACATCCCAATTTTATGAATGAGTCTTGTTGCTGCGAGTCTGTGAATATGTCATCATTTCCTGATGTGTGCCATGAGGTTTGACAGTGTTTCTGTTGCTTTTCGAGATTTAAGTCTATATCAGTCATCTGGGCCAATGATCTTTCTCATAATTTTGCATTCTTCTTTCAAAGTTACCTTTCCTATGTAAACTTTTGCTGGAGTACAGGGCTTCAGGTTTGATAAATATTTTTTAATGTCTGACTTTTAACTGCTGTGGTCTCGTCATATGCTAGTATGGCTAAATCATCTGCAAAGGCTAGGCAGGAAATTTTAATATCATTCTTGCATCATCAGAGTTGTATGGGTTTCCAATAGTTCTGGTGTTTAAGTTCTTTCTCCCATTCTCGGATGACTTTATCCAGAACAAGGCTGAAGAGTATTGGAGACAGACTATCTCCCTGTCGAAAACCAGATCTGAAATGATTCTGATATCTCACCGACAAATTTCACTTTGGAGGTTGTGCCGGTGAGTGTTTGTTTAATGAGGCTTAGGGTTTTTGGATTGAGCCCTTGCTCTTCAAAAGAGTTTGATGGTTGATTGAAACATATGCCTTTTTGAAATCTACAAAGGAGCAAATGGCCAGGCTGTTCCTGAGTGCTTTATATTTTAGTGTACTTTTTAAATTGAATTCTTGCTCTATGCAGCTGTGACTCATTTAACTTATATTTTCATATATTTTTGCTTTAGTACTTGATGCTTAGAAAACTGCAGCGGTGGACTTTGGGCAGTAGGGATGTGACTTGCTGCTATTAAACACTACAAACTATCCAGAGAAACGCACTTTTAAAATAACTTGTTTTTTATTGTTCCATAAACTTCAGTTAAATAAGTTTTAGCTAAATTATGGATGCAGTCATGTATGCCTGAAGAGTGTCGTTCAGTTAACTTGCAATATTCATTTTTTATTAAAAGTTCAATAAACATTTATAGTTTAAATTATATGGATTTTCTTGATACCAGTAGTAACATCAATGATTTAAAATAAACTGAGTGATTTTCAATTTCTGGTGTAACTTTTTTTTTTTTATAATAAATGACTATGTTCTCACTAGGGCTCTTTACAGTGAAAAACTTTTCAGTAGAAGAATCACAAGGAAGCTGGTGACCAAATTTAGGCATTACCTATGCAAGTACGATTTACTAATAACAGAAGTATCAGGGAAGAGAAAATACAAAGCATGGTTGCAGCTAAAGACATAATCTATTGCTCCCCACAATGAAAATAAAGTAATTACAAATTTTATTCTTCATGTTAATAAATTTTGTACTTAAAATAAAAAACAATGTTTCTATAAAGAAGTTTAAATAATGTAGTCGTTCTTACCATGATTTAAGTATGAGATATCGTTGAAGCTTTCTTCCAATGCCATTTTCAAAATCGATCCCAGATTTTTCAGAAAAGTGTAACGTTCATCATCAACCAAAGGGCGAATGCTTTTGAGATACTGAGAAAATATTAGAAATCAGTTAACATTGTTTCAAAGCATATCAAGAATAATTTTAACTTATTTCAATCCCATCAAATTCCAAAAATAACTACAATTTATAATATGCATGAAGAGGCCCATTGCAGTTGAAGGAAAAATCTTTAGAGGATCAAATTGATTATTTAATTTTTCTAGAAGAAAAAATGGCTACAACAAAAATACGAATGAAAATATACACTATTCAAAATTATGTGATAGAGGAGAGATAACTATTGACATCTACATTCAAGGTGGCGGTATGAAATGAACAAGGTCATTGGTACAATCTTTCTCAAAATGGCAGTCCATCTAAACTTCATACACAGAATCAACTTATCCTAAATACCAGCCTTCCCTCCACTTTTCCTGATGAAGAATAACTATAATTATAGTCATCCAGCTATTTGATGGTGACTGTATTACCCAAGCATGAACACAATATTTTTCCATGTTATATGTAATAGAGGGATATCTGATACAGTGTAATGCATAATATATTGATGAAACAAAAGTGAAAATACATCTTTTGTCCTTTTATAAACTCACCCTGGAGACAGTATCCCTTAGTGGTGGCACTGGCAATCTGGGAAGTATTCCCTGATAGCTGAACAGCGTTGGTCTTTGACCTGCAGTGAGAACTTTCAAAGCAATCAGCCACAGTTTGGTAGGCATTGACACTCTGCGTCCACGTCCCCCCTCTTCGTACATCCAACCTTTGTACATTAAAAGCCCTTTCAGAGAACGGCGAATTAGGAAGGCCAACACCAACCAGGAGCTAAGTCCTAGGAGTGTACAAATTACCAGTTCGTAGCCTGTTTTCCGCCAGCCTTCCTGCCAGTGGCTGTGAAGACATGAATTAAAGTATTTTGCCCAATTTCATAAAACAAACTTTTTGAGAAATAATATATGTTATAGGCAAAATATAATCTAAAAAATGTAATTTAATCTAATGCAGTATTTGTATGTCAATTCAATTTAAGAGGCACTACAGATATAAATTTGAGTTTATAACATTAAAATGCTATCTTACCTTGGAATAACTGTCATTATTTCAGCATTAATTTTTGATGCCAGTCCAATACTGGAATAATGCAATCCAGAATATATTCCAACTGCTGCCACAGAACTGCTAAGTGGTAGTGGGTATACTCTAGTTTTCAGCCGATTCTGTAAACCAAAATGTTCACTGTAAGAAAAACATCTTTATCATATAATCTAATAGTAGTTAAAGTGACTCATTTCTATCTACCACAGTAAAAATTTCAAGATGCCAAAAAAAAAATCTTCTGTGAAGTTCCAAAACTTACAGTCAAGTTTTTTTGGCAGATAATTTGTAAATGGTTAGATTTTAAACAAAAGATGGTCAGTTGGAAACATAAATGGCAAAAGGGAGAGAGGATTTGAGTGATGGGCAGAACAAACAAATAACATTAAATTATATTAAATTTCAATGGAGCGCACACTCAGATAGCAATTTCCCTGCACACCCATCTTCCCCTTTTCCTGCACCCACCTACATTTTCTCTCTACAAATTTTAACAATAAATTCTTCAACAATTTTGGTAAATTATTCATCATTTTCTTTCGTAACTTATTCCAATCCCTGACACCATTACCTAAAAAGAGAATCTTCCTACACCCTTGTGCCTGAAATCGAGTGCCAGATTTTGGTCATGGTCATCTTTTCCCTTCCATGCATTACTTTTAATTATTACACCAATATCTTTCCATATCTCATCACCAAGATACGCCTTGTACACTCCCATGACTCTCTTCACCCACCTCCTGTCTTCCAATGAATCCCATTCCAGCTCTTTTATCATATCGGTTACTAATTGTGCTCTACGGTAATTTCCAGAGACAAATCTAGCAGCCCTTCTTAGCACCCACTCCAACACCTGTATTTGATACCCAAAATGTGGGTCCCATTCTATACCACCATATTCAAGCAATGGTCTAACCAAATTTTTGTAACCCAATTCCTTAACTTCTCTCGTACATTCCCTCATCACTCTCTCAAACAAGTGAAGGATTTTGAAACCTTTCCCTACCTGTGTAATGTGTCATGCCCACTTGAGCTTGTTATCAGATTTTATGCCAAAATATTTACATTTCAAGTCTTCAGCATGCAATTCTTTTCCCACCTTATAGTAATAATCAACTTTTAGTTTTTTATCTGTGTATCTAATAAGATGACTATTCTTTACATTTATCTTTATCCCATGCTTACCAACCCAGCTAGATTTCCTGTCCAGATCACCCTGCAGCTGTTCACAGTCCTCTAATGTTTTGATCCTTTTATACAGCATTATGTCATCTGTAAACAACCTAATTTCTGATAGTAAACAATCAACACAATCATTCATTAGAATAACGAATAGCAATGGTCCCAATATGCTACCCTGTGGCACTCCCATTTTTACTTCCACTTCTTTTGATGCTGCATTTCCTACCCTAACTTTTTGCTTTCTACCTTTTAAAAGTTCTTCTACCCAGCAAATCACGCAAATCACTATCTCATCCACTCCAATAGTTTTTACTTTATTTACTACCATTTTATGGCTCATTCTGTCAAAGGCCTTTGAAAGGTCTAGTGCAACACCATTAATTTGGCCTCCCTTGTCCATTTCATCTGAAATACCTTGCATATTTCTTACTAACTGAGATCCGCATGAATATCCTTGCCTAAAGCCATGTTGCCGATCTGAAAACCACTTATGTTCCTCACATATATTTCTAATGTGTGTGGATATCAATATCTCCATTAATGTACCTACCACTGATGTCAAACTAATTGGTCTATAATTTTCAACTTAATTTCTCACCCCCCCCCCCTTTTTATATACCAGTACTACTATCGCACTTTTTGAGTCCTCTGGTAAGCAGAAAGTATACAGACTCGTGTTAAATAATATTTCAAGATAAGATACAATATCACATCTTGCTATCCTAAAGATGTTTGTAGTAATATTATCTACACCATCACATGCCAACTGCACAACTATACTATCTTCTTTTTGCAGATTGCTGTACAGTTTTTCAAATTTTGAAATGAGATCATTCACTTTCTCCCATGTTCTTCCCTTAAGTTTCATTCTTTTTATTCACCAATGTAAATATGTAATTTAGAATAACTCATGTGTAACTTCTTTTTCCTCCTTTTTCTTCTTAAGTCACCTTCTCCTATTGGATGTTGGAGTTCCACATAGTTAGCTCTGGGCATGAAACTGAGACATGGAAAGCCCAATCTGATGTGCAGTTGTATCATCTCAAAATATCCTTCAGCAATGGATTCCTTCTTCTTCCAACAGATCTTTTCCCCTGTATCTTCCCTTCAATGATGAGTTGCAGTAGCTAGTACCTCTCACCTCTCCTAGATATTGTGTTTTCCTTTGCTTTATAGTGATCATCTGTTCTTTTTGTTTCTCCACCCGATGAAATACTTCTTCGTTTGAGATTTTCAGCACCCAAGTTATGCATAAGAGATGACAATACAAATATATTTCAAAATCTTCAATTCTTTTCTCTAGATTTTGGTCTAAGGTCTAGCTTTCACACCCATAAAGAACACATAGCAGTGAATCATTCACATTCTCAATTGCAGACTGAGAGCTGATATTATGGCCTATTCTATTCTCAATTTGATTTCTTTCTTGAAATCAAACTGCTCATCCATCACAGTACCTAAGTATTTGAAGGATGATACTTGCTCGGTCTTATTGCCTTTTATTGACAGGGTTACCTGGATTTTTCTCTTTGAAAAGACTACACCCTTGGTCTTGGAAGGGTTGACAACCAGACCAAACAAGTGTCTACTATGCATAGGAGTTCCCTATTTTTAGTATTCACCTTTAATTTATTTATGATGATCTATATGCCCAGGTTGTAATAGTCATACACACATACTTGCTCTTTTCCTATCTTTAATTATTTGCTTCTAATATCACAAACCACTTAAGTTTTCTCTTTGTTAATTGTTATTTTAAATTCTTTCAACATTTTTGGTAAAATTTGGGATAATTTATTCTAGTTCCCACCAAATAAAATTTGCCCACTCCCATACATCTGTAATCAAGTGTCAATTACACACTCGTATGACACCAGTGATTAATCCTTCAACCAATAGGAGATATTGTAAGGCCTGTTTTAGGCTATTAAAAACTTTGCTTTACTTATTGCTTAAGAGTTTTAACACTGACATTTGCAGACACCTGAAAATCAATATATTTAATGATGCAAGAGTCACACTGACAGATCAATAACAGGCCTAACATAGACAAGAAAACATTGGTCACAGAAAGACAATCTGGCAGGGATGTATTTCTTTTAATGGACATAAGCATCTAGTCTACTCATATGAGATCCCAAAACTATAAAATTCTTTAATTGTAGAGCCAAATTCTTGGTCAATAAGCATCCATCAAGGAGTATCAGCTCAGTGTTACAATTTTAACACAAATTCTCCTGGGATATTTTAACTGTTTCCCATCACAGTAGTCCCTAATGGACTCATTAAATTAGTTATTTGATATATACACCATTTTGAAATCCTTGGAAACTTCTTCTCCATCCTTACCTGCAATTATCTTAATATCTTTCCTTTGCCCCACTTTTCTAAATTGGCTATTGGTGGAATGGTTCCTTGAAAAGGTCATAGCTGAATTCCTTCCATTTCCTTTCAGCTACCCCTTTCTCACCTCTAATGACCTCAACATCAGTGAGGTGTAAAGCTGTAAGTAAAAAAGGTTTTCTAACATAGTCATTATTCAGTGGTCCCACTTGCACAAGTAATATTCTTCATAATCTTAAGCTCCCCTCTTTGCTGTTATTGATTCCTTGTTTAGTCGTTTCAAGTATTCCTTAATGCTTTGCTGTCTCTCAACTTTGTTTTGTTCTCTTTCCACCAACCTCTTTAACGTCTTCATCTCCCTCTTCTCCTTATTTTCTGGTTAATAATATACAGGACTAATCAAAATGATTGCAGTAATTTCAGAAAATTACTACAGATTTATTATTTGACATATACTTACAAGATTACAAAGATATATAAACAAACTATGAAAGTTTTTTTGAGTGTCTACAGATGCTCAATATGTTCACCTTTAGTGACTCTGCACACATCAAGTCTATAATTAAGTTCTTCCCATACCCGATGCATTGGTAATGTGAACCCGCAGGTGTGGCAGATCAACTCATACTGTTGGCACGAACACTGTGTCTTTTAAAAAAAACCAAACAACGAAGTCGTAGGGGGTTAGGTCAGGGGAGAAAGGAGGCCATGACATAAGCTGATGGTCAGCATCCCCAGCACGATCAATCCATCTGTTTGGATTCCTCGTGTTTAGGACATTACGGACAACTAGAGAAAAATGGGAAGGAGCACCATCCTGCTGGAAAATGAAATCTTCACTGTCAGCTTCCAGAAGTGGCATGAGCCAATTCTGCAACATTTGCAGATAGAGTTTCCCTGTGATTGTCACCTCATTAAAGAAAAAAGGCCCATAAAGTTTCTTTTGTGAGATCGCACAAAACACGTTCACTTTGGGAGAGTGACAAATGTGCTGCACATAAGCATGGGGGTTTTCAGTCCCCCACATGTGCACATTGTGCCTGTTCACTCACACGAAAAGTGGCCTCATCACTAAACACAAGTTTTTCTGCGAACGTTTTTCTTGTTCTAGACATTGGGCACAGAATTGAAAACGACGCACTTCATTGCTGTGTGACAATGTTTGTAGCAACTGTAACCTGTAAGGCTTCATACACAGTCGCTTCTGTAGGATTCATCAAACAGTCTTCGGTTGAATACCGAATTTCCTGCTTGCTTGAGGAGTAGACTTCTGTGGGCTACGAATGTAACTGGCATGCACACGTCCAACGGTTTCTTCAGACACAGGAGGGCGATCCATTGATTTACCTTTACAAAGTCATTCCGTGGCTTTAAACTGTTGATACCAATGTCAAATGGTGTTAGCATGTGGGGGATCCTTGCTGAACTTTGTTCTAAAGTGTTACTGAACAATTACCACAGACTGAGTTGAATGAAATTCAAGAACAGCGTACGGTTTCTCACTTTCAGCCATCTTACTCTCTAGCGCTCTAGCAGCCACTGCGGGAAGCTTGTATTTAGTGCAATCGAAACTTGGAGAACCACTTTTCATAGAACAGCAAACCCCATCATCGTACCTATAATTGGACAGCCAAAAGAAAAATCATGAAATTGCTGCAATCATTTTGACTAGCCCTGTACATTTCTTCCCCATTTCTTATTACTTCTTTGAACTCTTCCCACCTTGATTCCACTGTACTTGTGCCTTTTTCATTGTGCTGAAACTTCCCCAGAAATTGTACCTACTTACCCCTTAAATATTGGCCATAAATTTACTGAATCCTCTAATATCCATCAGAACTGTTTTATGATAACATTCCTTTAGTTGCTTGAGACCCCATAAGATTATCATCGGGCTTTATTTGAATACTTCCAAAATGATTGGTCCCCTTGTGTTCTGCTCTACCACTTTTGTAAAGCCTCCTTCTGTTGCTAAGGTATTTGCACATCACTGTTACCTTGTGCTATTAATCTTATTTCCTGTTCCCAGTAAATTTTAGTTCCCGCCAATAAGGGGGCGTGCACAAACTATGTGGCTCGGTCCAGAGGGGGATGGGTTGGCTGGAAGGCAACGCTGGGCTATGTGGGGGTTCCGAACCAGGCCACATAGCTTTCCTTTCATAACATTTTTCACTGTTAAAATGAGGAACAGAATACACAACAGCATGTAAATATTTATTTCCCTCAATTATCTCCTTATGTAATTTACAATCATCTGATTCGGCGAAGTACCTTGAATTTGCATTATCTTCCTCTTTCAGAAAAGTGTGAATTTCTTGACATAGCGCAAATGCACAGGATAAGACGTTTCCACCTTAAAGCTATCGTAATCTGCGGGACTATATCGAGGCCGTGTGTTCAACTCCCATGTCAATACATAATTTTTGTAACAATCTGGCTTTCAGTAGCCATGCTTATATGTAGTTTACTACATCTATGACACGTTCTAATATCAAGTTCAATGGAGAAATCATTGTGTTTGATGAAAGGGGTTCCCTATCGATGATGCAATGAGTCCACATAGAATGTGGTGCATTGCTGCGAATAAGCACCTGTAATCAACCATTGCGGCCAGACATTCATCTAGTACCATCAGTGCATAAACCGACGCATTATTCCCAATCCAGATAATTCTCTATTATAAACTTGTGAAGCTTCTCAACAAGTTTTGAGCCTTTGCGTTTTCAATAATAACTTTACAGAACAGAAGGTCTTTAATGACAATATTATCATCCAGAAAGTGTACATAACAACTAAGGTCAGTATATTTATTATTGTCAGCGCAATCATCAAGTTGTAGTCCAAATTACTTGCGTTTTATTTTCTCTATTAATTGATCATTGAGATCTTCAGCCATTTGATGGATTGTTCGACTAATAGAGATGTTAGACAGAGATACCTTTAAAATTAGCTTTCCCCCATCATAATATTAACCATGTCGAGAGCTGCTTTTATGGGGATGGTGTGAGTTTTTTGCATTTCGAGAGTCTGTATGTCACCTTGAAAGACGCCAGCAGAGCGTTGTTAGGTATTTAAGATTGGTGAATAAATATTTTTTTTTTGCTTTTATAAGCTTACTTGGGAGGATACATTTTGGTAAACAGAGCATACACCGTGGTAGGTCTATTTCTTCGTTGTGAATCCATTAACTATCATCGTATTTATAATATTTACATTGTTTTTTTCCCCCCCCAACCACTTGTCAATGCTTGATTATTCTCACTTGAACTGTCAGTCTTCTTATTTAATAAATATATTTTCATTCTGTGACTGAATCTTTGCGTAAACACAAATCTACAGACTTAAAACAAGGCAGTTGACCTCCTCTCATGTGCTACAATATACTGTACAGTACCGTATATATAGATTGTTCACGGCCAGTATAAGGGGGCATCCATAAATTATGTGAGGTGAAATAGGGGAGGGGTCCGGCGAAATCTCACCAAGTGGGGGGAGGGGGTCACGTGAGATTTGTGAAAAATTGTTGAACTGTAGACAAAAAAAAGTTTACGAAAGGCGATTTTCGTCGAAAAGTGAGGGTGTAACCGGCTTTAAGGCAATTTCCAGGGGGGGGGGGTCTCACGGACCAGATCTCACCAGAGGGGGGGGGCAGATCTCACGAAGTCTCACCAGAGGGAGGGGTGGGGTTCGGAAATCCGAAAAAACACCTCACTTAATTTATGGATGTCGCCTAAGCTATGGGGCATTATACGCTAGCCGGAACGCTAGCGCTCCAAGTATCAGTTCCGAGAATTTCGCTTTGACGTCACCTAAACGTGGGATTTTGAAACGTTTGTTACGCTGGTCTCTTGAGAGAATGGCAGAATGAATATTGCGGACGGGTTGACTGTTGACGCTCAGGGGTAGGAGAGGGGTCTTGGAGTACAATTTGAATTTTTTAGTTTGGCGGCGCCGCGGCGCTCTGGGGTTACGCGGCGCACACTATGGGAACTGCTGCTCCATACTATAACTTGCGTTTCCGTCAATACTAGCTTTGTTGAAGGAACAGTGTCATCGGGAAGAAAGCATATAAAAAATATTGCGTTCTACTGCACAAATAAATATTTATTAAAGAGGGTTTTACTACGAAAGGAGAGACCATCAGTGGACAGGAAATGAAATATGCCACATAGAGAGACAGATTACCCAAGAACAGCAGTTTTGAGGTGTAGAGCATCCCAGTGAATAAGAGGTACATCTGCAGAGAAATCCTGACAAAATTTCAACTTGCTATTACATGGACCATTCCTGATGTCATGAATAAAGCGTATACGTGGTTTTAAACCAAAATATCGTGAAGTATTTTTATGTTTTTCTTCTGTTTTCGTATTCGTCTGGCCTTCTTGCCTTCATCTGTGGTAAGTGATATTTTAAATTCCCCATTATTCCTTATTTTCAAAAATATACTTATAAACACACTATCAATTGTAGGTAAACTGCGAACAGTGCATAACTTTTAAAAAAAGTAGTAATAACAATTACCCTGTTTCTGGTGTTATCAGAGTGCCAAATGTTTTATTATTGACAATTACGTCATCCACATTTTAATTATAAATAAATTAGAACTATTTTAAGGCTTTTTATGGAGCAATTGCTGAAATATGCTGAACTGGAACAATTCAGAAAACTATCTTTGAGAAAAGTGGAATGGGGAGATGGCCACTGTGTAAAGTAGGCAGCAGGGTCAGTGTGAACCGTTACTGGAACCAGAATCTCAGCTAAGCCACTCTTTCTGAATGGAAAAAGGCTCAAGGTCGCAGGTGCCGTGTCTTATCACTTGAGGGCTCTGTAGATCTCTTAGAATGCGGATAGTGCAGTGAGGGAATTATCCATGCACACTTTAACAGTGACAAGTGTGATCAATGCAAATTCCAAAAGTGATTTTTAACACTTGAGAAAGTCTTTGACAAATAGCGAATAACTATCACCGAGCCGACGGCTAGGATTATTTTAGTGCGTGAACAAGAAGTGTGGGAAAAATATGAAACAAGAGAAGTTCTGTGAATATTTACATGCGGGGGAAAGGACCAATAAGTATCCAATAGAAGAATTGTTGATATAGCAATAAACTAACTGTTAATTTTGTTCACAAGTATACAGTAGTGAATGGCATTAAGAGAAAGAGAGAAATTATTGCGATTGGAGTGGGTAGAGCTGGATGGAGAGATTTGTACACACTAGATGTCCCTCTGAGCTATGGTAGGCACTCCCATTCGTCTCCGATGACAGCGACACAATAATGTTTGATAATACAGTAAGTGTCAACACACCATTGTTATAAGTTCAAACTGGCCATGCGTTATGAAATAATGATATTATTTTTCAAGTAAAGGATTTAATAAAAATGTTTCCAATGAAGATTTTTGTAAATCTAAACGGCGGTGGTAAGTGATATTTACCAAAAGAAGTGTTTAAAGGACGCTTGCTAGATGGAGAAAACGTGTCCCGAAATTTCTTGATATCTCACGGATCAGTTTTTCTTTAACCAAGTCGTTTATTTGACAGTAGCTTCCATGAAGGATTCAGTGATTGAAAACATGTTTTTGATACAATAACTGTATACGAAATTAGCCTAGCACATAAAAACTGTATGTTAATGATGAAATAGCGTTTTATGACCGAGGCACGAGTTAACTCAAAAATTGTTCAACAGAAGAAAAAAAAGATATTGGATATGTATCTTACAGAGAGTTGTGGCCGTAACAGCAATGGCTACTCGGAAATTATCTTTCTGGAGCAGGTCAGACAAATATGGATCAACTGAGACCGGAAACATTATGATTATATTAGCAGCAATCGTTCAATTCGATCCTTTTTTTTTTTTTTGCGGAACATATAGAAAAACTGGGTAATCCTGGAAAAGGTTAAGTGTCCTATTTGTAGTTTGCGACTTATGATAATGCCATAAAAATTATAGTTGATAAATTTAAACAATTTTTTATATAAAACGTCCAAAACACAAAATATTTTTCTTTTTGTGTTGATTCCATTCCTGATATCACTCGTGTTGACCAAGTTTCATTAACTATCAAATTCGTCGAAGAGAACGTACAATACCTTGAACGATTTTTTTATGCTTCCTTCCTAACACTGGTCACAAATCAGAAGATATGTTTGATGCAGTCTTTGACACCTTTGAGACTCATAATATCGGCGTTCATAGTCGCAGAGGTTAATCTTACGACAATACCGGCAATATGTTTTGATGCTACTAGGGTCTACAAGCAAAAATAATGAAATTATGCCCTTCCGTAATGTACTGTACGTACCATGCTCCGCATATTCTTTAAATTTAATAGGATCTCACCGCTCAATGTTTGTCAACAGGTTGTTCGCTTTTCAGATTGTTGCAAAACTATTATTTTTTCTTTCGATTATCAACACAACGATCAAAATTGTTACAAGTATTCTTGACTGAACCTGATAATCTTTCTCTAGAAAATGTTCCAAATACTCGATGGTCTCATCAAGAAATGGAGCTCTTGAAAAGATAAATAATAATAATAATTCATCACAAGAACTTTTAGTCTGCAGTGTGGTGACTGGACTGCTATCGTAAATATCTACTTTAGCGACAGCCATAATGTCTCGACTGTGGGGGTTCCATTTTGAAGCAATTTAATTTAGTATCGGCAACTATAAAATGAGTAGATATTGACCTCGAATTTGTTGCAGGCCACCAAGAATCATAATTTTTATTTATTGAAAAAAAAAGAGATCATTTAGAAATGTATAAAGATATTGGCAAAAGGATATCTTAGGTTCATGAATTTATATGCTTCAAAAAAACACTCCAGCAAAAGAAAACTTAATTGATACGAATATGGCGAGGAAGGTGTGTTATTCCAATCAAGTGATCATTTTCGGGTATATGCATTTATTTCAATCTGCGAACAGCTTTTAAGTGAACTGAAAAGACGAAAGATTACTTATGACAATATTAGTGACAATTTTTCAATAAGACTTGAGAAAAAAGTGAAAAAGAAATACGGAATAACGCCAAAAAGTTACAATGCCTCTGCGCATTGTCTGCAAGATAAACGTATAGAACTCCGAATAAAAGAACAAGAAATCAAAGAGCTCAAAAAATTAGTTTTATTAATCAGAGAAAGCAAACTGCAAGTGTTGCCGTACACTTTCTTCACCTACACGGCAGTGACTAACTGCGTTAATTTTGCTATCCTTAATACAGATGCCGTTTTGACGAAATCATGGAACTGTGTTGATGTTATTGATGATATCGCCAAAAATTTGGCTCATCGCATTGTTGTAATATAATAAGAATGCCATGAATATGTAGTTATTTTTATTTTTTTCATCAAAAGTTTACACTATTTTGGTAGAAAATTTTAATATTTCATTGTGGTTTTGAAATTCTGGAGCACTGAAATATCAGAAAAATGATTAATATGAGTATGTCAGCAGTCCTTAAAAAATAAATATATATATTTTTTTTCATGTTAGTAGTTTACATTATTTGATTATAAATGTAATAAATAAGAATAGAAACAAAGTGAAGTTTTAATTTTTCAGCTCGTTGATCGTATCACTTTTGCTAAGATGTAAGTTGTAGGAGCGGCCAATCATATTCTCCCAGGACGCAAATTTTTAAAAAAAAAATACTTATCTATTCCAGCTTGATAACAGACAATATCAGATTGTGTAGTATTTTAATGGGCCTGTTCAACATAGACATTAAATTAACTGAGAACATATAGGGTGAGTTATCAAAATAAACTGATTGGATATAAGCATGTGCAGCTTGTTCATGAACGTATTGTAAAATTATTGGTACCTATTTTATTTTTATTTTATTTTTTGTCCGTTTTTGGAGTCATTGAGGAATCCATGTAAAAAATGGTTGTAGGGATGACTGGTGTACCAGTGGCATGATCTTAATTCATGATGGCTGCAGTTACACAATTCAAATATGATGAAACTATGAAGCATTAAATTAAGATGCTGAATTGGTAAGTGTATAGGAAGGTGACAATAAAGACACATTCTAACTGCAGGAAGACTTTTAAGAAAATCAATAGACAAACATTGTTGTTAGTATAGTGTCTATTTTAAATAATAAGTTACTGACAAATCATGAAATCAAAAACAATTCTTCAGCAAATAATAGTGAAATTTGCTAGCTGAAAGGGATAAATAAAAGTACAACAACATTTAAAAAAAAAAAAAAAAACTTATATTGTATTTAAATGACATTATAATTTCAGAAGTTTACTTCGCATTCTTCTCAAGCGAAGTATATATGTGATTTCAAGCAAACGACCTCGTTGCTGGATAATTACGGCTTTAGCTAGGAATAAGTGTAGAGCTACATAACACATTAAAACACTATGTACCCTCTAAAGATCACATATACATTGAAGTGACAAAAGTCATGGGATAGGAAGATGTAATATCAAGATGGTGATGGCACCACGGGAAAAAAAAAAACAACATATAAATGTGCTGTGCAATATCAGGGCTTTCATTTGTACTCTCGTGAGTCATGTAAAAGGTTTCATTATGTGGTTATGGCAGCTCGATATGAATTTAAAAACTTTGAATGTGGGGTGGTAGTCGGTATTAGACGCATAGCCAGTGGCGGATCCAGGATTTTGGTTTGGGAAGGGGGGAGGGGGGTCTTGAATCGGGCGTGGGTGTCTTTATAGTCTCCTCGAATAATGCCGAGCCCCTTACCACCCCCTCCCCTTTGGTCCGCCACTGCGCATAGGGCATTCAATTTCCGAAATTGTTCATGAATTCAACATTCCTTGATTCACAGTGTAAAGAGCATGCCATGAAAATGCAACTTGTTGCATTACCTCCCGCTATGGACGACGCAATGGCCCACCACGTCTACCATATGACCGCGACCAGTGAGAAGTCAGTGTTGATAGATACACAGGACTGCGTCAAAGAACCGCAACACTCAATGTGGGATGTGTGGACAGTTAGGGCCTTATTACACTAGGCGACCTGGCGGCGCCGCCAGCCACGCCACTGGTGGCGCTGCTCGTCACTGGGCATTGAGTCATGGAGCTTATTACACTAGGGCAGCCAGTGGCGTCGCCACAAACTGGCGGAAAGTCGTGGCGGGGCATTGTATCTTACCTAGCTTATTACACCAGGCCGCCTGGCGGCGCAGCCAGACTCGCCACCACTCGATCAGTCTCCTGTTCATATGCTCCTTCTTTAGGATTTTAAAATTGAAGAGATATCGATTGGCTGTTTTAGTGAGACAACTAGGGACAAACATCCTGTGATGGGAGGGAATGAATTAGAGGAGAGTCTACCTAAAAGTATAAACGAGGAAACTACAAAATTTGAAATAAATTCTAAGGAAATTATGAAGAAATTCAAAAAGCTAAAACAAACTTAAAGGGACTGGTGTAGATAATATTACTACAGATTATTAAAGATTGTGGGATGCGATATTGTATCTTACCTTGAAATTTTATTTAAAATGAGTTTGGATTCTTGCTGCTTACCAGATGATTGGAAAAGATCGATAGTAGTACCAATCATAAAGGAGGGGTTAAAAATAGGGGTGAAAACTACTGGCCAAATAGTTTGTCGTCAGTGATAGGCAGAATGATGGAGAGATTGATATACAACTATATCAGAAATGTCTGTGAAGAAAGAAACTGGTTTGCAGATCGACAACATGGCTTTATGTAAGAATATTCGTATGAATCTCAGATGGTGGGCTATATGCAAGATATTTTAAAATGAATTGGAAAAGTTAGGCCAGGTTGATAGTGTGGCACTAGATCTTTTTAAGGCATTTGACAGAGTGAATCATAAAATGGTTTTAAATAAACTGAAATCTATTGAATTGGATGAAAAAGTTACTAGCTGGGTAGAGGAATTCTTAAAAGTCAGAAAGCAAAGGATTAGAGTAGGAAATACATTATGAAAAGAAGTGGAAGTTTATATGGGAGTGCCACAGGGTTGTGTATTGGGACCGTTCCTGTTCATTATCTAAAGAATGACTGTTACGGTCAGAATCTAGGTATTTTGCAGATGCAAATTTAACATTCCAGCTACAAAAGAAAATATATATATATATATATATGGGAAATTAGACAACTAGTGAAATTGCTACCAACACAATTAAATTAAAATTAATTAAAAATAATTAAAATGAAAAAGAGAAGGCGAAGGGGGAGAAAGATGCATGTACATCATATTCTATTGCTAATTGAATCTACTGTATACTCTTTTTGATGAACTGTATTTAGACGACAAGTTTTTTAATTACTTAGGAATGTCTAAATCGTCTTTCTTTTAATTATTGTCGTTAATAAAGGTTGATATTACCGGAAAAGATACGAAAATGATAAATGCTTCTTGCTTTACACTTTTGTCTTCTCTACACATTCACTTCCACTCATTTCCACAGTGACATTCTGCAGTTCACTGGGCATATTGAACTACACAATTTGCGTACAATGCGAGGATAACAGCAAAGAGGCTGCTTGGCTGTGCGAGTGGCTGGCTGACTGCGCCACCAGAATCCTGGTTGCGTCGCCAACAGAGACACCAGTGCCGCGGCTGGTTGCGCCGCCTGGCGGCCTAGTGTAATAAGGGCCTAACGCTAACTTTGGCATTGATGTGATATGGCAATAGAAGACCGCTGCATGTGGCTCTATTAACAAAAACCCTCTCAGCTGCAGCGCATACCGGTTTAACTATAAATGACTGGGAAAAGAATCAGTGGTCATATGAGTCACAATCTAATGGTAGGGTGTGAGTGTAGCACAGACCCCACGAGACCAAGAACGCGGGTTGTCACGAAAGCATTGTACAACCATCCTGGAATGGGCTGTATTCACCTGCGTTGGACTGTGACCACAAGGTCAAACTGAACCAACCATTGACTGGAAATGGTTATGGTCAACTACTCGGAGACCATTTGCATCCATTGATGGATATTATGTTTCCAAAATATGCTGGTCTTTTCGAGGACGACAATGCGCCATATTACTGGACCAAATTATTCACAATTGATTTGAGAAACATTATGGACAATTCCAGCAGATGATTTGGCCACCTAGATTACCAGATAAGAACCTAGTCCAACATATGCGGACATGATCGAAAAAAGTCAGTTCGTGCCCGACGTACTGCACCGGCAACACTTTAGCAATTATGGACAGCTGTAGAGGAAGCATGGCTGAATATTTCTTCCGACTTGTTGTGTCAATACCACTATGAATTTGTGCACTTCGCTGGGCAAAAGGGAGTCGCAGGCAATATCAGGAGGTGTCCCATGACTTTTGGTACGTACTTCAATATAAAAGTGTTGGTACAAAAGATGACTTTTGCTATTCATTCCCACTTACCTTCATTCTGGATAAGTAGCTCATCCATCCTTTGGAAACAGCTGCATTGTGTTTGGAGTTGGACATGGTGCTGACCAGTCAGAAAACACCTATGAACAAATAATTGTTTCAGTGTGTGTACGCTGTCACTGCATCGTCTGAATACATTTCGACTGAATTACATCCGACATTACTTCTTAAAATTAAATGTGTAATTTAAAGTAAAAAATCGCATATTGCAAAAGTACATGTCTAACAAAATTTGCCACTAGGATACGTTATTGATCGCACTTTAAAAATAAAAATAATAAATTGCCTCTATTTATAGATGTTTAGCTCTATTTTCATAATTAAGTATTATGAAATTTTAAAAAATTAGTGTGGTGAGTCTCCAAGCTACAGGAAAGAGAATTGAGCCTCTATTTTCTTCCAAGGTGCAGATATCTTGAAGGATTAGATATTTAAAAATCCACGAGGTTGATGAGTCCAAGGAAGAACTGGAACGAAGACGTGGAAGAAATGAGAGTTCTGAAACTGGAAGTGAGAACTAATGTCAGCAGCTTTGATCAATGTTATTTTGAACAATTTTGGCAATGCAGGATATTATTGTTGTCATGGAGTACAAAACTCGTTGACAATGAAAGTTGAATTTGTAAAAGATTTATAGAGAACTAATCGAGTGGATGATAGATATATGTAGCCCATCAAATGACATGCTGTACGGTGTGTCTTCAATGGATTATTTTCAGAATGAATGAAACATTGTTCGATTTCGATTTTTTTAATGTTCAGTCTGGTCAAGCTATCACTTTTGATATCTTACACGTAGTGGTTGACAGTCTACTTTTCTCTATAGGATGTTTTTTACCACATTATCTAACTGTTCCTGACAGTATGTGAAAAAACTCAGGGATGCATGGGTAGCATATGGAGAACACCTGTTTTTTCACATTTTATTCTTTTAGAGCAGAGAGTTTGGTACATTTTTCCATTAATCTCAAAAGCATCCAATCTTCTACAGCTCTCTGCCTTGATGCTATATTTTTCTGTGCCATAAGAAAATACCATAATTACTAAAGCCTTAAGAAGACTCGTTATGGAAGGTTTCTTTCAGGTGACATTTAGCTTCCACACAGCATCTCATACAAATATTATTCTTTGTCATATTTATTTTGTCCTTACTCACGCTAGAACCTGTCTGTGGCAGAGACTCAGCTTTGTCTTATCTCAGATCATTGACAAGTCCAGTTGCCAGTTATCATTGTTAACTCTCTAAGACATTCCTGCTTCCAATACAGTAAAAAGTGTGGTGTGATCAACAAATCGTTTATTGTTTGATACCCTACTTCGATTTCATCATAACATCCATCTAGACATTTCATTATGATGTATACACCATAGATATAAAATATAACTAGAGATTGAATTGATCCCTAACTCCTTTGAAAAGTTCAGAAGATCTGGATACTGCGTTGTTATGCTGGTGTTTAGTAAGAGTGAGAAGATGTTGACAATACCCCATTTCGTGTGGTATCTTCTGCATTTCATGCCATCTAGGACAGTCAAATACTATAAACCAGGAAGCATCGCACAAAAAGTGCGATTTCTCATTTAGCTGTCTCAAATTGAGTCTGCTGATGTGTACCTTTATTCTTCAAAAGTCCTTGGTGGTATTTTCTTATCTCAATAGTATTTTAGAAGGGCAAGAGAATGTTTGGAAAAAATTTCTGTCATGGGTCAGTACTGCTCAATTCAGCAGGGCATATTGTGCAAGTGGTTTCAAAATCTTTCATTTATTGATGAAAATGATAAGGGGACATACCAGAGAAGTGAGAGAATTGGGTTAGAAATCTTTGGTCAGACCATTGCTTGAATATAGTTGTGTAGTACGAGAACCACATTTTTGGTATCAAACACAGAAGATGTAGGGCATGCAATGAAGGACTGCTAGATTTGTCTCTAGTAATTACTGCAGAACACAATCAGCAACTGATACTATAAAGGAGCTGGAATAAGATTCATTGCAAGACAGGAAGAGGGGAAGAGGGAGATGAAGGTGCTGAGGGTGTTCAAGACGTATACCATATAGGTTTCTTTTTTTTTTTTTTTACTTATGGCTTTACGTCTCGTCGACGTCTAGGGATGGGATTGGTGACAAAGAACGAGAAGGATTTCTGCCATGGCCTTTTAAAGGAAGCATCCCGGTATTCGCCTGGAATGATTTGGGGAAACCATGAAAAACCCAAATCTTGATGCCCGGACCCGGATTCGAACCGGCGTCCTGCCGAATGCGAGGCCAGAACGTTAACCATTCAACCACCACGCTCGGTGGCATATGGATGATGACGTGTGGGAAAATTAATGCTGGAAGAATTAAGAGAGTTCATGGAAGGAAAGAGGTGACCAAGATCACAAGCTGGCACTTTATTTCAGGTATAAAAGTGAGGGGAACCGAGTCATTACCAATGGAAGTGATGAATAATTTAACAAAAACGCTGAAAGAATTTAAAATTAAAATTTGTAGATGACAAAAGGGGACGGGTACACGAAAGAGTAAAAATTGGGTGCAATGAATGTACCCTATCGCAATTAAATTAGACCTGTAGTTCTTCGACACTTAAATGGCACAAAATTCAAGCCTCTGTTCCACTTGGTTTCACATATTACATCTTTACATGACTGACTGTGTTGTCCATTTCTCCATTCCCAGTTCTCCAGAGGCTTAGTAATCACGTCAGATACAGATACTTTGCAGCAAATTAATTTAGCTGTTGCTTTTTGACATTCTCTTTCAAATCGCTCTTTCTTGTGTGAAACGAGTTCCCCTTGACATACAGACACAGCTCACAGCATTATCTTCAATAATCGATTAGTAGCTCGTTCCACATCTGTCTTCATCCTTTCATTCCCACCACCAGGTCAGCCTCTTTATGCCTCTAAACATCTACCTGGTGTCATTGCAATTTCCAAGATGCCCAATCTTTTATATGTTTCATTTGTATTTGTCCGTCCTGCACATCCTCTTTGTAGGTATAAATATTTCCCTGCATTGTGGAGTAGACTGTAGCCCTTTGCTTTTCAAAATTTTTCATTCTTATATGAATTGAATTTCTTCTTGAGTTATTTTACTTTTTCATATTTTCATCTATCCTAAACACTTTTCCAAAAGTTGTCAGAAGTGTCTGTGCCATTTCTTTTTGATATTCTCTGCTTTGCAGCCTTGTTATACAGTTTCATTAAATAATCTGCTGGGGGCACATGACTCTGTGATTTGATTACTAGCTATTCATGAGGTTTAGAACTGCGTTTCGTTAACGCAGCGGGCAGATCTTTCTCCGCACAAAGTAAATCAACATACGGCTTGTGGAGCCCGATTTGGGCCATGTGGCACAATATCCACCCACGGACCCATTCACAGCGTGTGGAGTATCCACATCCTATGCTCGCTGGCATACAGAGGTTTT
This sequence comes from Vandiemenella viatica, assembly GCA_031002005.1. Lineage (NCBI taxonomy): Eukaryota > Metazoa > Arthropoda > Insecta > Orthoptera > Morabidae > Vandiemenella > Vandiemenella viatica. The sequence goes on along the minus strand of JARYHS010013631.1, from coordinate 189,177,414 downwards.
TTTTTTTTCAAGGTGGCCCTTCTGCATGTTCCTTATCACTAAAGCCTAGAGCACATTTTGTTAATAATAATTATTAAAGGAACCACTTTTTTATATTACAGAACGTTCATATTGCAGAGTCACGATTGTTCCTCCTGAACTCTCGTGGTCATGTAACGCTCGTGACTCGATTGCCTAAAAAGTCATGAACGTTGCAGCTTGCCAGGACTGCGTTATTCAGGAACCATGTTTTGACTAGTGTCTATCTTTTCCCTTGAAAATCGGAGTGATCTGCGCTATTTTCCAGCTGGAAGGTCACTGTTGCCCTCCAAAGAGTTGTCCTTAACAGCTGTGAGGAATGGTTCAATTTCAGTCAAATATTAAGAGTCTTGTTGGATAACCTTTAGTGACCGTATGCGTCCCACAATTGAAGTTACAACTGCTTTACAGTTCCTGCAGGATCTATTTATATCGAATCGATCTCATCACCACACGACTTGGAGAAACCGGCATGACATCTACATTTTTGTAGTAAACGAATTTTTAAAATCGATGTTGGGTTAGTAAGAATTTTTGCAACAACTGTTGTGTATTTAGGCTGGCATGCTGTTAGCAATACAGTTTTGAAATTATCAAAAACTTTTATGATTCAGCTCTTTAATGTTTTTACTGGAAAGGATGTTGAACAAAACAAGTCAACGAAATCAGCCAGGCCCTTTTAAAGGAACCATACCGGTATTTGTCTGGCATGAGAGAATGGCAATTTTCAGGAAAACACGAAAAACCGAAATCTGAATGATCGAACCCTAGTTCTCCCAAATGCCAGGTCCGGATGTTACCGGTGACCCACCATACTCAATCCTGATTCTTACAAATCCTAGTAAAGGAAGAAAGTTGGGTTTCAATGAATACCTAAATGATCGACCATCAACAGAAATACAACGTAGATAGAGTCAACACATTGACTGCCATAAGTTGCAGATTATGATAGGTCCTTCAGCAGCTCAGTGTAGTGATACCCAAGATCAGATTTCGTTTAAAGAATGGGAGAAGTGTTTCGGTTGATCGACGACACATGACAACCTGGTACGATCCAATTTCAGCAAGAACCAGTGGAAGCTCTATAATGTTTCATCAACAGGCGCACTCCTACTGAAGAAATAAGATAGTTGCGTATGTCCTCCACACTATGAGATGAATATATGCATGCTCCGCGTTGGTAATCTGTTCCATCGCGTTCGAAATCCACCTTACAAACCATCCCACAGATAAACAAGGTTCTCGCAGGGAACATAGTGCCTTCTACCACGTTAAATGCGGCGGTTTCGACTGACATACTGTCTTTGCTGTGGGCTGCAACAACTCCTTTGCTCAAAAATCCTAGTAAGATATTGTAGAATTTGTAATTTTTTTTGTAAATTTATGATAAAACATAAATTTTGGTAAATTTTTGATAAATTATGAAAGTTTTTACTAATTTCGACAGATGCGACTGTTATACCGGGTGTTTGTAATTAAAATTTTCCTGTTTAACACGTTATAAGAAGGAAACTAAATACAGTACGAGTACCAAAGGACATGGGGAAGAGAAATAATGCAGAATCAATTCAGTTGAAACACTTTTAATGTACTGTTACGGTACATCATACCATTACATACCGGTACCATTACTGCTACAAAAGGGGCTCAATAGGGTGCCTATCAGTGATCAGAGGAGTCTGAAAGAGCAGGATTGCATTCTGCACAGCAGAACGAAGCATTTCGGTAGGTATGCAGGCTACCTCTCTTCATATGCTGCGCTTCAAATCAGGACATGTGTGATTGACCCTGGTAAACCCTGTCCTTCAGGTAGCCCCACAACCAGAAATCACAGGGAGTGAGGTCAGGTGATCGTGCCGGCCAAGCAAATGGAAACAATCGGTGATAATTCGATCGTTTCAAATCACGATGACTGATCACGGCACCTGGTGGCCATAGTTGGAACTGGACGGTGGCGCTGTGACGCATGGAAATCGTGCACCCCATAATCTGGACATTAATACTACCAAGTTTGGTACTCCTATGGTAATTAGTTTCCGTGTTAAATATGGAAAGTTTAATTATAACCACCCAATATAACAGACCTCATTGAGTGTAATCCAAGTATTGATAACTGTATCTTTAATACATGTCTGTAATATGTTAGGATATTTGTTATATATATATATACATAGGACTTACAATTGCATCACAATCCCCGTCAGTAATGATATAGGACCAAAGTCTCGTTTAAATGTTTCTATGTAAAACAAACTACTTTTATCAACCGGCTTAGTTTGTTGAAAAGGTCCGCTAGTTTTACTGTCATCGTAACAGTTAAATAGCAGTGATGTCACATAATTTCTTCTTGCGTTATATCGCAACCACAGGTGGGCACAGTTAATCCAAACGTTAACTTCGTTAATCATTATTCCGCTACTTAAAAAGTTAACTTCGATAATCGTTAAAGCGTTAAATGTTTATAAATTTAACGCAAGTTAAAGTTATCCGTTAAAAGTTAACTAGTCAAAAGTTGTACTGATGTATTAGTATTATAGTACGGTAGGTATAACTGCTCTCTATCTCAATGTGTTATGTACCATGATGCAAGTGTGGATTTATTTATAAAAATTAACAAAGTGGTATTCCTGTCTGTTTTTATCTTTGTTGAGACTGTGATCAACATAACACTTGCAAATTGTCTTACGAGAGACAATAAAAAAAAAAGTAGTAAAAAAAAAACATGAATGCAGGATGAAAAGCAACAATATTATAGAAAACAAGTTGGACTGGGACACCTGAATATGTGAAAACTGCGACCAGTGAAATTTGCGTTACGCCGCCGCCGGCTGAAAATGCTCGGCGCGCCGCCACCAAGATTTTAGCAGGCGACGCCCACTACTACACCGAACATACGAGCAGCGCTGCCAGTACAGCCAACTTATATTATACCGCTGTCTGTTTGAAATTATACAGAATGAAACCCAATTATACAAAGGGGTCATCCATTGATTACATACGTGAGTGAAAGTGCTGGGAGCAAGAAAAGTCCACGAAAAGTAAACAATGTATACATTGATAAATTTTGAATAACAAAAAGGAAATAGATATGCAGGAAGGGTTGCCAACTCAATGAAACAAAGGGCAAACACTTTCAAAAAGGTGCTGGAATGTACTTTACTTTTAAGTGCTCATTTTTGTATCCAATTATACAAGGCAATCTGTTATACAAACAGGATACAAGAGGTAACCAAATTATACAAGTTTTGTATCCAATTATACAATCTGGCAGCCCTGAATACGAGTGGTGGCGTGGCGCACAGTTAAAACAAACGAAAAGACGTCAACAACCTATGTAACGGACTAAAGTTAACGGAAGTCCAATTTAACGGAAGTTAAGAAGACCGTTAATGATTTTTTAAGTTAACTTAAAAGTTAAATTTTCGCAATTTTTTTAAGTTCGTTAATTAACGATTAACGGATTAACTGTTTTGTGCACAGCTGTGATCGCAACTTACATTGGACTACGAACTTTAGCTGTCAGCTCAGCAGATGTTACTTTTGGAGCCAGGCGCCGTCATCGACACTTGTATGGTATTAAAATACGGCGAAACTCTTTTCCGAAATGAATCCATCGTGCAATACGCAAGAAAACACAACAACCTGGGAGATGCTAGGTGTACGTGACAGCGGCGCACCGGCTTGGACAAAATACAACTAGCCCAGTCAATAAAGGGCCAAAAACAGTGAATGTCGGAACTTTCTCTGGTAAAGCTGAATTTTCTCCCAGTACTAGATCACTATTAGAGGGACATTTTTTCAAAAGTCCCCGAAAATTCCAATGGAGCTTCCCCCCCTACCCCCCCTTTAAGTTTAAAATGTATAGTTTTACGAAATCGCATATAACTTTTTAACCAAAAGTTTATTAAGGTTATATTACTTACAGTTTTATTCCCTGATAAATATTCTACAACTTTTATAATAACATAATTTATGATATGTGCAGCAGTTTTCCCGTAAATTAACGAAATGTTGTAAAAAAACAATATTTTTTTGCCACCTATCTACGTTTTTGCAAAACCATATTTTTATTCGTCACCAAATGAAAAAATGCTTCGAATGAAAGTTGTAGCTCATATATTCCTGAGTACATCGGTGTATAAACATATACAGTTATGTGTATTACTCTACTAGTAACATAGAAAACAGTAGCTGGGTTTTGAGCGCGTGAGCGCCCGGGAGTCGGCGGGCAGCGTGAGCCGGCCGCGCCCGTTGTGTAAGAGGAAGAATAAAGGTGCTATAATTTCCAGAAATAATTTTTAATGCATTTAACAGCGTTCGTTTGATCTAACGTGTCAGGGATAGTTGCTAATGTAGGAAAATCTTTATTAGCCCCCATATTTCATGATACTAGGAGTTCCATTTGTAAATATGGACCCAACTAATCCCTCCACGATATATTCAGCTATTAGCTACGCCGCAGAGGAATGTAAGACACAAAATCGCAATTGTATAATTACATTTGATCAACCCTTGTACTTAAAGGCGTCTGAAATAGTGGCATCAGCAAATCCTGGATCAGAGGTTTCAAAAATCACTTTAAGGTTAGGCGGATTTCATCTGTTGATGTCGTTTTTGGGTTCTGTTGGTAAGATAATGGAGGGCAGTGGCTTGGAAGAATTATGGGCAACGGTTTACGGAAAAATACTGCAAGTCACATGCTGAACGGTCATGCATATGCAAGGTGTGTACGTGCATATAATCTTACTGCTTGCGCTCTTATAAATGTCATGAAAGATCAGTTTCCCGAGATTAAAGAATCCCTTACAACTCTTGAGGCATTTTCTAAGCAGCTCCTTGAAAATAAACGCAATGAAGCTGAAATTCTCGAAGATCCAACTGTAAAGGCAGCATTGAATCAATTTAATGAGTGTTTAAATAATGTGAAAACTCTCAGCAGAACAACTAAGCTTTGGATAAATCTTCTTAAATGCATTGACCTCATAATGATGTTTATTTACGCAGAAAGATCCGGTAATTGGGACCTCCATTTAAGTAAGAAGAACGGGGAAATACTGGTCTGGGACGTGGACTGACATGTGCATCGAACAGGGTTTGATGCGTCCCATGAAATCCGTTGGGGGCCTAACTCATGGACGAGGCATAACCGACAGCACTCTATCGAAATGGGTCCTCGGAACACAATTTTTCTTAAAAATTCATGATGCTGTGGAAGCTTATTTTGGGACATCAATTCAGTACAATGAGCAGCATGTTGAACTTCGCGTATCTAGACGAGAAAGAGATTTGTCGGACCTGCAAACATTTACAACATGGTTCCAAACACACAATCCTTTTACAAAACTATCAGGTGAATTAGTTTCATTGACATCTAGATTCGTGTGTGATGACTCAATAAACTGCGATGAAGCTTATGATGTCGGTCTCTCAGCCATAGCCAAAATGAAGGGAACTAACTTCCATGATATTAAACTTCACAGGAAGGATATGGTTAAGACTGAAGCAGTGCAGAAGTCAGCATTGGTACGATCAAAAGAAGTTTGTGTGAACTCCCAACAACTTTTTAACCGTATTTTGTGTGTGTGCGACAGTCCCGGAAAATTGAAGACTTACTTGGAATTCGAACTGGCTCCTCGACCACCTGCTTTGGTTGATGATGTATCCTTACGAAAAGGAACAAAATCGTCACTGATGAAGGTATTTGAAGAAGGTGTCATCGACGTAACGGACCAAAATGGTGCAACTTATGTTTTGGACGGGGGATTTCTTCTACACAAAGTAGCGTGGCCAAGAAATTGTTCCTATGGCGTCATCTTAGAAACTTACTGTACATATGTTGTAAATAAATATGGATCAAATTCAATTGTAGTATTTGATGGTTATCCAGACGAGCCAACAACGAAAAATGAAGAGCAAAACAGAAGAGCAGCCAAAAGATCTTCACCTGACATAGTATTTGATGAAAACACAATTTGTGTTACTGGAAAAGAGGAGTTTTTAGGAAATACTAGTAACAAGAGAAAACTGGTACTAGCTTTGGCATCTGAATTCAGAAAACGAGGACCACAAGTTGTTACAGCGGAAGATGATGCTGATGTGCACATTGTTATGACAGCAATTCAACAGCAGAGAAGTGACTGTAAGGTATTTGTCGTTGGAACCGATACCGACTTAATAGTATTACTTACGGTACTGGCTCCTGAAAGTACTTGTATATACTTCTGTAAAGAGATAGGGGGTGCAGTTCCATTAAAAGTGTACTACAGAATCGCCACTCTCATAGAAAAGTTTGGAGATCAACGTCAGTTACTTCTGTTTTGTCACGCTATGACCGGATGTGATACCACATCCAGCATGTATGGAATGGGCAAATTAAAAGCGATAGAATTGCTCAGATCGAAACCTGTTATGCAGAATACAGCGAGGAAGTTTTTGGATGATTCTACAACAAGAGAGGACCTTTTGATTGCTGGTGAGAAATTTGTTTTATGTTTTTATGGGTTAGAGAAATATTCAAATCTGAATGAAGCCCGTTATTACAAGTTCTTGACAGTAACAAAGAAAAGTTCCCTTAGATCAAATTTTCATCTAGCAACATTATCTCCAACGTCGGAGGCATGTCGTGAACATTCGCTGAGAGTATTTTTGCAACTTCAAAAATGGTTAGGTAATACTCTTGATGCTACAAACTGGGGTTGGAAAATTGAAAACGTGAAAGAAATGAGAGGTACCAAAAGAACATTGAAACCAATTCCTACCTCGAAGCAATTTGCTCCAAACGAACTGCTGTACTTAGTGTCATGTTCTTGTAAACTAGGATCCGGACAATACTGTGGATATAGAAAAGTGAACCTGAGTTGCACTGCAATGTGTGAATACTGTAGTGGCTTATCTTGCCTAAATTCACACCTGTATTCAGAAGAAGAAGATGAATCTCCTCATACAGATTAATATGTAACCGTTATCAAAGAGACATGCTTCTAAACATAAAATAAGTTTTATGAGTTACAATAATCATGACTTGTAAATATTAAATCGGTGTATATAATATCTGTGGTGGGTGGGAGGTCCGTGATGCTGTTTTAAAACACAAGTAATTTAAAACAGCTGCCGGTTTAGCCAGTCCGGGACACGGCGGGTCCATAGGTGGTGGATAATTGAATGGCCTGATATAACAAGGCTAGGTTAAATCCCCCGAACCAAAACTGACATACAAATGTGTACAATAATTAATTATGAATAAAATTAAAATCTTTAATTCAAATATGTTACAATCAGAAAAACAAATTTTACTTCTCATATCACTCTAATGTTATTTTGATTACACACAAATATTTACTAAATTACAAATTAAAGGTCGACACACTATGGGCTAGTACGAGTATAAGTGTTAAAAAGAGATGTTATAATTACAGTATTAACTAATTGAATAGGCATATGAGGATAAGGCGCCTTTCGCCTACGCCCGCCGACTCCCGAGCGCTCTCGCGCTCAAAACCTAGCTACTGTTTTCTATGTTACTAGTAGAGTAATACACATAACTGTATATGTTTATACACCGATGTACTCAGGAATATATATGCTACAACTTTTATTGGAAGCATTTTTTCATTTGGCGAAGAATAAAAGTATGGTTTTGCAAAAACGTAGATAGGTGGCAAAAAAATATTGTTTTTTTACAACATTTCGTTAATTTACGGGAAAACTGCTGCACTTATCATAAATTGTGTTATTATAAAAGTTGTAGAATATTTATCAGGGAATAAAACTGTAAGTAATATAACCTTAACAAATGTTTGGTTAAAAAGTTGTATGCGACTGCGTAAAACTCTACATTTTTAAACTTAAAGGGGGGGTAGGGAGGGAAGCTCCATTGGAATTTTCGGGGACTTTTCAGAAAATAATCCTCTCATCAAGGTCTATCACCCTTGAAAAAATCAGCTTTACCAGAAAGAGTTCCGACACAAAACCTTTATTGACTGGGCTAAACACACAAGTAGCCAAGTTAGCAGCATTTGACGGATGGCCATTATCATTCCGGCAGAGGAGCCAGGCTGGTTTCTTTTATTCGGGGAATAGAGAGATCAGACACTTTGTTACCATTGTGGTGGTGGACTTAAGGAATGGGAAGAGAACGATGATCCTTGGGCGCAGCACGCCCTTTCATTTTCGAAGGGCATTTTTATTAACCTTGTGAGAGGAGAAGATTTTGTGGTCAACGGTTCCCAGAACAAGGAATTAATCATTAGTGCGAAAGAAGCAAAAATGTATTAAGCTGCATACATCACCTAAAGATGGCTCCTCTGTATGTACATCTCTATAAATCTGGAGTTTATGAACACGCTGGCATGCTACTCAACATTTCTCGTGTCAAGATGCAAAAATTCATTAGCGTGCGCATTCATAATGTATATGAAAGTGCAATGTTATACATGTTCAATTCATAACTGGACTTTGCAATGTTAAAAATGGAGATTAGTGGCTTTTGGGCGGGGGAGGGATGTGAGGATGTTATTTCTAGAGTTAGTCAAAATTTAGATATTTTATATCATAAATAAAAACATTTTACAGCATTCGTTGTCTTATCATTTATGGTATCCCTCACAGTGCTATTAAATCTTCAACGTTAGCAATAAAAATTATCCTGGATGATTTGCATGACGAACTTGGTCAGGTGTATGATATGATGGTCTGAAACGTGCATCATCGGATTCCAATACTAGACATGTACTGAAGTCAGTAACTGATATGATAAAGAAGATGTTTAAGGTGCCAATACAAAGAAAGAGGGGAGAAGAAGAGTGCTAATTGTGACGATGATAGATGGGTGGATATTGGTAGAAGAATTAGGAATAGTATGGAGAAAGGAAAGAAATATCTACAACTATACAATAGCACTTCGTTTCAGGTATAAGGGAGATTGTTTTGTGGATAAGGGAGTCAATCAATGGAATAAGTATCCAGGGAGCTGATAATGGAGTGTACATAAACTACGTGGCTGGGTCTAGGAGGAGAGGGGTTGGCTGGAAAGGGGGCATCCACAAATTACGTGAGGTGTTTTTCCGGATTTCTGGATCCCCCCTCCCCCCTGGTGAGATTTCGTGAGATCTGGCTGGACCCCCCCCCCCTCCTCTGGTGAGATCTGGTCCGTGAGAACCCCCCCTAGAAATCGCCCTGGAAACTTTTGTAGAATTTTTTTTTTTTTTTTAGGTCACACCCTAACTTTTTTGACGAAATACCCTCCTAAAATCGACTTTGGCGCAAATTGTAGACCCCCCCCTCCCCCTGGTGAGATCTGGTGAGATTTCGCCGGACCCCCCCCCTATTTCACCTCACGTAATTAATGGATGTCCCCAAAGCTACGCTGGGCTACATGGTGGGGGAGGGTGTCCGAGCCAGGCCACGTAGCTTTTTGTCACAGTTGAAATGAGATAAAGAACACACAACAGCATGTAAATATTTATTTACGCCATTTAATTATAACGGTGTATAATTGACGATAGTCTGACAAAAGAAAACAGTAAAAATGTCTTATGGAATCAATACGAAAAAATGCTACGTGCTACGTAGAAAAGGGGGGGGGGGATTGAGAAAAAAGCCACGTTGGGCTAAGTGAGGGGGGAGGGGGGTTCACAGGAGGGCAAAATGGAGCTACGTTGTTTATGGACGCTTTCTAAAAACGAAATTGAAACATTGAAGGCGTTATAAGTAAAAATTCGTATAAATCATAAGTAGATACATAATAAATTTGTCAAGCATACATAAGGTCATTTGCAGTTAAATTATTATCATTTATTTACAAACAACCTCTGGATAATACATTTAAAAAGTTTGTAAATACACTATATTTTTAACAGAGAAGGCGACTTCATAATTTTTACAGACTTACATTTCATTCATAGCCTTCCAGCCAAGTATCCACTCTTTCCTTAAATCTTCCTTTAGATACAGAGTTTTGTATTTCTCTTTTCACTCTGTGTATAAAATGAAAATGGCTTATCTGTCTAGTCCCACAATGATGTATATTATTGTTTCTTTGTAGCAATTTACTTAGATACCTTGAAAACACATTATTTTCACTCTAAATATAAATGATAATATATCTCTTACTACTTCTTTTTAATGTATAATTAACCTAACTTTTTATGCATATTACTTTTATTTAACACTGCTGTAATTCCCTTACTGAAATTTGGTTTACTTGCCATTATAACTACTGTGCAGCAGGGGAGTAATAATATTAATAATAATAATAATAACACTCTGCACTAACATCAAGACAGAAAAATACTGAAGGTAAATTTATTTTGTTTCCATACGTGAAAAGTTGAGGACCATCACCTTTGCAATTTAGCTACTTTTAATGTTATCAGAGTGACACCAGTCAGATCTTGTTTATAACTCCATATTTGGTACTTATAAATAGTAACGGTCAGATGGAGTTAGGATAAAATCAAAAGTCGCTAAAACACTATTAAATTATTCCTCGGAGTTTCGTCTAGCGGTATAGCTTCTACTTTAGAGACAGTTAATGTAACAAGAATTTATCGTGCATTAAAAAAGTAGTTGGAAAAATGGGATACAAAAAGAATTTTGAAAAACTGAGATAAAATTTAAGTAAAACAACCGTTAACGATGCGACGAAATTTATGTCGCACTAAAGGTTCCTTACAAGGAGTGCGTATTAAACTGAATTCACTTAAAAAAAAAAAAATATTTTTTAATAGTGGTCATTATTTGTTTCCATGATTTGTTTTGCGAAATTTTCTGTGGTAAATATTGTAGTGTTGAGATGGCACCACATGGTCAGTATCAAGTAAATAAAAAAAGTGGAGTTAATAATGTGTGTATAGGGAGCGTCCCAAAACTACGTAGCTCCATTTTGGCCTCCTGTGAAACCCCCCTCCCCCCCCCCCCCCCTCACGTAGTCCGACGTAGCATTTGCCTCTAGCCCCCTCCCCCGGTGTACTGTTTTCTCTTGTTAGACTATCGTAAATTACATACGGAGATAATTAAATGACGGAAATAAATTTCACAAGCTGCTGTGTGTTCTGTAACTAATTTTAACTGTGACTAATAATATTAATGAAAAGCTACCTGGCTTCGCTCGGAAACACCCCCCCACGTAGCCCAGCGTAGCTGTCCAGCCACCCCTCCTCCCTCTAGACCTAGCCTCGCAGTTTACGAACAAGAAGTCAGGTTGTGCGTGTTGTCCCGCCGGGGTAGTCACTGACCTGTAACGCTCTAGTCGGGAAGACGTGGGTTCGAATTCCCGTCCGGCCATCCAGATTTGGATTTTCAATAGTTTCCACGGGCAAATGTCGGGATGGTTCCTTCAAAACGCCACGTCTGAATTCTTTTCCGTTCCTTGTCCCTAGTTCTTTCCCGCCTCTAACGAACTTGACGTCGACATGGTGTAAAACTGTTAACAAGAGGGGAGGGGGTCGCATTTGGCTACGAGGCCATACAGCCAGCACTATGTAATTTTGTAGTTTGCAAGTATGTATTGGATCACTCAATGTATTATAGATTCTCCGGGGTATAGACGACACAAGACAAACACAACACTTAATTAAAACCACCCATGCCGGAGGCCGAACTCGAACCGGTGACCCCTGCAACGCGAGGCTAGCACGCTATCCGCTACGCTGCTGGGGTCGGCAAGAGCGAGGAATATGGCTTAGTAGCGCTATTACCACACTTAAAGGGAAGAGGATTACATGTAAAGCCCCTTAAGGCATCGAGGGAAAGGACAGGGCTGTTGGACACGTCGTGTATGATACGCAGTATCTTCTGTATACAGTGGCTGAAGAGAGGCAAGAAAAAGATAACTAACTCAAAAGATTTGGAAACAGTGATAAATTAGAATTTCTAGGACTGTGGATAGGATCCGGGAAGCTATGGTTCGTAGCCAAATACCACTATAAATTATGAGTTTGACATATATATTTTTATACACCCGGAAACATAGAGCCGAGAGGATACGGTAAAGAAACGAAGATACGAAGATACGACTAGCCAATGAAAATACAGGATTGGTACAAAGTTGTATTATGAATGGGACAGCTAATCGAGTGATTGCATAGGTCTAATAATAAACAATATAAATTATTGTTAACTTTGTACCCATGATCACGGTGGAGGCTGACCGCAGGGAGGATAACCGGAGCGGTATACGAGGCAATATCGCCTGACTTACCATTATTAATAATTTTTTTAATTGCGATGGAGCTAACTCTCCGGTGGCAATTCCCCCATTCATCTAATTACCCCTTTTTATTTTTTTAAAATTTTATTTTATAACTGGAGTGATAAATTCCTTCCCCATTCACTTTTCCGATTTACAAATTTTAATTTTGAATTCCTTAAGCGTTTTTGGTAAATTATTCATTATTTCACTTGCTAATTTGTTCCAATCCCTGACACTCTTACCAACAAAAGAAAATCTTCCTACTCCCTTATGCATGAAATCGAGTGTCAGCTTGTGCTCATGGTCGTATTTCCCCTTCCATGCACTGTTCCTAATTATTTGACCAACTTATACCCTATACATTCCCAGCACTCTCTTCACTCTCCTCCTTTCCTCAAACGACTCCAGTGATTGGGGAACTGAAAGAACAAACATCAAAAGTTTTAAACCAAGACTGAAAGCGTCCAGGCAATTTAGTACGTGGTGTGTGTCAGACCTACATACTGTATTTAGTACAAATATCACACTTGTACGTGACTGGTCTGAATTCATTAGTTACTAGTCATATTGACCTAGGAATTAGAAAGAACTTTTTAAAGCTTTATATGTGGAGCATAGAACTTTATGGAAGCGATGCATGGATTTTAGACATACCAGAAAGAGTAAAAATTGAAGCATTTAAAATGTGGTGCTATAAAAGCATACTGAAAATTAAGTGGACAGATAAAGTACAAAAGGAACGAGTTTTGGAAATGGTGGGTGAGGAAAGAAGTTTGTGGAAGAGATAGGATGGTAGGTTATATACTAATACAAGCGTGCTTGGTTAATTTGTTAGTGGAAGGAACAGTCGAAGGTGAGAACTGTAGAGGAAGATAGAGAATAGAATGTATAAAGCAGATAATTGAGGACATGGATTGTAAGGGGTAAGCTGAGATTAGCGCAAGATAGGAAGGGATGGAGGATTTCATCAAACCAGGCGAGAGACTGACAACATTAAAAAAAAAAATATTTCCACTAGTATGACTTTCTAAATTTTACATTATACTCGTGTTGAGGCTACTGAGAACTAAAGTAGGGCGCAATTATAAATTTATAAGTTAAAGGGTTCAGAATTTATGAGGATCTGGTAGGAAACCAGACAGACAAATGAGAGAATCGATAAGGATTCTCTGTTTCAAACAGAATGTACAGAGCACAGAAAACCGGGGTTGTAGAAGACAACAATTTATAACCGCCAAAGTGCTAAAGCGCCTTTCCAAAATGTAGCTGTATAAAATTAAAAAATATTTTTTTCTGGAACAAGGCTGGAAATTATCAATAAAAAAGCATACCCAGACATTAAATCGTTGAGATATAAAAACTTTAAATGCTAGTCGAGGTGAAAATCCAATTCCACAACGACAAGTTACGCTTAGTTACTTGAAATATAACTGCAGACGTATTCGTCAGTTAGTTTGGTAAATTTGGCACTGTGTAGTTTCTTTTAGGAAACCTACACAATATTTTGCAACTTTAACTTTATATTGATGTTAAAAAAGGATATTATTGTATGATAAAAATCAAATGATCGTTCTCATTTAATTTTGCTCATAACCTACATACTTAATTTTTTCATGGTATTCCTACATACGAAAACAAAACTCTTATGAGCTCTGGAAATAAAGAAGATTCACTCAACCATACTATATAATTCCACACAATTTATAAATATATTTTAAAGTTGGGGTAACTATTTAATTTCGCTACGAATATTTCCACCTGTTTCGAAATAAGCTTGATGAATTAGTGAAACAAGTGGCGGATCCAGAATTAAATCACTGCGTCGTAAAACGTGTGAGGTTATGACAACGAAACAAAAAATGGACACATGACAAGCTTGTAACTGTTGTAAACAAGAGAATGACTGCAAATAAAAACGTCAATTTAAACCCGACACATTGATTTAAAGCGGGTTTAATGGACGCATCATAAAGAAGGGAGCACTTATTAACGACTGAAGAGGCAGAACTACTTCAAATAAAAGCAAAATATCATTACACTGTACAAAATCCCTGACAGGTTTTAATGCACTATTTTTGCAGTTATTCGCTTATTACTTACAATAGATACATGTAATATTTACTGTGCAACTATTAACGAATTGTTTCTGTCGGTGATTTTGTAGTGTATATGTATAATTTTGTGTGGCCTCAAAGACTTAACGACAAAACGCCTCTGTCGTAAGCCGCCTCTCACCAAGCACTGGAGACCTGCAGTTTAACGTGGACTCCAACCACGGAAGTTGCACAATCATTTCCATTTATTATTATGTTACTCAGACTTCCACTGCAGAAATGTTTTATAGAATATATTTGTCTCTCAAGTACTGTTAGTTTCCCCCGAATACGAAGACTCCGACGAACAAGAAAAGACTAAGTGGATTACGGACGTTGTAGGATTTCTTCACGACGGCTGTCGTTCGAGGAATACAGAAGGGCTGTTGTGGAGGAGACCAAATGAATCCTGTCTATCGCCTTTCAAAACAATAGATTTCTTACAGATACGTCGTCAGTCGTTAGTATATATACGAGGTGTTCCATATCTTTGAACAAATTTCGTAGAATACTGTCCAACATTACAACGTCCTAGAACGAAGCTTTACTTTGCTACAAGTGCTGAAAGCAGATGAGGTGTACATTTAAGATGGATTAGGGGAATAAACCTGTGTTCTGATTGAATGCCTGTGTATTAAGATACTCGTATGGATGCGGTGGTGACAGCAGCGTTGCGAGGGGCACCCGAATAAACAATCATAAATCCCCCTCACCCAGTTTATCTCTCCCGGATGTTGCTATGGAGAGGTAATACCTTCGATAGTAAACAGGCACTTCGATTGTTTTGGTATTAATCATGTCTGTTACAAGATGCTATGATTTCCATGTATTTTGGGCTATGGATTATACTAGTTAAGATACTTCTCCAGTTATCAACCTAATGGTTGGTTTGCAGCAGGTTTCCGCTTTCCTTTCAAGTTCATTATATGAGACGCTTCCGACATAATCTGATGCACACATGACAGGATTCGCCACCCTTCCCAGTATTTTCCATAGGTGGCACCTCCCACTATAGTAGTTATGGCGCAATAGATGGTCTATATGACTGTTTTCTTTTATTTGAATGTGACGTCGTGATTCACCAGCACCGTCAAAATCTTCTTCAATCGTCACTTTTCCTACCAGCTGATCTGTAGTACTCATGTCGATAAAACAAGCGATTTCGAGATCCACGAGAAACCATTGCCTCATAGCGATAATATATGGACTAAATTATGGCTGTACAACACACAAACAGGTGATAAACCTGACAGGTCGTTAATAGACTGCTTTGTCTTGGATTAGTGGAGCTGACTGCGTGATGTGTGCATTTGGCACACAGTATTTGAGTCATATGGAAGTAGGACGCACAGAGAACACATATGGATGACATTACGTGTGGTCGGATCTTTGGCAGATTAGAGATCGGCCACGGTCAACGCCAGGTGGGCCTAGAGTAGCGTCATTTCACGTCTCTGAAGAAGACTCCTAGATTGAAGAAACGTACAAAGACGGTACTCATAAAGCCGCATTCCCACGACGTTTTGTAACGAAGGCGGGACGGGACGGGACGAATACTCAACATCACGCCATGGGAACAGGGCCGCCTCTGCTAGCGTGGACAAGACGCAGCTACCCACTCTGTGTCGGTAAACATCACAGGCGTGCGTAGTGGAGCGCTGTTGCCATCGGTTTACAGCAGCGGTGCGCACCCCTTCTGTTGCTGTAAAGTGCTCAGTGCCAAACGACACTAGGCAACGTGGTGGGGAGGTGGCGGCGAGGTAAGCGAGGGCTAACCTGCGGCGCGCGCTCGTCCCTACACTTCGGCTAATGAGGTCCCGTCCCGTCCCGCCTTCGTTACAAGACGTCGTGGGAACACGATTTTAGAACGACCATATCTTGCAACCCAGCAGCAGGATATTTATCCTGCCCTAAGTGCCCAAAAGACGTCCAACCAGCACAGTGCCCGTACTGTGTAGAGAGAGACCTCGCAGCCGCCTCTGGACCCTGGAACAATGGGATTAGTCTCGGTTTAGCCTGAAGATTTACTCACGCCGTCTGTTGATCTGCCACGCACCTGGGACACGTTACAACCCTGTCAGTATTGTGGAAAGTGACCGACAGGGCGGCGCTAGTGTTCTTATCTGGGACTGTATTAGGAGCACGTACACCACTGCGTGTATTTCGTAAGGATATTGTAACGGCTGCTGTTTACAGGGATTACATTCTGCAATAGTATGTGGGACTTTGTCGTGGTGCATATGGACGAGAGTCTATTTGACAGACGACAATTCACGCCAACAAAGGATGGATAAGTACTTGCAACATGAGGACATGACTCGTCTACAATGGCCAACTCACTGTACGGACTTAAATCCGATTGAACAAGCATGGGATGCTAGAGGCCAAACAATTACAGTCTTAACACCGCCACCATTGCATATTGTTTACCTCCAATGAACACTTGACCAGCAGTGGGCTACTTTACCGCAAACAGTGCTGGGTGGCCTGGTCTACAGTACTGTATAGCGAGCCACTGTGCATCCTGTATTCTCGTGCCAGGTCTTCAGACCCCTCATTGATATTCTGTACGCCACCGACGGAGAGACACCAGCCACTGCCCATGTCTGGTTTTGCTGAATACCTTGTATCAGTAGCACAGATTGTTGAAAGGATCCGTTTTAGTGCACACATTATAACCGTGCCCCACGTTTTCCCGTGTATTTCGAAGACACCTTAATTTATGGACATTAGTGTATTCTACTATACAGTACCAGGTTTACAGCCTTTTTTTTCTATTCACCATTCGCTGCCCATTCCTCACATCCATACTAATTAGATTATAGTAAAGTTATATTGCTGGCATTGCTCTGTCATCTAGCCGATTTTAGGACCAATTGTTTCGGAACTAAAGAGGAATTAGATTTATAAATGGTTTTTTCGCTGAGATATTGTACCAACCGTGAAAATATTGTCCCTTAACCTCACACAAAATATCCAATTATTATTTTAATTACCCATATTTTTCAAAAAATTTAAGTTATATTCATGTAAAAGTTATAAATTAATGATCAATCAAAAATGTCTACGTTGAAGAGCTCAAAAGGTAAAAGGGACAGACAAGTGAGTGAATCCACAAGAGTTCCGTATTTTATTCAGGAGGCATGGAACTATAAAAATGAAATTTGTATGGCCGGAAGAAAGATCCACACTTCCTACTTTAGACACTCGTCAAAACGATACAAATCTCGGGCATGGTGTACCGGTCGTTCTGATTATACTTTTTAGACGTTTTAGCGTTAATCGCCTAAGCGATTGCAAGGACGGTCCCTAATATCTGCTTCAAAAAATACAAAGTTCACAAAATATGAAGCTTAGAAAAAATACACAGCTTACTCGCTTCACAGTCTGATGGCCACACTTAACGTTGCCACACTGTGTCAGCAATAGCGGCAGATACTATATATAACAGGACAACGTTTGATCACACAAATCATCTCTATGAACTGTCTATGTTATATTGAGATAATCCCGCGGCCAGTAATATCCTCAGATCTACCAGATGGAACATCTATGGTACTAGATCGGACGTCAACCAATTCCTTCCTCCATGACGTCAACACCGTCGCAGGGCCAGTTTATCAAAGACCAGTTACATCAGTTGTAGGACAGCTTGCCTCAGGATACAACGTCTTTGACACCTTTCGCAATCGAATCAACGCATACCGATAAGTGTGCTGATGCTATCAATTTCTTTGTAAATCTCAATCGATTCCATAATCATTGAAATAACATCTTATATCCTCTCAACACTTGAAGTTTCATTTCGTTTTTTCCTCCCTTTCTGGGTGCTTCTCTTTTTTGACAGGCAATTTATATCGTAAAATCAAACGGTGTTTGAAGTAAACAGATGACATTCCCAATAAACCTGGCTTCATAGAAAGCATTGGTAAATCAGCTTTCTCTAACAACAGCATTTATGTTTGCCTCCGCTGGGGAGGTCTGATAACTATTTTAGCTGTAGCTTTACTGCGAGTAATACAACGCCATTCATACGTTGCAGTGGTTTATATATATATAAGCTAGAAATTTTTGGCAAATATTTACTGCGAGAAGTATTTTATTTGGGTCCCTTTTTCCTTAATTTCTCGCTTTCTTGATATAGTATCAAAACAAAACACTTTATTTTACTACTGAGATCATGGCCAGTATAATATTCGAAACAGCATCAATGCCCGTCAGTAGTTTTTGCGTGAATCTATTTAAACGAAATAAACAGCCAAAATGTTCAATAACAGTGAACATCTTCTCACTTGTTCAAAAATATCATCAATGTGCAAACTTATTGCGTTCGTAGATTTCTTGTAAATAAAGATTATCACTAACTTAAAATAAAATTTTAATCGAACCTAGAAAGATGCAATTTGTCCGTTTACTTGAAGAACGAGACGCCTACTTTTGTGACCGTGTAAACGAAAAATGCGAAATTCAAAATGAATAAATTATTTACTGAGCAATAGAAAAAATAATATCATTGTTAAATTTTAGCAACTTCGAAATTAAGTTCATCCTCGTTTTGTAAAATAAGTCGTTGGGGTTGGCAGCAATGATCACTCGCAGACTTTTAATCTCCAGCAATGCAAGTAATATCTGTGTTGTCAACAACTGCAATGGGATGCAAAATATAAACACGTTTGTTGTTCATTATTTTCTGTATCGATTGGCTAACTTGGCTACAAATTAAGATACATATTGTCTAGATTGTAAATCTCACTATTCGTCAGAGTAAAATCGTTTTAATGTACCGGTAGGAAGAATGCGAGTGAGGTTTCAATTAGGTAAAATGGCATAAAAACATTGCAGACAAACTAAAAAGTGAAATCAACAGTGAATTTTAATGAGTGTAAATAGACACTTTATTCTTACCATCAATGGTATGCCGTTTAGAGTCTCCTACACGCAACTGATGACTAGCAGAATGAGGTTAGCGCTGCAAGCGCAACAGTAGCGGCAACCGACCGAACTAACGCGCTTGGACACCTCCCCACCACTCTGACACCTACAGCGATACCAAGTCTACGTCCAACTGACGACAAATCAATGGCAGCATGACATCTGATTGGAAGACATCTGTTTTCAAAGAAAATTTTAAAAACTTTAATTTAATATCATTAACGAAGTGATTCAAGTCACATAAAAGCCTCTAGCACGTATGGGTGAAACACTGAATATTTAAAGACAGCGAGCAAGAAAAATCTATGTAAGCTAAAATGCTGGGCACTAGCTTTGCTCGGCGTGCGCTACAACGCCTATTTCTCTTAATGTAGATACAAATGCATAAAGCAGACACATTTACAGTTACAAAATAAAAGAAAGTCTATGATTTTTTGGGTATAAATTAAATTGGAAAATGTTTATTGCATTTCTTTGGGATATACAGTATTTCTTATCTTTCCGTCTTCCGCAAAAGCATAGTACCCAGCGTTTCTAGAGGGCTGGATATGAAAATTCTGATGTTTTACCACTTTTGATCTGATTGTAATAAACATTCTCCATCACCATCCACTTTGGCAGATTTCCGTACCGTTTTGGATATACATGCAAAACAAAAATTTGTCTGATGAGGTGTAGCGTGTAGGTGGAGAGCAGGTGTAGTTTTGTAAACTAAATGTAAACACAATATTTCACTCATTTTAAAGCATATGGGTGCAAAGTTCCTTCGATAACAAATAAAAACTGTAGATTTGTGTGTTGTCACAAAAACTTTAAAACAATTTTTAAAATAGAAGTTCAAATTTCTTGGTCAGCAATTGTCCGATCGTAATCGGTCCAACGCTGTTTGACAGAAAATGTTATGTACTCTAATAATATGGCTATTTACTTTGGCCAGTTTCCTCCCCCCCCCCCCTCCATTTTTGAAATAACTGAATGGCTTCAAGAGTAAATTTTGTTTAACTAGGGTGATGGGGGAAACTGGGTGGGTTAGTGTATTTTTCTCATTGTTTTAATGTATACATGAGCGAAGTTCCATCCAAATCGAGTAAAAACTGTGAGTTTGTGTAAAGAACATTGGAAATTAAGAGGGTAGGTGGTAAATGAGGAGAGCGGTTTGGTTTTGGTAAAACAAATGTAGACAGTATTTTTGTGTTTGTTTTAAAATATATGCATGAGAAGTTCCTTTACAATCGGATAAAAATTGTAACTTTGTATAAAGATCATAGGCAAAGATTAAGGGGATGTGAAGGGGGAGAGAGGTTGCGTTTTTTTAAACTAATTGTATACCGTTTTTTTTGTGTTTGTTTTAAAGTATAAAGAACTTAGGGAGGTAAGGGACTGTGTTCTTGCAAACTACTAAATGTAGACGGTATTTTTCTGTTTATTTGAAAGTATTCATGTGCAATGTTCCATCGACATCGAATAAAAACTGAGGGCAAAATTTAATTGGGGTGGGGTAAAGCAGGTGATTTGTTTGGTTTTGTGAGGGAGCGTCCATAAACTACGTGACTCGGCCAAAACAAAGGGGGTTGGCTTTAAAGCTACGATGGGCTACGTGAGTGGGAGGGGGTTCCGAGCCAAGCCACGTAACTTTTCCTTTATATTATTTGTCACAGTTAAAATAAGGTACAGAACAAAAAACAGCATGTAAACATTTATTCCCGTCATTTAACTATCTATGTATGTAATTTGCGATAGTGTGACAAGAGAAAACAGTACAAAATGTCTTATGAAATCAATAGGGAAAAAAACTACGTGCTCACGTGGAGGGGATAGGAGGGTAGAGGCGAAAGCTACATCGGGCAATTTGGGGGGAAGCGAGTTCCTAGGAGGCCAAAATGGAGCTAAATGGTTTAAGAACGCCCCTTAAACTTAATGCAGACAGTATTCTTCTCCTTTTTTTAATGTATACATGTGCAAAGTTTAATAGAAATCGGATAAAAACTATGACTTTCTATAAAGATCATTGGAAATTGAGAGGGGAGGAAGTAAAGGGGGAGAGGGGTTTGGTTTTGGTAAACCAAATGTGGACAGTATTTTTCTGTTGTTTTAAAATATACGTGTGCAAACGTCCTTCAAAATCTGCTTAAAAACTGTAGCTTGTATTAAGAATATTGGCAAAAATTAAGGGGTGTGTGAGGGGGACGAGTGGTTTCTGTAATCCAAATTAGGCAGTATTTTACTTTTTTTTAACGTATCCGTGTGCAAATTTCCATTGAAATCCGATAAAATCTGTGTTTTTTTTTTTTTTTTTTTTTTTTTTTTAAATACAAAAATTAAGGGGGGTGGGGTCAATGGGGAGAGTAGTTGGATTGAGTATCCAAATGTGTACAGTATTTTTATCCTTGTTTTAATGTATACGTGTATAAAGATCCATCGTAATCGGATAAAAACTGTGGATTTCTATAAAGAAATGAATATTAAAAAGGGGGAGAGGTTGGGCTTTTTCAAACCAAATGTAGACAATATCTTTCTGTTTGTTTAAAGTATAAGTGTGCAAACTTCCTTCAAAATCGGATACAAACTGTAGTTACGTATAAAGAACATTGGCAATAATTAAGGGGATGGAAAAGGGGAGGGGTATTGGTTTTTCGTAAAACTAACGTGTACAGTATTTTTCTCTTTGATTTAAAGGCGCTCTGATCTCGCATTCGGGTGGACGCAGGTTCGAATGGGTTTACATGGTTTTCCCAAATACTCCAGGTGAATGCCGGGATGCTTCCTTCAAAGGGCCATTACCGAATACCTTCCCGTTCCTTGTCCCCCGTCCAATCCCCCCTCTAATGACCTCAAAGTCGACAAGGCGATAAGGGGGGGGGGGGGGGGAAAAGTTTAAATTATACGTGTGCAAAGTTCCACCGCGGATAGAAAATGAGGGATAGTATAAATATTAAGAGGTGTAAAGGGGTAGAGGATGTGGCTTTTGGATTTTTTATTTGATCAGAAACCACCATCAAAAAAAGTGCCAACTTTCAAGTTTATCGGCACCCACCAAAGTTTCATCGTAATCGGATAAACGGTATAGGAGCGCATAGAGGAACAAACATTCATTTTTATTTGTATAGATACTAATGTATATATTCATTTTGCAGCAAAAAATCCTCATGTGATGCGAATATATTAACATTTTCCAACTATTTGTTGACTTTTTCTTTACGTGGCACTTGCGATATCCATGGAAGAGACTCAAGCTACTAAACGATTCCTGGTATATAGCAGTATCCCATTGCTTAACTTATTCCACAACCTGAAGGTTGGTTGCACCCTCCCGAAAGAGGCATATTAAAACTTCGTATCCGAGATAAGACGGGCAGTTCCTTTCCTCTGAAACTTCGGTTTAACGTGTAATCCTAATCACGAACCGACTTACGAAAACTAGAGCCATTAGACCTGGTCTCGAAACTCTCTAGATTACGGGACATTTATAACTAAAAGATTCCCCATAAATCGCTAAATAAATAAAAGGAAAATGTTAAGGTAGGTGATATAAAAATATTCTAATAAGTGGTATTTTAATTAAATTGAACGTAACATTGTAGAAAAATCAACAACAAATGTTTCTATCGGTATTTCTTCTTCATTATCTTGGTCTATCGTTGGAGTTGCGGAACTTGAAGATGGGAAAGGCTGGTCTGTTTTAGATTTAAAGAATATTTAGCACCTTTACTAATTGCAGCAATTACACCAGCCAAAAGATCGTAGCTGTAGCAACTTTTTTAACAATTTTTAATTTATTCTTTACAAAAATAATGATATCAAGATTATTTATAGCCATCTTATTTCTCAATTTGTTTTTAACAACATTCATTGTATTGAAAATCCTTTCTACTGTTGCATTCAGTTAGGAAGTGATAAAGTGGATATGGCTAAATCAGATAACTCCTGAAAGGTGTTTATTCCAGCAGCATTCTTGTATTTTTGAACTTCAGCCCATAATTCAATGACGTTGTTTGACCGTTTCGTTGAAAATAATTAATACCATGCAATAAGCTATATGATACTATCGAAAATATATTACAAACTGTAGTCATTCGCTTAGATTAATGCTTAAGGAAGCTATTTTTTTAAGTTTGAAAAGAAAGGTGGATTATTTTAATTTTAAAAAAAGCAAAATAAAAATTAGATTTTTCTCACCTTTGGTCACGTGACAGAAAACGCTTTAGGATTGGTGATCGCTTTAGGGACGTCACTCAGTACCTGATTACCCACGTAGCAAGAGTCTTCTGGGGGCCCCGCACAAACTGGGGGCCCCACGCCTTTGGTAGGGCCTCCGCCTTCAGGCCAGATGGGCGAACTTTTTTTATCTCTACCGCTGTCCTGGACGGCGAAAACCAAAAACCATGGGCCCCGCGCTGTTTTAATCCGGTTCTGACGTCACTTGTTTGTAAACGCTGCGGCTCTCGAGCACCCACCCATACAATCACACACATTCAGGTATCACCACATATGAACACTCTGGCACCCGCAAATATGCATTACACAACAGTCATAAAGTACAACACTTGCCCACACTTGTAGCGGTTCCTCCTTGATCATCTCCTTGATTTTCTCATTCCTCATTCCGTCCTTTCTTGTTACTCCTACTTTACTCTTTTGAAACTTTATTTCAGTAGCTTGTATTCTCCTTTCTCCCTCTTCTTGATCACCTATGTTTCCAATCCATACGTCAAAATCGGCACCATGTACAACCACTGTCTGCCCATTCTTCCAGCAGCTCGTATAATCTCCACGCTCACTTTTCCACCCTAGACAGTTTAACTCCTTTCATTCTCTTTGAAGTGTCCTCCAATTCCCTCCATGTAATATCTTCTTTTCCTCTGGTCTGATGTCCTTGGTCTCTTTTTCTCTTTCAGGAGTGGCGACTACCCAAGGCTTCTGATGAGATGACCTTTATATCCACAATTACTCAGCTGTGTTTCGATTAAAAAGTAATACACAATCGACTACACAAACGTCTGCATTATACCATCTTATGGCTTTCTCTCTTATTAAACCATGAATCATCCACAGACAAACCATTACGTTATCAGACCTTCTTAAATTCTGAATTGCAACACTTCCTCCCCACTGTCCGACCGTAAACTTTGAAGTACATGACCATGACTTATGATACTACTGAAACTTACCCCTCAATCTGGTGTTGAAGGTTTACAATCATTTCGTACACTATCTGATCACTTAATTTTCATCGTCAATCTATAACATCACATTTCAGTTTCTCACCCTTCCGATATTGCTAAACTGTCGTTTCTATAAAGCAGCAAGGACCCACTTTATTTATGACCAAAAATGAATCGTGACAACTTTAAAAGAAGTGTGTCTACCCTAACTGTAGCCCAAGCTTAGGGAAACTGTGACGTCTGTTGCAGGGTTGTTACGGATGCAAAAATTTAGACATCCGCGGATGCAGATGCGGATGCAGATTATTAGAAGTTCACATCCGCGGATGCGGATTCGATGCGGATGCGGATTTTGGGATTTTAAAAGGATAATTATTTAAATTTTAACTGCATAAATAACTGAAAATCAATTTAATTTTAACTTTTTATTTATTTAATCATATCTTTAGAACAAAATTACACAAGTTTTAGTTTTACTTATGACACAACAGAATTTTAAACTTCGAGTTTCATAATACAAAAACTTTGTTTAATAATTAAACTTAAAAATTGGTGAATTATATTTAATAAATATCAATATTGCAGCCTTCTCAGCTTCCAACCTGTTTCTTAGTGGATTATATATTAACCCTTCTCCACTAAATAGTTGTTCGCTGGGAACACTGGCTGGTGGAGGTGATAAATATCTGCATGCTAATTTGGAGAGGATTTTAAATTCATAACGGTTAACTTTCCACCAATTAAGTGGATTTTCATCTAAATCCAGTCTTTTTTTTTTACGATAAATATTTAATTCTTTGCGGAGAAGAGCATCGGGGCTACTGTTGTCCGGTTCACCTTCATCTTCGCTCGATGAATCTAACATCATGGCGAGATCGCTTTTTAAGCAAGTCTTCTTACCCATACTGGACGTTCCTGGTTCAGGATCGAGAGAATCTCCCATTCTCATTCTTTTTAGTTTTTCCGCCGGCGACATAGGAGAAGCAGTGACGACATGGTCATTTACCATCTTTATTATTTCATCTTTTATTTTTTCTTCGGTGACTGGTTTGAAAAATTTATGCTTATAGCGAGGATCTAAATACTATTATGTGGAAATTGCATATAAGTTGTTATCTTCCAAAGAAGAAAATTTCGCTGAAAATTGTGATTTCAGATTAGAGACTGCCAACCGAATAGCATCACTTTCTCGTGGTTTTGTTAAATAGTCGTAAAGTTTTTTCAAAAGCATTTGTATGATAGGAATCACAGATGATATGAGTGCCTGAGAACTGCTCATTTCACGAGTGGCTTCTTCAAACGGTTTCAGTACTTCAAGACGGCATTCTATTATTTTCCACTCTCAGGCAAAATTGATTCAATGTTATTGTCATTGGTATAAAGACTTAATGCATCTTTTATCTTCAAAAAACGCTCAAACATGTAGAACGTGCTGTTCCAGCGCGTCACACAATCCTCGAATACTCTAAGATGCGGTTGATTAAGTCTGTCCTGAATTTTTTCAAGTTGCTTTTGAGCAATGGTTGAATGGTTAAAATGATTAGTAATTTTCTTACATTTTTGTTTGACGTCTTCTGTGCTTTCCTGCGATCGTAAACCATGCCCAATAAATATTTGCAACTTATGAACGGTACAATCTAAATCATTTAGCAATGCTAATCGCATTCCTCTTTTCATGTTAGAGCCTTCATCTCGTATCATGCAATGCACTTTTTCATTTGAAATATTCAGCAAGCATTGTGTTAAATTTTTATGAAATGATATCACCAGTATGACGGTCATCAAAAGTCTTGCATTTTAACACAATTGACGATCGTTCAAAGTTTTCTGATACACCGTGGCAAGTTAGGCTAAGCAAAGAAATACCTGAGATGGGATCTGTCCAAATATCAGTAGTGAACGACATGTAATCATATTCTTCAATTAGTTCTTTAACTTTTCCAGCAAGTTTTATGTATAGCTCATTGCACACGAAATCAGTAAAAAAATTTCGTCCTCTAAAATTATATTTCGGTGCTAACTCTTGTATGAGACGACGAAATCCAAGTCCCTCCACAAAGTTAAAAGGTAAATTTTGAAGCGCTATCATTTCGCCAATGAGTTTGTCAATCTTTTTTTGAATTAGGATAGTTAGTATCCCACTTCTTTTCTTTTTGTAGTACTTCCTCTAACGAAAGCTGTTTCTTGGCTTGTTGCAACGGAGTCACAATTGTACCTGTAAAAAAATACAACATAATATACACAAACCATCTACTAAATAAAAAAATAAGTGTACTTATCAAAATTCGATGTAAAAAAAACTAAAAGTAAATAATACGCATTATAATTGAAATTTTAAAAAATAAAAAAGGCCAATGTGGTGTGCGCTTTCAAATAATTAAGTGTTAAAAGGGCTATAATTTGCTATCAATAAAGTTAGAATTGAAACAAGACTTAAGCATTTAATTTTAAATATAATTTGGAACTAACTTTGGATCCTTGTTAGTGCTAAAAAAGCTTAAGAAGTGAATATTTTCAGTAAACACCATTTTTTTATTTTAAATTTAATATAGAAAGTAACATAAATTCATGTGACCAATAACAACAATATATTTTAGTCACACTACAATATAATAATGTAAGGAAGGTTTATAGATATTGGCCCTTTTAGCACCAAGAATAATGATCATGATTTGAAATGAAAATAGTAAATTATTAATGAAATTAAATCAATTTATCTAACTAAGTTTGTAAAACATGATTGTAAATCCGATATTCCGATATTTTTGATACATACCTGCTTCATCATTTTTTTTCTTCAATTCCTTTTCTTTATTCGCACTTTGGAATAAACAAAACTCCTCCGGGTGTATTGATTTCAGGTGATTTTTCAAAGAAGTAGTAGTGCGTCCTTTCCGCGAGTAACTTTTATTACATATCTTACACTCCGACTTCTCCGGATCATTTTTGTCTATTGTAAAATAAGTCCAGATACTGCTTTTTATTGGTGGCGACATTTCACTTAATATTTATATCAAAATATTCATTAAGCACGCAAAAAACTATGAAGTACACATTAAACACTCACTGTAACTATAATTTATTGACAGTGAGAAAAAAACACAACAAACAAAACCTGTAGGATCTTGTTACAAATGTGCGCCTTCCTATTCGTCAGTTACCTAATGAAGTTAGCAATTACCAAAACAAACGCGAAGCTCGTGCCACTCTCGCCCACTTTCTTTACATGTAGTTACTTGTTGATGTGAATCTGCATCCGTAAATAACTCCGCATTGATTGATGCGGATGTGAATGCGGATGCAGATGTCTGAATTAATGCGAATATTCCGCATTTGCGGATGCGGATGCGAATATTCGTAACACCCCTAGTCTGTTGTGCGAATAGCGGCCTCATGATAAGGCTACTGTGATTTAAGTTGAAAGTTAAATTTGAGGTCATACGAAAGTATAAGCCTGGAATATGAAGCAATCTACAAAGGCAATGTTTCTCATGTAGCATAGTTGAATTATTTCGATATTTTACGTCTGCTAATACCTGAAGACGTTTTATTGATTTAATTCCTATTTATTCTTTCTCATGCCATTCACATAACAAGCTACCTTCTTTTTCTTTGTAACAGTTCAGTAATCAATAGTTACAATAACTAATTTTTACTAATTATCAATTATTTAATGTAAATAAAACAAATTTAATTACTCATCGGCGACATTAAATTATAACAAAATAAGAAATGGAGAGAGGTGGATTTTATGGAGAACTTGCAAGTATTCGGAAATAAAAATAATTTCCTTTGATTTAAGCCTTCGAGAGCACACTATGCTGGATAATTCGACTGGAAGTTATTGTTTTATTGGCTGACTTGCATTCGTTCCATATTTCTCAAAGTTGATTACAGAACGTGTTGATAGGTTCGTTGAACGCTGTTATGTCAACCTGATCTTTTTTCGTAGTTGAGAATGTTGGAAGCGGTCTTGTTTCGTGCGTGCGTGCGTGGTGTTCTTCTAGTATTTCGGCGACTCTAATTATAGGCCTATATATATATTTTTTTAAAAGTGTTTCCTTCTTTCTTTTAAAGATGTATTTATTTCATTGATACTTGATCGTAGTTGCTTTAGAAGGCTAACATAACACGCTGCGGTGATTGTTTAAGCAGTTTTCGAAAAAAAAAATCCAAAAAGTAGACATTATAATTGTCACTGCAGAAGGAACAGTTTCTGTATTACTTGAAGAAAATAGGGTTATGGAAAAGAGAGGGGGATGAAATTGTCGTTCTTGCACTGGATTAATCGTTGCTTTGATGCTGCAGTAAAAAACTGCACCACGTCTCATCAATTATGTCGGATCGTGTAACGAATCTACTGGACTGGCTTCATAGAGGACTCAAAACTGTTTTTGATCTACAGTCAGATATTTCGGCACCCAACAGGCGGAAATGTCCCAAGCGCTCTTCCACATTGTGGCCTGGTCTCAGAGTTCCTGATATCTCTTCAATCTACCGAACTGTTAGTACGGTACTCTATTTGTAGTCGCCAACTTAAATTCCCTGTCCCCTTTCTCCTGGCGATAATCTTAACGTGAGTTTTTCCCTCTTTTCAAATTGAACATGCACCTCTCCTGCTTTCAGCTCCTGTGATCAAATAAAGACTGCTGTAGTAATGTCGACTAACAACTGAGCAAATGACGACGAAAACAACGCAAACTCGGCTTGTTACCCGAGAGTATTAAACCAACACTGAACACCGTGAAAAACTTCGTTCTTGAATCAAAATAAAGGTTCGTTTCAGGATGTTCTAATTTTGTACAGAATTGTAAAAACTTCCAGAGAATCATATCCGGTTTTCGCAAGATTATAGGATTTCATTTCCCTGCTCACCGTTCCGTCTATCAGCTCTTACATATCTTTAAAAGCCGGTAATCTCTACTCGCGGCCACTTTTACATAGCCAACCTAAACTTTTAAAGTTTTTACAAGTCTCTCTTTGAATTGAATTATAGTTTACTTAAAAACAAGTAAAACAAATTTTTTGAAAAAAATAATTTTTGAAATTTTAATTAAAAATACTTGCGGAATAGGATGTGGAGGTTAGGAAATGGAAAGAATTCAGGCATAACATTTTGAAGGAACCATCCCGGTATTCATGTGAAATGATTTTGGGGAACCTTGGAAAAACAAAATATGTATGGCCGCACCGGGGATTGAACCTACGTCCTCCCGTGTGTCAGGCCGCTCAACCGGTGGACAGCATCACCACCGGCCGGATCTCCATATTGGCTGTGATATAACCACATTGAGCAGGATTTTAAGCAGATCTAACTCATCTATACAAATTATAGAATGATTACTATCTTTCGTGTTATAACACTCGTTTCTAAAACCGAGTGACGCTACAAACATTAACACAGAGCTTTCACCATTTCAGACCATTACGTAGTTCCCGCCTTTACAGTATAACCTTACCCATCAAAGACAATCTCCACCAAAAATAAACTATCCCATTTAAATTACGGTGGAGTTTGCTTTTCAAAGGTTAATACTCTCCATTGAAATCTATAACAAACTTTCTGGTATTTTTGATCTTTGTAAAATAACTGAACGAGTTATTTCAACAAATTTGATTTATATGTATGAATTCATTTATCGGATAGTAAATATGTTGTGAAACTATTTTTATAAGGTTTAAATTTTTTTTTTCTTAGAACCTCTGTAACTGATCTTCGCCGGGAGATGGACCAGAGTAAGGCTCCGAAACGTCGCCCCTTTTGGGCGCATTCTGCCAGTGGAAACCTCGAAAAGATTTCATTACTCTGTAACTGATTTTAGGGGTGTAAGGGTTGGAGAAAGATAATATTAGCCTTTTCCAACCAAATGTCAACCTCTCCTTCACGTGGTGCACCCTGTTTGCACGGATGAGGCTCTGGCGACTGAAAGATTCCCGGTATAAGGAGTCGCCCACTGCTTGCCAACCACCCTAAAGGCGGATTAATCAGAAATGATCAACGGCATGGGGATGCAGAAGGCAATCGGAAACCAATGCATTAAAGATCCAAAGAGTATCCCGAGGACATGTAATCCTCTTAAATTACATATTATATCATGATGGCTTCTTCCTGGGTAAAATATTCCGGAGGTAAAATAGTCCCCCAATCGGATCTCCGGGTGGGGACTGCTCAGGGAGGAGTCATCAGAATGGATAGAAACATTCTACGAGTCGGAGCGTGGAATGTTTATAAGTCTGAATGGGGCAGGTAGGTTAGAGAACTTAAAAAGGGAGATGGAACAACTTAAGTTAGATGTTGTTGGGATTAGTGAGATTAAATGGAAGGACGCACAGGATTTCTGGTCTCGGGAATACAGGATAATTAGCACACAAGCTGTCAATGGAGTCACTGGTGTAGGATGTGCAATGAATAAGAGAGTAGGGAAATGGGTGAGTTATTATGAACAGTTAGTGACAGGATTATTTTGATGAGGTTAGAAACTAAGCCCGCACCAACCACATTAGAACAAGTATAGGGATGTAACGGATATCCCATGCGCATCCGCAATTGCGGAACTTACGCCTGAAATCCTACATCCGCTTTCGCATCCGCAATTTTTAATGCGGATATATAGCTGATGTTTTGTTTACATTGGAATATACATTAACTTTTCTCTTCATTCGAGATTCTGCCCATTGTCACTTAGCTAACAAAAAAAGTGGTTGTATTCTGACGATCTTGCAATGAAAGTAACAAGGAACTAAAAGGTGTTATTACCTAAGCGACGAATTTACAAGTTTGAACTTGCATGTAATACTACAAGTGTATATGCCAATGTCACAGGAAGATGACGAAGAAATAGAGAAAATACACGCCGAAATTGAAGAACTAATCCGATAGGCGAAGGGGGAGGAAAATCTAATAATCAGGGACGATTGGTATGCAATAGTGGGAGCAGGAAAAGACGGGAATTCTGTAGGATCTTTTGGTGTAGGAGAAAGAAATGAGCGAGGAAGCAGGTTGTTAGAATTTTGTGAAAGATATAAGCTAGACATGGTAAAACACACTGTTTAAGAACCATACAAGAAGGATATACACCTGGAAACGTCCTGGAGATACAGGCAGATATCAGCTAGAATATATCATGGTCAAACAGAGATTCGGGAATCAAGTTCTAGACTGTAAAGCGTACCCAGGAGCAGACATAGATTCTGACCATAATTTGATAGAAATGAAGTGCAGGCTAAAATTCAAGCGAATAAGGAAGCAATGTAAGCAGAGCAGACTGGAAGTGAAAAAACTGAAACAATCTAGCATGAGAGATGAATTTGCAGAAATGGTAGACTTAGGTCTAAGAATTAACTGTGAAGGGAGCTCAACCGAGGACGAATGGAATGCATTAAAGACCGAAATAATGAAAGCTGGCAAAGAAACATAAGGCTTTATGGAACAAGAGGAAATTTTGGAGCTGATGGATCAGAGCAGAAGGTACAAAAATACTCAGGATGAAGCAGGAAGAGAGCAATACGAGCAATTTAGAAATCAAATAAACAGGATATGCAAAAAAAAAAAAAAAAAAAAAAAAAAAAAAGCAAAAGAAAATGGTTACAAGAAAAGTGTGAAGAAATAGAAAAGCAAATGATCATTGGTAAAGTAGATGTTGCATACAAGAAGATCAAACAGAATTTTGGTGAAATGAAGAAAAGAGGTGTAAACATTAAAGCTTCCAATGGGAAACCTCTTTTAAGCTCAGACGATAAAGCTAACCGATAGAAGGAATACATTGAGAAACTTTATGATGGGGATGACTTGAATAATAGCGTAATGGAAAAGGAAGTTGATGTCGACATTGATGATTTAGGAGATTCTGTTTGAGGACAGAATTTAATAGAACTTTGAATGACTTGAAAGCAAATAAGGCTGTTGGAATTGATGAGATCCCTGCAGAACTTCTGAATTCCCAGGACAAGAAGGAATCGAAAGATTATTCAAGCTGATATCTAAAAGTTACGAAACAGGAGAAATTCCAACTGATTTTAATAAAAATATCATCTTCTCACTTCCGAAGAAATCATAAGCCGACAAATGTGAGAATTATAGCACCATTAGTTTAACATCACATGCTTCAAAATTACTTACCAGAATAATATACAAAAGAATGGAAAGGGTAGTAGAAGAGATAGTAGGAATCAGTTTTGGTTGAGGAAAAATCGTGGTACAAGAGAAGCAATTCTCTCTTTAAGATTAATACTTGAAGGGCGGATCAAGAAAATCAAAGATACTTTTTTGGCGTTTGTTGATTTAGAAAAAGCTTTTGATAATGTTAGGTGGGACAACATGTCCAAATTGTAAAGAAGTTTGGTCTAAAGTATCGAGATTTTATGAACTATATAAAGATCAAGTATCTATAGTAAAAATAGAGATCCATGAGAGACATGCATCAGTTAAAAAGGGTGTGAATCAAGGTTGTAGTCTATCCCCGGTAATATTCAACTTGTATGTAGAAGAAGCAATAAAGGAAATAGAAAAAAATATTCATGTGTCATAAGTGTTCAGGGAGAAAAAATCAGTATTCTACTATTTGCTGATGACGTTGTCTTGTTAACAGAACGAGCTGAGGATATTGAGAAGTTACTGAGTATCATGAACAAAATACTGAAGGAAGATATTGGACTGAATATAAATCAAAGCAAGACAAAAGTGATGAAATGTAGCAGAAATGATACCAATACTAGTACATTAAATATAAAAATTG
The DNA here is from genome assembly GCA_031002005.1 of Vandiemenella viatica. NCBI lineage: Eukaryota > Metazoa > Arthropoda > Insecta > Orthoptera > Morabidae > Vandiemenella > Vandiemenella viatica. The sequence goes on along the minus strand of JARYHS010013631.1, from coordinate 189,144,284 downwards.
GATGGGATGCAATAGGAGAAGTAAGTGAATTCTGCTACTTGGGAAGCAACAATGATGTTAAAAGCAGAATAGCAAAAAGAGCCTTCACGAAAAAGAGAAATGTTTTAGTTTCAAACATTGATCTAGGAATTAGAAAGAACCTGTTAAAACTCTGTGTGTGGAGCACAGCACTTTATGGCAGCGAAACATGGACTTTAGGAATAACAGAAATAAATAAAATTGAAGCATTTGAGATGTGGTGCTACAGAAGAATGCTGAAAATTAAGTGGACAGATAAAGTACGAAATGAACGAGTTTTGGAAATGATAGGTGAGGAAAGAAGTTTGTGGAAGAAGCTTACAGAAAGAAGAGACAGGCTGGTAGGTCATATTTTGAGACATGCTTGATTGGTTAATTTGTTAGTTGAACGAAAAGTCGAAGGTAAGAACTGTAGACAGAGATTAGAATATATGAAGCAGATAATTGAGGACTTGTGTTGTAAGGGATATGTAAACATGAAGAGGTTAGTACAAGATAGGAAGGGATGGAGGATTGCATCAAACCAGTCGAAGGACTGAACACAGCAAAAAAAAAAATTAAAATAGTTTGGCATACTCGGCACCATACCGGTAGAATGGACACTAAGATGTGAGAGTTCGGTATTTGAAAGTGCCTTTCTTATTCTGGGTACCATATGGACCACTTGGAAATCTCTATTAACTTTTCTTTACGCTGTATGGAATATTCAGTCTCATATGAGAACATCAGGAAATGACAGCGCACTGTTTGCTTCTCCTTAGATCCTTCTGTTCCTTCCTTGATTTCACTTCTGGTAGATCATTTTTTTGATTAATTTAATTTTTGGTTAAATTAATTATTGAGCCTGTGAAGGATGATACTGCAATATGTTATATTTTATATTTATGATTAAAAGTCGAGTGCTATGGAAATATTTCCAAAAACCGAATAAAATCTAATTTCCCTATAAGTAAACTTACATGACTCCAACGCAAAGACACAATTAATTTCACATAATTACATGATGGGATCATACATTTTAAAAAAATAGAGCAATTGAAGTTAGTATAATATTCAACGTATTTATTACAATTTAATTCAAAATAATAATATTGTTTATACAAGAGAATAAAAATTAAAATGAAACATCTGATCGATAAGAAACATTGATACAAGGATTTTAGCGTATCATTTGCAATATTTGCTTTAGCTCATTTGATTGAAATAGCAAATGAGAATCTCATCTATTATGGTGTTAACCAACAGGGCAACATATGTGTTGGGTTTTAACAAAAGATATTATTGGGTCTGCGCTGGGAAAAAAGTTGAAGAGATTATCATGTGGATTCGGTACAACGAATGACATCTGGACCTTGTCTATAATGATAATTAGGGTTAGGATCTTTATTACCAAAAAATGTATAAGTATTCAGGCAAATATGACCTTAAAAACGAGTAAACATGACCTAAATTAACAAAATATGACCAAACATTTAAATTTGCTATACATCAAAACATGCTGAATAATAAATCATTTATTTTATCGAGCAGTGTCACTTTCACGTAGACAGCATAATTTGCTTCCGTGCACTCGCTACACCATTAGGAAATTAAATTTTAAACAGTTTTGTTGAAGTCATTTTAATTTCACATAATTTACAGAAAAGAACTTTTTCATCTGTACTAAAATACTTCTCTCTAAATTCCCTTCCCGAAAATTTTATTTTCGGCATGGCGGTAGGTCTACTCACTGATCCACTATACTTTTAATGATGACAGGATATTTCGAGACATTGATTGACGCGGCTCGACACAGGCATGCTTCTGCTGCATTGGCGAGATTAAAAGGCGGGCGGAACATTACGTTTAGAGAGTGACAATAATGTATAACTATAATTCTTGGCTGGCGAATTCTGACCAAAGTTAAAATTACTTTTTTTTCGTCACCTGTATAGCAGAAGCACAGTTCTGTGAATAATTATCTTAATTTCTTCTCATCTCTGTCTAGTGAATTCCCGGAACTGTTAAGAAACTACCAGAGTTGTCCTCAAAATATTACCATATCACCGTAAATATTATTGAAATTAGACCAAAACTAAGAAAATGGTCTGAATATGCATTTATATGCTATATTAAATACATTTAAATACAATCAGAAACGTTGAATCAGTGTTTAATTCAGCATTTTAGGTCAAAAAGAAGGTCATCTATAAATCATGTCTCACGTAGGCCTACGTGTAAGAGACCACAGACTAAAAACGCAAGCTAGAATAGTTACAAGTCAGAATGTAGATGCTAGCATGTCTCACAGACGAAACTGCTCGTAGAGTTTCTCAGTATGAATCAACTTAAAATCTTGTTACTATGTTGAACGAACTTGGAATAATCCGGTCGAGGTCGGTACACCTGTTCCTGTTGGGCCAGTTTCTGCCGTCCGATTGTAGCAAGGCAGATCGGGGCGTCACCTAGTTCGTTCAGGGAATCAACAAATCCAGAAGTTGGTTTCTAAAAATTATAACTTTGCATTGCGCTCCGCTGTTTCATTCGTCCATCACCGCACGCTCAAATCTCTCGTTCCTATTCACCAACACACACTCACATGATCGGTATTTTCCCAGGTTATTGGATTTCTCACTCCCGTTGTGCCGTTTCGCACTTGCCAAACAAATTAATGTATCACAATATTTGTGTCGAGGGTTTACCGCTGCGTTTGTAAGTTGCCATCCCATCTGGTCCTTCTAAACAAGCTTTCCCTTGTGCTGTATGGAACGGAGAGATCTCACCGCTTAAGTATGGTCGTGTTATTCTTGTGCCGTTACCGTCTGTCTAACTACCGAGAACTTAGGCGTCTGGATCAACTTTGGTGGGCCGCTGCGTATCGTTCCTTCAAACTTCTCACACACAAACCGAGATATTATTTGCAATAATATTAACTGTTTGTTATTATTTTAATTTTAATTCGTATGGCACAAGAATACAAAGATAATAATTATATAGGATTGTAATAGATGGAATCAACCATAGATGTTTCTACACATTGGTGTTGAGAGATTAAAGCCGTTCAATTGCCTGTGTAGTTATTTCATAAAGCTGCTGGATCGTACCACTGAATCTCTTAAGAGAGCATTCCATGGGGATGTGGTGGATACTTTGCTCGTGGTTCCCACAGTCAGAAGAATGATTATCTATTAGGGCAGGTACTCAGGGTGCGTTGTTTTGTAGGCCGCGCCACATTAGCCGAAGTGTAGGGATCAGCACGCGCCATTGCCCTCGCCACCTCCCCACCACCTCGTCCTAGTGCCATTTCAGCTACTCGGGCCTTTCATCTCTACCGACTGGGTGACGGATAGTGGCGCGCCATCCCTACAAGCACAGGTGGGACCCTTCCCACGGCAGGCTTCTTGGTAGCTGGATGGACCCGGCCGTCAAATTGCAGGGACCACCTTTATCCCCCCACTTGTGCATCCAATAGTTGCGTGTGCCGTGGGCTGTTCTCATACGGTTAATTGTCGTCCATGATTTTCTAGGTAGGTAGCAGCCAAGAGACTGTCTTACAGGGTCTTGGATTAGTGTTAGTTTGTCAGGACTGGAATTGGTCCACTCTGTGAGCCATGTTTCGTTCCTGTTCGTTTCAGACCAGCATCTCACCAAACATCCACATTGAAAATCATGGTTTTAATCTGTTTTGAGTGCGACGTGAGCAGTCATCATGTACTAGAAGTTGTAGGATTCTTAACATTTCTACCATTCTTGTTTTGAAGCCGTATGTCTTCGGAGATACGGTGGAGGGATATTAAAAAGTACAGGCAGCCAACTGCAGGTGTAGATTTTACAGTTACCTACGTTACGAGTTTGAGAAGGTTACCGAGCGTGGTGGGTGAACGGTTAACGTTCTGGCCTCGCATTCGGGAGGACGGCGGTTCCAATCCCCGTCCGTGCATCCAGATTTGGGTTTTCCATGGTTTCCCAAATCACTCCAGGCAAATGCCGGGATGCTTCCTTCAAAAGGCCATGGCCGAATTCCTTCCCATTCCTTGCCCCCCCCCCTCATCCTTTCCCGTCTCTAAAGACCTCGCTGTTAGAGAGACGTTAAGCAGATAAAAAAAAAAATTTAAGAAGTTTACCTGTGAGAATTTCTTTAGATGTTCTGAAGTCCCTAGAGTATGCTGTTATCGGCGTATATAAACTTCCTAGCAGCGGTGATTGGCAAATCTGTAAAGTTGATGTTGAAAAATAGTGGAGGATCCTTGTGATAGCTCTTTTTTAATCTGTAGTATTTACTTCTATTTCCATTTAAATGAACGTCAATCACTCAATTGCATATCATGTCATTAAATATTTGTTATTAATATTTACATTAAAATATGTAACAACCCACAAGGGTTGTTACACAAATAAGTGTCTTTTACCGACATGAAATAAAATGCAATTTCTTTCTTATATACGAAACTCCTTTTCATTAATAAAGTAAAATTATGTTTGGTAAGCATGTCAGGGAATGGAACAAGTTATCCAATAAAGTCATGAACTATAAGTTTAAAACAGTGGAATAAATTGGAGTTAAAAAGGGCATAACGCTGTTAATAACGATAGCCGAACCAACGACTACTAGGCTCATAAGCTATCGGTGTTTTTGACGGGCCACAAGGTTTAATTCACTTTTTCTTCAGAAAATCTGTGAGATTGTTTCCCAGCAGCTATTTTCTCATCTGCTACCATTGACTACCTAAGTAGCTCACCACTACTTAGTACAAGCAAAATAATGATTAATATAAACAGTTTGACAACATTTTTATCAGAATAAAAATTCTTTACGCTATCTCCAACTAGATATCTGTTGATACCCCATTCTTCTGGATTAAATCGATGATTACACACATTATCTTCAAGCGACAAACTCAGACTTTTTGATATCACGTTATCACGTGCCAGTTTGAGTGCTATGACCAGTGCAAAGGTCTACGCATCAAGGCGCAGTACTATTACAATATACTAATTTTTCCCTTTCATTTTTCCTTGAGGATCAGGGCAGCGTTTTATATTAACCCTGCAAGAAGATTTCTGCAGAGATTTGTGTGTGAATAGTCTTTCGTGACGTTTGGCTGTTTGTGTTGGCACATTCCTTTGGATTTGAAAATATTTTTGCGACTAAAATGAAGTAGTAATAAGCCTATGAAGAGAGTAACTGTACGTGTATGAGTCATACATTTGAAACGAGGCTGAATGGTTTTTGCGCTAAGAAATTAGAGTAGTATGTGGAAGGGACAAAATGACAATGACCGTAAACTAACCTTTGAGTTCATATATAAATGGGAAAGCTTATAATTGCACGTAAGAGGGGAATGCACTGAACAATTTACCTCAAACAATAAAAGAATTTGAAGCGGAAATTCGCATAATACAAACGTTGGTTTGTAGCGAAACAGGAAACACATGGGGTGGGGAAGAACACCAATTACATTTCTTGGAAGTTGGAATGGAGGGGTAGCAGCATTCACAGCAATCGGCCACAGTCGGATACTTAGTATGTCGAACACATATTAGTAGCAATTGCAAAAAACGTAATTAAACAAAAAAAGTCTAGTAATGATGAAATGTGAAACCGTGGTATCTTCTCCATCCCCAAGCTAATTACCGAAATGGGTACAACATAACAAGATAGGACCATCTTTTTGGAAGTCCTTCACACTCTGCCTTCAGGGCCGGCGCTAGGTATTTCGGGCCCCTGCAGCCGGTGATCGGGGCCCCCCATCAGCCGGCGGGCCCGGGTACATTTTTTGACCCGCATACCCCCCCCCCTCTCCCCCCTAACGCCGGCCCTGTCTGCCTTCAGAATTCACGTGTGATCCTTCAGAAATGTTACGTCCTCTGGTCAAGAGTCCAAGGTCGACGCGCTTTGCACTCGTCTAATCTAAATCTAAGTGGGTTCTGCGAATACTAAGCTCTTTCCAGCTCTCAGAGCAGAATGCTTCGTCTTGTGTGCCGAGCTGTCTTAATGGAAGTAAAATTAGAAATCGGAATGATTGATCACTTGGATGTTCTTATTGAAGTCATTGAGATTAGTTAGTGTCATCAAGACTTCTTCGTAAAATTGCGGGAAAAACAGAAGATATTGTTTTCCTAGAGCAAACAATACGAAATACCGCCATTAATTTGTTCACCGTATTACTGAATGAGTTTTCATCTCCCACTTCGCCTAAAACAAAACAAAACAAAACAACATGGAATTTAGATGTGAAAGCCAGCTCTCAGAGCAAAATGCTTCGTCCTGTGTGCCGAGCTATCTTAATGGAAGTAAAATTAGGTGATTACATGCTTCGAAATCGGAATGATTGATCACTTGGATGTTGTTGTTGAAGTCATTGAGATTAGTTAGTGTCATCAAGACTTCTTCGTAAAATTTCGGGAAAAACAGAAGATATTGTTTTCCTAGAGCAAACAATACGAAATACCGCCATCAATTTGTTCACCGTATTACTGAATGAGTTTTCATCTCCCACTTTGCGTAAAACAAAACAAAACAAAACAACATGGAATTTAGATCTGAAAGCAAGAGCACAGAATTAGCTTAAAACGGTGAAGATAAGTTATTGGCACTGATCATGCTGGAAATACTGCTTTAGCTTTCAAAACATTTCTTCTTTTTTTACGGCATTATGCGCGGCGACGTGATTAGAGGAAGATAAGGACTGGGGCAAGGAAATGGAAGGAATTCGGGCAAGGCTTCCGGCATCCTCTAGGTGTGATTTCAAGAAACTATGCAAATCCGAAATCTGGATACCCGACGGGGATTTAAATTAAACTTTTGATAACAAACTGGGCAGGACACATAGGACAGGTGGTAGGAAAAGGTTTCAAAGTTCTGCACATGTTGGAGAGAGTGATGAGGGGATGTACGAGAGAAGTCAAGGAATTGGGTTACAAAACTTTGGTCGGACCATTGCTCGAATATGGTAGTGTAGTATGGGACCCTCATTTTACGTATCAAATACAGGAGTTGGAGAGGGTGCAAAAAAGGGCTGCTAGATTTGTTTCTGGAAATTATCGCAGAATGCAATCAGTGACGGATATGATAAAGGAGCTGGAATGGGATTCATTGCAAGACAGGAGGAGAATGAGGAGGGTCATGGGAGTGAACAGGGCATATACTGGCGATGAGGCATGGAAAGATATTGCAGTAGGTATGAAAAGTAGTGCATGGAAGGGAAAAGATGACCATGACCACAAGCTAGCACTCGATTTGAGGCACAAGGGTGTAGGAAGATTCTCTTTTTTATGTAAGGGTGTCAGGGATTGGAATGAGTTACCAAGAGAAATGATGAATAATTTGCCGAAAACTTTGAAAGAATTTAAAGATAAAATTTGTAGAGGGCAAATGTAGGTAGGTGCAGGATAGGGGGAAGATGGGTGTGTAGGGAAATTGCCACCGGAGCATGTGCTCCATTGCAATTAAATTAAATTAAATTAAAATTTTAAGAAAATTTCTTTTCCAAATTTCTTTTTTGCTTTTAGAACCCCCTTCCGATGCACACACATCGTAGCCCGACAAGCCGGTTTCCTGACATTGCTGATCGCAATGAAGTTTTCACCCTGTGTGAGGTGCTGACGATAGTGCATATTGCGCAGTGCTGTGAATATCTGTTAGGCCAACCAGATATCTGTTTTACTTTATTTCCCGAAATCACTCCAGGCGAATGCCAAGACTGTTCCTTCAAAAGGATATGCCTGAATATCCTCCCGTTCCTTGCCTCCAGTCCTTTCCCACCTCCGGTTGCCTCGACGTCGACGAGGCGTAAGGCCGTAGGGAAACAAAAAGTTTGTTCGCAGAAATTAAGAGTCTACATTAAGATAAATCAAACAACATTTTTAATACTGATACGCTTGCAGACCGTTAGAAACTAAAAAATTATTCTTTATCGAATAGATAGCTTATATAATATAAAGTAATAATTTTTGACAAAATAAATGACAATCACTTGAAATTATTAGTTTATTAGAATCAATGATCTGTTGAAGTTATTTAATCCCGGTCAAATTTATTCACATTAACAAATAGCGAAATGTAGTACATAAAAAATCAAATAAATTGTACAAAAATTTACTTAAAACGACACATCACTGTTAAGGTAGTCTTTTGACGTCCGATCCCACAAAGTTTGCTATCACAAACTATTGAGATTAACTTACGTGTATCTGTTAGGCTCAAAGACCGGAAACGCTGACTGAGCGAAAAAATCGACCACGGCGCGTTCTGGTTTCTTGAAAACGGCCATAACAAGTTACGAAATTCGCGTTTGGTCCAAGTCACTTTCTCCACGCATGATGAGTCACATTTTTCTTTTAGAGCTTTGTAACGCGACGGGTAAGAAGAATCATATACAGGGTGTTACAAAAAGGTACGGCCAAACTTTCAGGAAACATTCCTCACACACAAACAAAGACAATATGTTATGTGGACATGTGTCCTGAAACGCTTACTTCCCATGTTAGAGCTCATTTTATTACTTCTCTTCAAATCACATTAAACATGGAATGGAAACACACAGCAACAGAACGTACCAGCGTGACTTCAAACACTTTGTTACAGGAAATGTTCAAAATGTCCTCCGTTAGCGAGGATACATGCATCCACCCTCCGTCGCATGGAATCCCTGATGTGCTGATGCAGCCCTGGAGAATAGCGTATTGTATCACAGCCGCCCACAATACGAGCACGAAGAGTCTCTACATTTGGTAGCGGGGTTGCGTAGACAAGGGCTTTCAAATGCCCCCATAAATGGAAGTCAAGAGGGTTGAGGTCAGGAGAGCGTGGGGGCCATGGAATTGGTCCGCTTCTACCAATCCATCGGCCACTAAAATGAGCTCTAACATGGAAAGTAAGCGTTTCCGGACACATGTCCACATAACATATTTTCTTTGTTTGTGTGTGAGGAATGTTTCCTGAAAGTTTGGCCGTACCTTTTTTGTAACACCCTGTATATTAAATGCAGCCTGGACCGATCCGTCGTGAACACAAACGTGTTGCGGCAGTTTTCAAGAAATCACAATGCGTTGTGGTCGTGTTTTTCGCTCAATGAGCGTTTTCGGTCTTTGAACCTAACATATCCATTTCACTCTTACAAATACGCAGAAAAACCAAACAGACTTGCTTCCAGATTCTGTTCGTATGTAAATGCACGAGTGACTCGCTTCCAATATGACCGTAGTAATCTATCTTGCAGTATTTGATGACTGCGATGAAATTCCACGAGAACGTACGACCATCAACTCGTTAGAGTACGCATCCACCTTGACCGTGAACTAACGCGCCGTGCGCCCCACGTCTATGATTGAAAGCATATTAATTAAAAATGCCTCGTGGCTGTCGACGCTGAGAAGCAGACATTGTACCCATCCTGTACATTGTCAGGAGGATATGGTATGTGACAGTGCACAATTCGTGATCATCGGACGGCCCTCTACACAGTGAGTGTAGAGAGAAAGTATACGACACTGCTGGTGGAGATTCTTTGACCGGATGGTGATTCATCGTGCATTTCGGAATAGTAGGCATGAATGGGCAGAAATCGCGTTTCACCCTGTTTCTGATTCATACATAACACATGTATTACTGATCTATACACATACACAATCAATATAGCCATACTGAGGAAGGAAACAGTAATGAACTGTTCCGGATTGTTGTTATGAAGGGCTAACACCTTGCACATTATTTTAAAACAGAATTTATATGTCAGAATACTGTCTTTGAAGAATTTAAAACTAAAAAAGAACGGTAAAAAAGGAACTTTCAGGACAATCTATGATCATTGTAGAATTTCTTGCGTCACTACGAGATATTCTGTCCAGATCACCATGCAACTGTCTAAAGTCCTCTACCGTTTTGATCCTTTTATATAGCATTATTTCATCTGCAAACAATCTAATTTCTGATAGTAAACAATCAACACAATTATTCATTAGAATAACGAAATGCAATGGTCCCAATACGCTACCCTGTGGCACTCTCATTTTTACTACCACTTCTTTTTATACTGCATTTCTTACAATAACTTTCTGGTTTCTAACTTTTAAAAATTCTTCTACCCAGCAAATCACTTTCTCATCCACTCCAATAGTTTTTACATTATTTACTACCATTTTATGGCTCACTCTGTCAAAAGCCTTTGAAAGATCTAGTGCTACACTATCAATTTGGCCTCCCTTGTCCATTTCATCTACCATTCGATTTCTCTGTTTGCCATGGTTGAAAAAATCTTTCCTAAGAAATTAGAGTTCTGAAAATGGGTCAATAATTTCACAGAGATGTGTATTCTTTTTTAGAGTGATATCCAAAGCTGAAATAATGATTGCAGACAATATCTTGACATCAGAACATTAAAGCCTTAGTGAGGATCTTCATCGAGTACGATGCGTTAGTAAGAGGCTTCCATAGTGGATATCAAGTATCATATTTCGATTTCTGATAGATTTTTTTGCGAAAATTACCGTAGAACGTAATCAACAATCGATACTGTGAAGAAGATTGTTTGGAAGACAGTAACACTCTGGTTTCGCATTCGGGCGGGTTCGGGATCAAACCTCATCCAGACATCCAGATTTCGGTTTTCAATGGTGTTCCGAGATCACTCCAGGCGAATGGTGGGATGGTTCCTTCAAAAGGCCCTGGCCAAATACCATTTCTTTCCTCCTCGTAATCTTGACATCGACGAGAAGTAAAGCCATATGCTGAAAAAAAAGGTGCGTTAAGTTTGTGTAAGGTATACATTGACGGTGAGGTATCGACGAATATTGTGGGCACAATTAAGAGTGGGAAAGAAGAGAAGATTACCATGACCATAAACTAGCAGTTGCATTCGAGCACAAAGGAGTGCAATAGCATTCATTTCTAGGTAGTAAATTATCGAGAGATGTGGTGAATAATTTACCTATAACAGAAATTTCGTGTAATTAAGTAATGGGTGTAGGAAGATTCACATATATGGTCCGTTGCAATTAATAATTATGTATAAAAAGTGAATTCTGTATTTTATTTTTCACGAGGATCAGCTGCTCAAGAGTAACCTTCCCGAAGGTTCTTATTTTCAAAATTTTATTTGGCATATGGCGTTCTGGTTGAAATTACTAGTAATAAAAAGTTTTAACAAAAACGGAAGCATTTCTATATCTCCTTCTGATACGCGATTATACATACTTAAGTGCTTAAGTGAAACATCTTTTTAATGCAAAAATATTATTACTTTAACTGCACAACAGTGCTATTTCTTATTTACTTCTTTAACCGGACAGAGAAATGTTATTATTATTACCTAATTGCGAGGGTTCTTTACCCTTCAGGCCGTTAAAATGCAGCTTCCCCATCCACCATATATTCATACAAATCTTTATTTTTCTGTGTACGAAAAGGTGTGATTCTTGTTGGCATTTATCTTCATTCCATATTTATCCACCCACCTGAACAACCATTCTACAGCCCTTACTAGATGTTCACAATCATCTCTAGTTGTTCTATTACTCGATACAATGTCTCCTGCAAGTAACGTAACTTCTGACCGTAAACCAACAACATAAATTAGAATAATTAACATTAGTGGTCCCAATACACTAGCACCTCATCTGAAACTGCATTTACAACCTTCATTCATTAATTTTATAAATAAATAAAATTACTCCACGGCGCAGGATTATTTTGATTTACCCATCTCAATGGATATATTATTATTATTAACGAGTCTAGTCAAATGCCTTGGATGAATACGGTGTTATCGACTTTGTCTCCCTTGCACAATTAATCTGAAATGCCTTTCATATAGGCCGCTAACTGAAATTCACATGAACAACTTTTCCTAAACCCATGTTGCTTTCTTTCCGCAAAAGCAATATTTCTACGTGATCTCTGATCAGAAAAATCAAACCAGTTGGTAAGGCTGTATACGTTATATAAACATACTTAGCAATTCATTTCTTGTCCTATAAAAGCTCATAGTAGGTCACGCTTTCACTCTCGTGGACATTGCTTAATTTATTCTTTCTAAACGACAAGACGTGCTAAAACCCTTTCTCACTTTACAAGGAGAGCGAAATCGTGATGATGAGAGTTCATACTATCACACTCTGTGGCGAACATGCTGAGGTGATAGAGCGAACAAGAATTTATTAATACTTTTCTCCGCGTCATTGATTACAATTTTTAGATCAGGAGAAATCTTATGTGCAGTTAGGTGCTCCAGACTGATCGTTCAATGATTGCAAAATATAAATATATATATATATAATTAAAAAAAAAAATGTGGGCGCGCCTTGCTTTTATTTTCGTAATCATTGCTGGGCTACTTCCAGTCGCGCTCAAAGTATCGTTCGTTCAAACTCCCACTCAATAGCTACAAATTGCGTTTGAAATCACTCATCATATAAAATTTTATGTTTTTTTAGCAGGCATTATGTTTGTAAAATTCCATTTACTTTTCCGGGTTTAGCGCTGTTTCAATGATGATGTTAGTTCCATGACTGGAAATAATCAACCCAGCGTGTAGGCGAATGAGCGAGATGGTGTAACCAACTGTCAGCAGAGAATAAATCAGCCCGAAATGGCGCTGAGGAAGTCCGCATAATGGGTATAGTAATGTTGGCAGTAAGAACAGCATTGAAGCAGCGATAAATTTGCAAAGAGTAAATGGAATTTAACTAACTGAAAGTAACTAAAAAGCTCTTTCCTCATCAAATTGAACCATAAAAAATCTCGATTACAACTATTATTAGTAACATCAGTAATTTTCGAATGCGGTACCGATTCTAGATTTCCATTGGCTTCAATACCTATACTAATAAAACGCTAATCTTGGTTACTCTTTCACGCTGTAACGTCATGCAGCCAGCCTTCCTTGGTGGATCAACAATGATGAGAGAAATTTATTAATTTTTATTTCGCCTTCAGCGACAAATGGCACTATAAAGCCATCAGCTATTTGTACAGATAAGTTAATCAGGACAGTGCACAAATAAGTAAAGCATGGTGCAGGTAAACATGAAATTATATAAATAAACAAGTCATTGTACGGGATAGTTATACACAAATCAAGAGTCTTGTATCAGGTCGACTATTTGTCAAGTGGAACATATACGTTCATAAAATCAAGAATTAAAATGGAAAAAAAGAGAGTACTATGTACCAACAATAGGGAGTACAAAACTCTTCATACACATATACAAAAATTAGAAAATAATTAAAATGTTAAGAAATTTTTTATTTATACCTTAATATTACTTTCTTTATAAAACAAAGTATTTGTATACACTTACAGAAATTAAAGCAATATTAAAAAACTTATTTGTCTAAATCTTAATATTAGTTGTTTTTATAAATCTCAATAACAAATTATGTAATACTGTATAACTTCATTGCTACCGTGCAGCAGACAGCAAATACTTTCCGGGAAAGGTTATTCTGAAGCTGTTCCGATGTCTCCAGAATTTAGGCCTGTGACCTACATATCTGGGACATGAGAAAACTACGTGGTTTACATCACCTATTTTGGAATTGCTACATTCACAGATATCTGAATTTGTGATGTAGATGTTGTGGGAAGATTCCGTGATTAGAATGCATTATAACTATTGTGGTGATAACTCCTTTTGGTTCCGAGGATCTGAGGAACTACGGAAGAGTAGGAATTCGGGGCTGGATGGTACCATAATATTGTCTCCTCATTTGTTTCCTGGTGTCCCATTCACTTTGTCAGTTGTTCAATGCCTTGATTGTTGATTCTGTAAGGTAGTCGGTGTTTTTTTTGTTTTTTTTTTTTTTAATGGCATTCGGCAACGGAGGCCATACAGCCAGCTCAATGTGTATTTTTTCCAATGTATGGACGCCACAGGACGGGCAAGACATTCACACAGACACACAACACTTAACATCCATGCCCGCGGCCGGATTCGAACCGGCGGCCTTCGGCACGTGGAGCTAGCACTCTAGCCCCTACGCTACCGAGGCCGGCATGGTGTTTGGTATCCGTGTTTTGAGTGCCTATTCTAACTGCTTCCTTTGCCGTGCGATCTACTTTTTCATTATATAGATAACCCCTGAATGAGCCTTAATCCAGAGAAAATTGATGGATCCATTTCTTCTAGAGCATTTTACTACATTTTGTGATATTTACTGGTTATTTCTCTTGCCCCAATATTTGTTTTGAATAGAATGCAATATGCTCTCAGAGGATTAAAAACTTCGTCCCTCCTAGTGTTGAGCAGTCCTCAACTGCCTCTAAAACAGCTATGGCTTGGGGAAATTTTAGATCCATCCGTATAGATATGTACGGTGTTATTGTAGTTTTCCGCAAGATACCTCCTTGCTAAAAAATAGCAGAGCTTATGAGATTTATTTAGTAACCGTTCTATTTAGCTAATCATCCAGGAAGGAATTAATTGCCAGAATACTGTTACCCTTTTAAATCAACATATTAATTATCAGTTGTTTTTTTTGTTTTGTTTATTTATAGTCAATTGATAAAGAAGTTTTTATAATCTCTGTCCAGAGACAGAACGATGCATCAACCCATTGTTTTAAACAGGCGTGCAAGGCATTTGTAGTCGATGTAAATATTTCCGCTATATTGAATGTCACTATCATTCTAAACTAAAATAAAAAGGTTGCCAAAACAGTGGGTCAAATCTAGATCGCGATACATTTAATGTATGCATACGCCGGTGATACAACTTATGATTTTCCAACGGCAGTATTGCTGGAGGATGAACTTAGCTTTAAATGCAGCTAGAACCAGGATGACAACTGATACATTTTGCTACAGCATAAATCACTATGAATTTAGTTTTACAAGCAATTTAAGTAGCTTTCAGTAGCGCCATGTTACTGAAGTTAATACTTCATGCTGGTGGAAGTAGTTCCATATTTACGAGGCGTATTTTTTTTAAGTAAGAACCGGTTGGCAATAAACTTTTAACAACGAAAAATATTTTGGTAATTTATTCAACATGACATTTTGCAACCTTTCGGCTACTTTTCCACATAGTTGCCATTATTGTTCAAGCATTTGTCATACCGTGAGATGAGTTTTTGTATGCCATCATCATAGAAGTCTGCCGCCTGAGCGGAAAACCATTGCTGAATCACAAGTTTCACTTCATCATTGTTGAAACGCTTGCCGCCGAGGAACATCTTAAGGTGCAATAAAATAATTGTTTAAAAAAACATAAAAACCGCCTTCAAAAAAAGCACTAAAAATTTTAAAATAACTTTATACCTTGCTTAGGAAAAAGTAAATCTAAATAGACAACATTTTACATTACTTTCATTGAAATTTTGACATTAATTAGTTATTTTTGGAGTCGGTGCCAGCTGTCACATCGCGAAGAATTAATTACTGAACTTCTTTTTTGGTGTTAGAGGCGAAACGGGTAGTACGAACAAAATTTCTCAATATTTTACAGCATGTTATGAGGCAGATTGTGTTACTGTGGGAGACATCTTAGGGAAACAAATTAATAGTATTTTAATCTGTGGCTTGGCCTTATTGGTCATCCAGGAATATCTCTGGCGCTACAGTGTCAGTTGGTAGGTTGCATCATGAAGTAAACGATTTACAGAGTATAATATCGGCGTATCATCTGTATGTTTCAGTTTTGTTGAAACATGTTTCTAGCATTAATTGTAGGTAAGCAGTAACATGATTTTTTAAGTATTATTGTTATTCCTTATTGTTTTTATCTTTTTGTTTTTCTTGCTTTCGCTGGCACCGACTCCAAAAATAACTAATTAATGTCAAAATTTCAATGAAAGTAATGTAAAATGTTGTCTATTTAGATTTACTTTTTCCCTAAGCAAGGTATAAAGTTATTTTAAAATTTTTAGTGCTTTTTTTTTTGAAGGCGGTTTTTATGTTTTTTTAAACAATTATTTTATTTTTAAATTTTTAGTGGTATTATACTTCGTTTAGTATTTTAAATATGCCGCAGCAGTTCCCATTTTGCGAA
The DNA here is from genome assembly GCA_031002005.1 of Vandiemenella viatica. NCBI lineage: Eukaryota > Metazoa > Arthropoda > Insecta > Orthoptera > Morabidae > Vandiemenella > Vandiemenella viatica. The sequence goes on along the minus strand of JARYHS010013631.1, from coordinate 189,128,300 downwards.
CTTCCTGGTAGCTCAGAGATCAAAGCACTTGCTTTCAAAGAAGAATTATGTCTTTATATACCACAACCACTTCCAGAACGGGGTGAATTGGGCGTTCTGTTAAGGAATGTCAGGCTATGTTTCGATCTTATCATAACATCTGTTAAAGTTGCTGCTCGATAACCGAAACATGTAACATCTGGGCATTAATACATACCACATACAGAAATCTCTCTGGAATATATCTATTTGCTCCGGCATCACACAAAAAATATAGATTTTTAATTGGTGAAAGCTTGGGATCAAAGTTGAAATCTGAAGTACATGTTGAGACATTACGACACATTTATTTTATAAATACTAAGCCATGGCTTAAAAATAGCTTAATTGATTTTGACGGGAATTAAAACTGTGGATATTTTGTAAAGAACATTGGAAATTAAAAGGGGTGATGGTAAAGGGGAAGAGGGATTGAGCTTTTGTATACCAAATATATACTGCCTTTTCTGATTGATTTAAAGTATACATGTGTAAATTTCTATTGATATCAGATAAATCTGTAGGTATGTATAAAAAAAAAAATTAAGCAACCTAATTTAAACAAAATTGTTCTGTATGTTTTTAAAGTATACGTGTGCAAATTTCCTTCAGAATCGGAAAGAAACTGTTTGATTAAATGATGGAAAGGAAGGAGCGGTGTTTGGACTCTCGAAACCAAATGTAGACAGTATATTTCTGTTTGTTTTGCAGTATACATGTGCATACTTCCTTCAAAATCAGAAAGAAATGGTAGTTTTGTATAAAGAACAGTAATTAATGGGGTAGAAAGGGGGATAGGGTTTGCATTTTTGTGAAAGTTATGTGGACAGTATTTTTCTTTTTCTATTTGTTTTAAAGTATACACATGCCAAGTTCCACCGATTCGAATCAAAATGTGGGTTTTATATAAATATTAAGGGATGGGGAGCTAGGGTAGTTTTTTTTATTTTTTGGTCAGAGATCTTATCCATAAAAAAATTACATATATATGTGCCAACTTTAATAAAGATCGGTCAAATGGTGTCGACTGTAGCTTTCTAAAAAGAAATTGACAAAAATCGAGGGGGTGGAAAAGGGGAGAGGGGTTCATTTTTTGCAAACCAAGAGTTGGCATCATTTTTCTCTTTGTTTTATAGTAAAAATTTGCTAAGTTCTGTCTAAACTGGATAAAAACTGAGGTTGTGTATAAAAATTAAGCAGTTTAATGGGGAGAGGGGGTGGTTTTTAGATCTTTTGGTCAGACACCTTCTTCGTAAAAAAAAATACATATAAGCATCAACTTTCATGGTAATCGGTCAAACGATTGCGACTGTAGCTTTTTATAAAGAACATTGACAAAAGTTAATGGGGTTGAAGGAGGAAAGGGGTTGAGCATTGGCAAACCAAATATTGACAGGATTTTTCTCTTTGTTTTAAAGTATACATGGGCAAAGTTCAATAAAAATCAGATAAGAAATGTAGATTTCCATAAAATTAAGGGGTGTAAAGGGAGAAATGGGGTGTTTATTATTTATTTAATTTTTTTTGGTACAGAAACCTTCTCCATGAAAAATTACATGTATATGCCAACCTTAATGGAGACCAGTTAAATGTGTCGACTAGCATTCTATAAAGAACATTGGTAAAAATTTAGGGGGTGGATGGGGGGAGAGGGCTTCAGTTTTTTCAAACCAAAACTTGACAGTATTTTTCTCTTTATTTTTTACTATACATGTCCAAAGTTTCATCGAAATCTGATAAAAAAATGTGGGTTTGTATAAAAATTAAGGGATGTAAAGGGAGAGGGGTGGTTTTTTTAAATTTCTTTTTTCGTCAGTTACTCCACGAAAAATTACATGTATATGCCAACTTTTATGATAATCGGTCAAACGGTGTTGAGTGTAGCTTTTTATGAAGAACATTGACAATAATTAAAGGGGTGGAAGAAGGGGGGGGTTCACTTTGGGAGACTAAATATTGACAGGATTTTTCTCTTTGTTTTAAAGTATACATGGGCAAAGTTCAGTAAAAATCAGATAAAAAATGTAGGTTTCTATAAAAATTAAGGGGGGTAAATGGGAGAGGGTGGTTTTTTTTATTTTGATTTTTTGGTCAGAATCCTTCTCCATGAAAAAACTACATGTAATTGCCAACTTTAAATGGTGATCAGTTAAATGGTGTCAACTGTAGCTTTGAATAAAGAAAATTGGAAAAAATTAAGGGGTGGAATAGGGGCGAGAAGGGTTCAATTTTTTTAAACCAAAAGTTGACAGTATTTTTCTCTTTATTTTTGGCTATATATGTCCACAGTTTTATCGAGATCGAATAAAAAATGTGGATTTGTATAAAAATTAGGGGGCGGAGGGGGGTAGAAGGGGTGGTTTCTCAATGAAATTCATATGAGACTACTTTGGAGTATACCCTACATTTAATTGTCAACTTTAATGGAGATGAGTTAAATGGTGTCGACTGTAGCTTTGAATAAAGAAAATTGGCAAAAATTAAGGGGGTGGATAGGGGAAGAGGGGTTCAATTTTTTTTAAACCAAAAGTTGACAGTATTTTTCTCTTTATTTTTGGCTATATATGTCCAAAGTTTCATCGAGATCGAAAAAAAAAGGTGGATTTCTATAAAAATTAGGGGGCGGAGGGGGGGCAGAAGGGGTGGTTTCTCAATGAAATTCATATGAGGACCACTTTGGAGTATACCCTACATTTAATTGCCAACTTTAATGGAGATCAGTTAAATGGTGTCGACTGTAGCTTTGAATAAAGAAAATTGGCAAAAATTAAGGGGGTGGATAGGGGGAGAGGGGTTCAATTTTCTTAAACCAAAAGTTGACAGTATTTTTTCTCTTTATTTTTGGCTATATATGTCCAAAGTTTCATCGAGATCGAATTAAAAATGTGGATTTGTATAAAAATTAGGGGGCGGAGGGGGGTAGAAGGGGTTGATTTGTCAATGAAATTCAGATGGGACCTACTTGGAGGTATGCCCTATCCACTAAAAAAAAATTTAATTTAAATCGGTTCAAAATTGGCGAAGATATCGCTGAACATACATACAAATAAAGAAAAATTGTCAAAAAATCAAGGGGGTGGAGATAGGGGGAGAGGGGGTTCAGTTTTTTTAAACCAAAGTTGACAGTATTTTTCTCTTTATTTTGGCTATATATGTCCAAAGTTTCAACGAGGATCGAATAAAAAATGTGGATTTGTATAAAAATTATGGGGTTGAAGGGGGTTGATGGTGTGGTTTCTCAATGAAAATTCATATGGGACCACTTTGGAGGTATACCCTATCCACTAAAAAAATTTCATTTAAATCGGTTCAAAATTGTCGAAGATATGGCTGAACATACATACAAAAAAAAAAAAAAAAATACAGGACGAATTGAGAACCTCCTCCTTTTTTTGAAGTCGGTTGAAAAAGAGATGAAAATCACTTGGCGCAGGGTCCGGACTGTAAGGGGGATGATCCAAATGCTTCCAGTGAAAAGAGTCGATCAAGAAGCTTGCGTTGCAGCAGCAGTATGCGGCCTCACATTTAATTGTCGTGAAGCAGCAGACCGCGCCGTTTATTCTGGATCGCGCGGCGAAGTTTCTTAAAAGTTTAACAATACTCAGATGCGTTTATTATTGTCCCTTGCTGCATGAACTCCATCAGCAAAACACTGTGTCTGTCCCAAAACACACTTGTCATAATCTTCCGTGTTGAGATTGTCTGCTTGAATTTTACTTTCTTAAGAAATGCTGTGTGTCGCCACTGCTTCGATTCCGTGGTGAGATAGGACACCCAGGTCTCGTCTCCTGTGATGATGTGGTCTAAAAATCCATCACCTTCTTCTTGATATTGGGTCAAAAACGTCAATGCACTAGCACACATTTTTGTTTTGTGTTCCTCAGAAAGTATCTTTGGAACCCATCGGAAGCACAACTTCCTGTAATCCAATTTTTCCGACACAATGTTGTAGACGACGTACCTTGAAACTTGTTGAAAATGCAAGGACAACGTGGAATTTGTGAAACGCCTGTTTTCACGAATTTTGTTGTCTACCGCACCCACAAGATCGTCGTCGATTACGGATGGTCGGCCCGAGAGCGGCTCTTTGTGCTCATTCTCCCGATCTTCCTTGAATAATCTTACCCACTTACGAACGTGACCTTCATTCATTGCATTGGGGCCATACACTTGACAGATCTGGCGATGAATATCCGCCGGTGTCACATTTCTTGCTGACAAGAATCTGATGACTGACCTTATTTCACATTTGACGGGATTCTGGATCGTCTTAATCACTTCCATCGCTCCCCACGTAGTGTAAACACCATTGACTTGGCGACAACTGCGTCTACGCGTGCTCATAGGATGCCAGAATAGTGTGCGCATGCGCTCAATTTCGTTCGTATGAGATTTAAGAGGATATCGCCGACCGGTTCTTACTTAAAAAATACGCCTCGTATCTTGCTGAATGTGGCCTGTACCAATAATAAAACTGATATGATGTAGAACAGTATAAGGTTTCGCTATTCCTAATTTATTTTTAATTTTGTTGGTTCCATTCTTCTGTCATCATTGATTCAGTAGAAGTCACAACTGTATCGCTATGTAAACTACAGCCGAAATATGTACAGTACATGATTACAAAATAAAGCTTATGAGCATTATATAATAACAATTCCACATAATTAAGCAACTACAAAGAAATTAATTACCAGAATACAGTACTGCATTCAATCCGAAATTTTTTACGGGCTTAAAATTTAGTGTAAAATATAAGATTCATGGCATTATTATTATTATTACTGGCGAATTCTCCCAATAAATGGAAGACGGTAAGCAAACGACCGAATAAAGTTTTCTTCGAGTTACTCTTATTGTTCCAATGGGCTTTCATTCTTTCCGAGAAAGCTTGTTTGCGTTCTTCCGACCACTTTGGTCTGTATTGTTTTTGTTTTGGTTGCTAAGTTATAACTTCCCATTTGTCTACTTTGTGTCTGAAGGTGTCTCTTTCTAAGATGTCTGTTGCTCCTATGCTTGCACTTTTAAGATCCTTCCGAATTTCATTCAGCCAAGGTATTTTTAAGTGAAGTTACTTAATTATCTTTTTTGTCGATCGATTTTCTGGTAATCTTTTAAGGTGACCAAAGAATTTCATTCGCCTTTTCATGATGTCAATTTGGATATTTGAAAACTTTTCTGTTGTTTTGATTGATTGTAGTCTGTAACCATCTTTAGTGAGTCTTGCTCCTAGAATTTTTTTAATGATTTTTCTCTCTACTTTTTAATTTCTTCAAGGTCATGTTTTCTGTTAAGTGTTAATGTTTCAGTGACTTGCATAGAGGACTGTTGGTTTTATGACTGTGTTGTAAAGCCGAATTTTCGTCTGTCTTGACATAGATTTTTTGTTGTAGAGATTTTGGACTAATCCTAATGCTTTTTTTATTTTTTGGAGGCGATTTTTCTGTGAGATTTTCTCAATGCCTGTCGGTTCGATGAATTCTCCGAGGTATTTACGTTAAGTATGGGACCCTGTTGATTTTACCGTATGGCATTATTATATGAACCTGTAAGTAGTAGGAAATGGTCTTTCGCTTCACAGTTTTTCTTTCTACGCTGTCACATTTAATGGATAGTTAATTTTTATTTCCGAACCCCTGTCGTGATTTATGGTAAGCGCCCCGTGTGACCTTGAAGGTGTGTCAAAGCCATTTACATGCTAATGGGGGTGACTCTCCGGGACATTTTTTAAATATTTTTTTTATCACATCTAGGAGACCCTCCAGGCCATTATTTTTAATTCCGCGTTTAGACTACCCTGCGGGCCATGATTTTTTACTTCCGGCTTCCCGCACCTGCCCTCACCCTTCAGGTGACCATCGGAGCCATCATTTTGTTTATTGCCGACCCCTGTCACTTCTACTTATAGCCAAAAGGTGTCCTGCTAGTTTCCACAACACTGCTCCACCAAGAAACATTACCCAGCGGCCGCATAACTGAGTTGAAAACGCGCTAATTCAACGGTAATTATCCTGTCATCCCGTGCACAAATATCGGAATCCGGCGAAGACATGTGTAATTGCCTTCCTTTGTACACGGTTTAAAGCGTATGGCTGTTGATTGTAACAAGGCCTCTACAGGTTTTTCTGATTGCTAAAGACTGTTGCCTACAGCAAAACAGACAATTTTTTCAGTTACGTAGCTAGGTCAACAAGGGCCCCGGTGCAAAAAATTTATTTTGGGCCCTCAGGCTAGGCAGGCGACCTTTTTTTGCTTTGTGTGCTGGTATGGGCCCCCTGAACTGAGGATGGGGGTCCTTGAATTGTTCTTTAGGGGCCCCTGAGCAGTGGTTGGGGCCCCCCTGAGGGCCCTAAGTGAGGGGCTCCTGTGTTCTCAGGGGCCCCTTAGACGACGGTAGAGCTAAAAAAAAAAATAGGTCGCCAGTGAAGCGTGTGGCGGGTCTGGATGCCTTATTACTTTACAAAAAAACATATGAATTTAATTCTTAATCTCAGGGAAAAATTTAATTAAAGTTATTTCAATTGAGAATGGGTTCGCAATCAATTACAATGCATGACATCATTATTCATCACTAAAACTTCCATAATCTGAACATTTATTCAGATTAAAATTTACGTATGAAGTGAACATATCATTTCGGTCATCACTGAAATATTTACAAGATATAAACAAATTGAATAATCAAAAGGACAAAGGCACGTCATTGTTTTTGTTGTAACCACGAAGTTATTTTAATTTATGCTCCGGCTAAAAAGTATCTGGTTCCACCCCCGACATTGTACTTTTGAGACCATTTTTTTTTTTAAGCTCTACGGATTTGAGGCCAGAGGAGGTTATAAAGACTACCCCATGGCCGACTCAAGCCCCCCCCCCCCGGAAAACCAAAATCATACACTGAAGGCAAGCCCTCTGAGCCAAAATTCACTCAAGCCAAAATCCCCCAAACCAAAATCCTGGATCCGCCCCTGCTCGTGAGGCATCTGTATTATTAACGTCGTATTTGCCACTGTCCACCAACAACTAGATCGATGAGTCACCTAGGTTTCTTCACTTCAGGTTTTCGAAGAGCATCCGAATAAGACGATTGAAAGAGCTACATATCAATGGTAATCGTTAATTTCATTCGAATTTTTATATGGTCACATAATTTTAAAGAAATTCCAGTGGCTTATTAATAAAATATCTTTAACGCAAATCAAGTTTATGAGGTTTTATAGCGTCATCTTATAAAAACTTCGATACACAGGCAAGGTAATGGCTATAATGTGAAACTGAAAAAAAAAAAAACTCGAATTCTCTGTAATGTAACATATTTTCTCTGTTGCTCAGTATTGCACATTCATAAACATTATCATATTTTTCTTCCTTTCATCTGAATCTGGTGCAATAATATGATCACTACTTTTCTACCTCACTTTGTCATTGTATAGAAGGTAAAAGTTTTTGGTATTTAACTTTTTTGTGTTAATTATTTAGGGTTTCAGACTCTATCGACGAAATAACTCACTTTTCCGAAACACTACAAAGCAGTGTTATAAAACAATATACTCACGGTAACAATGAAATACGAATTTCTGTGAGTGCGTATATTAGCGTCCTGGAGTAGTATCGATAATCGGCGACCAACACTCGTTGATCGAAGAAGCCTGCTTTGGGATATAGCGACCAAATTTCATTTCACGGTAATTATGCATACGTACGTAAAAGTTCGTGCAGATATGATAAAGACAGAGCATACTTCGCTGATATCAGATGGAACAAAGTGCAGGAACAAGCAAACGATAATGTAGAACTTTGTGCTTGTTATGTCCCTCTCTGACTCAAAGGCCGCTTGCAGTTTCGATGATATCTTTCATGTGACGACATCCTGTAAGAGGTGGATCACGAGAATCGCCGATTTGTTGTGTGGGCAACGCAGAAAATGTGGAGTCAAGGTCCGCACAACATACTGACAGTTCCAAAGTGCACACAGATTGGTTGCGCAACAACAGACAGTGGACGTCCAGCAATGCGCCAGGTGAGCGACAGGAAGAAGGTTAAACAAAGATAAGGTATCACAGCACATGAGCCGGTCGAGGAGGCCTCAAGTAATTTTTCTCTTTCGGTGCATTCTTTTATTGTTCATCTATGTAAAGCAGAATCCAAAACTAGAGTTAGATTAATTTTTATATACTGAACACATCTTTTCTCTCTGAATTAATTTCCCCTATGATATGCACAAATCTATAAGGTACTGTCAAATTCATCATTTAAGAAAACAACCTCTCCTGAAATACGACTATCCCAAGGCGAGATCAGGGAGATTGACTTCGAATTGTGTATGATTCAGTCCATTTCAGGTTACGGTAAGTATAATAATTATGCGTGTTTTGTCCATTTAATGTCATCGGTGTTTGTTACGAAGGTCTCAGAAACTACAATTCCAGTTGATGAGGCAAGGTTATATCTGTGGGAAGCAACTATCTCCATCCTCCTCTGCAGGGTAACAAAAACGGAACACATACCACATGGCTACAACTAGAACAAGATAACATAGTAGTCTCTGAACAGGCGGATGTATGGAGTTTGGACCTGCAGGTTCAAGTTCAATATGGCTTCATCAATGCCGAGAGTCTAGGTATAAGTGCGGAGATGATCACTGTGTCTGCTTTGTCTTTCTCCAAGCCTTCCATAGAACGCCTCCTCCACGAAGTTCCCCAAAGCGGAGTGTCTGTCCTCTGTAATTGAGAATAATGTTCCCGTGTTGCTCTCCAGGTAGCAGTAAAACCACCAGGTTTATTTTTGGTGTATTGGATTAGGGAGTAAAGAGTTTATACCACTCAGATCATCCCAAAATCTCACCAGGCTCGAAGCCACCACTGAAACTTCAAGCACAAAATATGATTCACATCAAGCCACCCAGAATTAAATGGACGTCGACAAGTTCTGGTTTATATTAACTAAAAATAAAATATGTGGTACTTGTAATTCTATATGTAGACCTTTCTGAAACCATAGACGCCTGGTTTGATGCTACATTGAGCAAATGCCTTTAATTATAACCTATGCTTTCACGCATCTTGTATTCTGAGCTTTGTCTTCTGGTACAGTTATTCCGCACAGCTGCTGCCAAAATAACCTGATTTTCTACCATTGTTTCTTAACTTCTAAAAGTTGTAATTTCATTACTTATCTTTTCACTAAACATATTTCTTTCTACAACACCAAATTTGAAATGATTTACTTTTCCTTTTTTCCAATATGTCCAAAACAATAGTTTCACTTTCATAAAGTTTCCGCTTTCACATACACACAATTTTAGAAACTTCTTTATGTGTGCAACGTAGAAGCTTGTACAAGTTATCGCCGATGTAATCCAGTCGTCAGTGCACCTGACCGCAAAAAGGAAGGCAGTTCAGTCTTTGAGTTAATGAACGTCCTGGGTGCTAAGCATTCTCCCCTCCCACTTCCATAAGCTCACGCAGCCTGCCGTCAAATGATAATGAGCACACAAAAAAAAAAAAAAAAAAAAAAAGAATAAGCATTGGAATCTTAGCAAGGGAAACGTGAGGAATCTAGTATCACTAAAGATTAGCACCGGGCACCTATACATCCAGAAATTACCAAATAGGAATTTTGCACGAAAAAAAAAAAAAAACTCTTTTTAACCGAATCGGACGACTAAATTCAATACTAATTGTTTTTCTATACATTAGACCAGAGTAAGTGTTGTACAGAGAGCTTTGTGTTGATGTGGTGAGACATTTGGTGACATTAATTATATCTTCCTTTGTTGAGCGAAAAACCAGAATAACAGTACGAAGCTGATAACGTTAAACCTGTTTTATCTCCAAGCATTTAGTGTGTGACGGAAGACATTATTCGTCTACAATTTTTTAACATACATACACTATCTACCAAAAAGTAATTGGACACCTTTGAAAATAGGTAATTTAGTACGTCAGTTGACTTGTGTGGCCGCCATATGCTGCAGGCCATTATAGAACCAGTTGACAAGGAGATGGCACAATGTACAGAGCTACCAGACTTCAATAAGAGTGTGATTGTGGGCTGCCATCACAGTGACTAGCAAGGAGATTGCGGTGAAGGTTAACAGGCTCTAATCAACGGTTCGTCCTGCATAAGTTGAAGATTGATAGGCATTGTTCCAATGTTGCACGTTCTGGGCAATCTCCAATTGTGACCGACAGGCAACACAAAACCCTAAAATGTGAAACTGTCAACAACAAAAAAACACAACCCACGGCACCCATCCGACAGAAGTTTCATGCTACAAGGTTATCTGTTTCAATTGGAATATTCGGTACAGGGGACCATCGACTTGAATATTTCGGAAGAGCAGTTGCACAGAAGGCCCACAACACTTCAAGCAATAAAGCTCGGCGACTCAGGTGGTGACTGGTCTGCAGTTACATTATTTCTGTCAGATGGGAGGGTGTGGATGTGGCGTCTATACCCCCGGGGAACCGATTCTCTTGAAGTGTGTAGTGCCAATTAGAAAATTCGATGTCGGGCTGTTTCAATGCCTTTGGCATACGACTGCTGGCGTTTGTCCATGGTTACATGAACACAAATGCTTATTGTAATATTCTGGATGGTGAAACGCTTTCAACATTTTGGCGTTTTAACAGAATTGACATGTGTTAATTCCAGGATCGCTATGCCAGATGCCATACGTCAAGGGCGACGCCAACAAAAATGATCACTGGTTGGACTGGCCCATCCAGAGCCCCTACCTCAACGCTACAGAATATCTTTGGGATGAATTGGATCGCCCGGTGAGAGCTCCTAAGGAGTGGCCAAAATCCACTGTTCAACATATGGAATGGCAGCGACCGGAATGGCGACGAATCCTAGTGGTGTCCTGCGAACAATCGTAGGAAGCATGCCAGACAGGATGGTTGCAGTTATAGCCGCAAAAAAACAATGTGGAATGTTTTGCATAGGCGTTTGGATTTCAAACCCTACCATGTGCAATTGGTACAACACCTGACAGTAGATGATTATTGCCGCAGTTTTCATTTTTGTACCTATGGAAAACAATGAGGACTTGGCAGTGAACTTTGTATTCAGCGACGAGGTGACTTTTTATGTCTCGAAAGATGAATCATCACAGTGAAAGAGCGTGTGGTACTGAATTGCCACATGCCTTTGTGGAGCTGGAAAATGATTCACTGAAAGTGAATGTCTTCTGTGCAATATCAAAGAGAAAGCTGTATGGGCCGATTTTCTTCATCGAGCAGACGGTGACAGGATCCGTGTACCTGGATATGTTGCAGGGTTAGTTGTTTCCACAGCAGACTACTGACTCCTATACTTTCATCCTGCAACAGGACGGAGCTCCACCTCACTGAAGTACGAATGTCCAGGACTTTCTCAACAGAGAACTGCTACATTGCTGGATAGGGCGCTCTGGTCCAAGTGATATTCCTGTGTTGTTATGGCCCCTCAGGTCTCCAGGTGTAACCCAATGTGATTTCTTCTTGTCAGGTTATGTGAAAGACAAAGTTTATGTACCCCCAATGCCAACAACACTGGAAGAATTACACTGCTGCTGTGACGGAATATTGATAGAAACATGATATCGAACGTATAGATGTATTACCATTTGGATGTGTGCCAAATGACTAAGGACACACACATGGAACATTTATAGTATGAACCAGAAACTTGGTGACTTTATGTATCTTTTCATGTATCACTAGTCTTAAAAGACCTTATACCTTTCGAAACACAGTATTTTGAAACCCAATGAGCACCGACTTAAAACACTGTATCAATGGATTCCAGGCATTACTTAAGTCAGGAATAACCTTACAGAGAAGCTGTCGTATACTCAATGAGTAGCACAACCACATAACAACAGCTCTCACTCTGTCCTACTCAACCTAAATAAGCTACCCCTGTATGGAAGAGATGTGCTCAAACAAAAATCACAGATCCCATAAAAAATGCAGTCTGCTGAATAGTTACCGGTGTCTTTAAACCCATTCCAGTCAACTAATTGTATCCACTCGGCGTTTTTGCCTCTTCCAAGATAAGCTAGCAACGGTCAGTATGGAGAAATGCTCGAAACAGCTGCTTGAGTTACACCATCCGATGTATGGTTTTGTTGGCTTCCTTTTTATTCCATGCTTTGTCCCAGTCTCAGGTCAAAAGTCTTTTTAAAAGGTATAGTTCCATCTTCATTTCCTGAACCACTAATCCAAAAATTCTTTAAAAATTCCAGTGATATGTAGCCTCCTAAAGACTGGAGCCCAATTATTGTGAACTTTCTGGAGTTTTTGGTTTTCGCATTATAATTAAATGAGTAATTTTAACAAATTTGATACTCCAGCTAATAATTTTTCAAGAAAAAGTATTAAATATATCTTTCGATAAAGAATTTCATCAACTAGAATATAAAAATGTCATGAAAACGCTTCTTTTACTCAAAATATTACAAGAAAATCTTTTTTCAATTTTTTTTTCTGTAAATTGAATTTATTACACAATCTTTGGAGTGTACGACGTACTAGATCGATTTATTGTACTTATTTTTATTTTATAGTTATTTATTGGGGTACGAACAAATTTGTTTAACACGAATCTTTGAGGGGCTGCATCTTCTTTTGGACAGAATAACATATACAAATAGTTATCAAAATGATGTACAGCTGTTGTAGCCCGAGAAAGTGCAAAACAAATTGCTGAAATAGATGTATCGGTGAGCTCCAATGGCCAGTTGATATAAGTTTTAGCTGTTATTATTCCAGAGATCTCATGAATCCTTTTCCATAGTTATGAAACAGGTTTGAAGAGTCCACCACTTTATTAAACTGTAAGACATACGAATATGAAACTTTACACACATATTTACAAACCTCTTAAGTTCAGATTACAGATGTTCAACATGTCCTCCATCAGCCACACGAACAATATCACATCGATAATCAAATTCCTCCCATACTCGGGCAAGCATGTCCTTCGTCACTGATGTTACGGCAGTACGGATCCGGTTCCTCAAGTCCTCAAGGTTTGTGGGAGTGGTGGTACATAAACGTTGTCTTTATTGACACCCCACAGGAAGAAGTCACAGGGTGTCAAATCCGGTGACCGTGGAGCCCAGCTGATGCATGCTAAGTCGCCAGCTCATTGACGACCAATCCAACAGTTCGATAGATTTTCATTCAGATATTTACGCACTTGGCGACTCCAGTAAGGGGGAGCCCCATCTTGTTGAAAAATGAAGTTGTCTTCGTGCAGCCTCGGAAATAAGCAGTTTTGTAACATAGCGAGATACTGCTGACCGTTAACCGTGTTTCCATCAAAGAAGAATGGGCCGTAAACAGATGATCGGGATATCCCACAAAACACATTGACTTTAGGCAAATCTCGTACATGTTCAATGACTGCATGTGGGTTCTGTAGACCCCAAATTCGAACATTGTGTTTGTTCACCTGACCACTAACATGGAAAGTCGCTTCATCACTGAAAACGATGAGTTGTTTGAAAGTGTTATCATTGTCAATAGCATCATTAATCTCTTTACAAAATGCCACACGTTTCCATTTGTCATGAGGACGCAGAGCTTGTAACAACTGTAACTTGTACGGCTTTATAACCAACCGACGCCTCGAAACACGCCAAATTGTTGTTGCAGATAGTTGTAACTCCCGACTGGCACGACGAGTTGATTTTGAAGGACTACGTTGGAAAGCAGTTTGAATTCGTGCAACATGTGCCTCAGAAACACGAGGACGGCCAAGACTCTTTCCTTTACATACACATCCGGTATCTACAAACTGTCGATACCATCTACGAATGTTCCACCCATTCGGAAGATGCATTTGGTACCTCAACCTGAAACGTCTTTGCACTGTAATCACGGAATTGCACTTCGCAAACTCGATAACACAAAATGATTTCTGCTGTGGAGTAGCCATTTTAAACATATGACGGTTACCAAGAATAACACAAGACGACTGACATCTAGCGGCTATTAAATAAACTAGACTATGTATTCGTTTCTCCAAAAGCCGAACCGGGGCGCAGCGATCGATAGTTTGGACAAAAGAATACTTAGTAATATGTATATTCTTTTTGAAACACCCTGTATTTATTTTCTTCTACCTATTAGCTGGTTAGATCATCTTGCCGACTTTTTTCTCCATTCTTCTGTGACCAGTTAATGTTTTCATACACACAGATACTAAAAGCCAACTTTAAGCCACGGTAATTGGTACCTAAGATAAAGCAGATTTCATACTCAGTGGTAAATAATGCAGCAAATAAAAAGTTTTACAGTCAATGCCGAAAGAGAATAATATAAAAATGCATCTACTAAGAATTAATATCTACGGCCATGAAGTATAAGCCCAGACATACAAGAGACATAAGAAGAACATGAAAGAAGTGGTCCGAGAGAAGAGAACAGAAAAAGTTCATGATGGAAAAGGGAAGACGTGACTATGACCATAAACTAGTACTTGATCTCAGGCATAACGTAGTGCGGAAATTTTTATTTGTTGGTAAAGGAGTCTAGTATTGGAATAAATTATGGAAGGAGATTTTGAAGAATATACTACTGAGTTTGGGACTCAGTTAATGACACCTACATGAGGGAAATCACATGTTTTTAAAATTTGTATCTAGCTGTGTGTCAGTTTAGCCAGATTTGGAATGATGTATAGTCCCTGGACCTGGATATAAGACGTGAATGTGATGTCAGAAATCTGAGAAATTTGAAACGAAAGTTTCAATTTTTCGTTGAATGCGATTCATGCAAAATCTAAGAGTGGATTTTGACAGAGTTTTTGAATAATGTACATTCCGTGATTCAATGAATAAAACAGGGCTCAATTCATTTTAATATTTTAATTTCTCAGTGTTTTAATATGGTGCCATATTAAAACGCTGAAAAGTTAAAATATTAGTATTCCTTTTTTTTATTTTTTTTTTTATGTGAGTCCTGGAGAAACTACAAGCAGAATTTTCATGAGGTTTCAAACAGTATGCAGCACATAGTCCCTGGGATAGAATGAGATACGTTTTATTTTGATGTGAGGTTGAAAGGCTGAGAAATTAAGATAAAAGTGTCCAAAAATTAGTATTTATTAAAAAGTGGGTTACTTTTCAGAGTCTAAATGTTTATAGTGATTTCAGCATAGGAGCGGTAATGTATTCAGCGAAATTAAGCTGCAGTTTTTTCTAGCTGGTAATATGTAAAGTCTGACACAATCATTTTAAATCATTAAATATTAACAGTTATTGCAAAATAATTGTAACAGGAAAAAGTCTGCACATATAAGAAACTAAAGAAAAAGATTTCCCAGCTGAAGCGTTAATAAAGGTTTATTTAGTAAATTTTTCTACCAGTTATTATTATATAGCATTAGATGATTTTTTTTTTAATTGTAAATAACAGAGAAAGAATCTTTTTTTAAAAAAACAAAAACCTATCTGCTTAGAGTCACACAAAAACTAGTGGTTATTTTGATGGGGTTTGAAATAATGGGTGGTCTGTGGCCCTGGGAGTAAAACAGGGTATGTTTCATCTTTTTCGTGATGTCAAAAATCTGAGAATCGGCAATTAGTAACCACTTTTTCTGAACATAATTCACACAAAAAGTTCTGATCGGATTTTTTATAGTGTTTGGATCAATGTAAATCCCTGCGATCTAGTTCTTGTTTCTGTTGGCTGGTTTACTGTCGAATAGTAGCTGGTGGGCAGTATCATACAACTGCGCAGCTTGACGAGGGTCTTGTGCCAGTTTCTTTTAAGAGCTTTCCAGGCATTTTTCCTAGTGTGCATCATGTCAGTGTTATTGAATAGATTTTCTTCTGGATGTTCATAATACTGCAGTAGTTCAATGCAAGACACCGCTAGAAATACTCTCCGAAATAGCTCCGGCTGTGCAATACTGGCCCAGGGGTTATTAAAAACAAACTGCTACATGAAAATGTTATGAAGTAAAAGTCAGTGCGGAGGAATGTTGTAGCAAAATCTCAATCTATGGGAGACCAGATACCCATTTTTTGTCAAACCCGATCCACACAAAAACGACTGGTCAGATTTTGATGGAGTATCAAATAATGTAGAGCCCACGTAAAATAGGATATGCTTCATTTTTATATAACGCCGACAAACTGAGATGATAAAAGTGCCCTGAAGTTAGTATCCATTTCAAGGTAACCTACCGAAACCACAGACGGGTAGTGACACCTGTTGAATAGTGACAAAATACCTCAGGGCAAGACCAGAAATGGCTTAAATAAAATATTTCAGGGTTGTGATGATGTTATAATAATATTCTAAAGTGATCTGGAAGTGGTCTGGAACACCATACTGGTGAAATTGCTACATCAGATATAAAAATGATTCCTGGGGGTTATAAAAATTACAACATTAACACTGGGTAATATAAATAACATCTTGAAGACTATATCATCAGAAGCAATCTGATGGAAAATATCAGTTTATCATATTTTCAAACAATATATAAAGGGAAAGGTTGGTGACCTAATAATATGTAGATTCTAATAAGTTTCATCACGTTCGTGAAAATTAGATTAAATTTTCTGCAACATTTTTAATCCATCTCTATTGGGAATATATAATCAAGTACGAAAATAAATTAATTCTTTATTTCGTTTATTTCTTTAAAACTTTGTGTATAGGCTTCATAACTTAAATTCTGAGAACTAATGGCAAGTGTCTTCTTTTTACACATATAGATCTACAGTCAGTCATTTTCTTATCTGATTTGTAAACTTTCACAACAGTGTAAAGTTATTTTGCAACATTTAATTTATTAACAATCACATAATATTTTAAATCTGTTTTTACATGAAATATATGTACAAAAATAATAAAAACTCATTTTATCCAACATTGCATTGATAGGTTGCTTGATGAAATTGCATTGATCAACACTTGGAGAAGAAAACCAACTACCATTTGATAAAATAAAATGAGACACGACAAAAATATATATATAACTTTTCTTAATTTGTAAATCGGATCAATTGTTTTAGTAGACATTTCAATGTATTAACTGTTTGTAGTCAAAAAATATGGTAATACGAAACAGAGACCAATTGAAAGAAAGCAAAACCACCCTTAAAATATGTTTTACAAACAGAATGGTATACTATAAATCTGAAAGTATTAGTTAACATTTTTTTAAAAATTTGTAGGGACAAAGTTCTCATGGGATTTACACAAATTAGCAGTTTGTGCTTAAAAAGTCAAGTTCTAAAAGAAGTGAGACACTGTTCTCCAAAAACACTGGTATACAAAAATGTAAAAAAAAGTCAATTATGATCTTGGCATTAAGTGGTTTTAGAACAGTTGTAAGGGCAACTTGGCATTAAAACTGCATAAACAATGGACAATACTCATTACTCAAGTCTTAAAAAAAGAAGAATACAAATAAGATTAACAATTAATGTCGACATGATTTTAACAGTGCACCTTCCATCCCTGCACCAGGTGTAAACCTCATTTGCATAAAATGCAATTTAATATACCTACAGTTTACTGATAGACCATCAGTTACATAATTTTAACTATTACTCAATTTCTAAAATGATCATTTTTTATTTTTTTGAAGTGACTGCCATTCTTCAAATAAGGACTTGATATCAGCTAAGGCTTTCTGGATTCCTACGGCAAACCTGCTGGAATCCTGAAAAAAAAGAAAGAAAAACTAAATTACACATTGTACCTGCAGAATTCTCTGCCATCTATTGTTTACTAAATGATAAATTATGTTAAAGCAATTACACTGAAGTAAACGTATCACATATTAGAAATGAAATTGGAAGAGTTATCGCAACACAAAATATATTGAATTCGATGAATTAAAAAATCTTGGCCAATCATTGAAAATGTTGGAGAAATTATTTCCATAATGAATCTACTGTATCCACAGTGAAGGCTATTTTATGAATGAAGGAATATTGTTGAACACTGCAGGGCAGAAACCGTAACAAAACAATCTGTGGAATATCAGAAGCGAAGGAAGCAGAATAGTTGGGGGAGTTGACTATCTCTTGAAGCAATTACGACCATTTTTGGTATCTCAGTTTCTTTGTTCTGGGTGCTCACATTTCTACTATACATAGTTATCAGAAATCTTAGCAAACACATTACATTTTGTATGGCCTGATATCCACTTTAAATAACCTACTAACTCGCGTACAGCGAACGTGAACAAAGACCATTAATGAAAGTGGTTAGTAAAATATGTAAAAAGCAAATAAACTTTGATCAAGCAGTGAAAGTTTTAAGTAAATCAGTGTAAGTTTTAAGTAAATTAAAATTGAGCATAGGCTTGAATGAGATTTGGTTTTTGTGGTTACCAATAGCAGAGATCATGAAAATTTTAAGTTTCTTAAATGTTACTTTCATTAGCAAAATGTTACTGAAAAGTAGTCATAGTTCCAACTTTTTTCAGCCAAAATATTTTTCCACATTTTTTTTTTAAAGAATAAAATGCTACAAAAACAAACTTAATATCTGTACTATTGCAATTTATTTCATAGCATTCGCGTATGTATTAAACTGTGTAAATAATTACTAATATCTCTGCTCACTGTTATTTTGATGCAAGAATATTGTTGTCGAATTGCGATTAATAAATTGAGTTTCACATCACTTATACATAGTCATTTACTTGATGATTTAAATCTACATAAAAAGGTAAACTGAAATCTGATTTAATAGCTAACACGTGTATTAAAAACTAAGGGTATCTCATTTAGTAGGAATTTATTCTGGAAAAGCTTGTAAGGAAAAACAAATAAGAATCATTTTCAATGATATCCTTCATGATATGAGTACCTTACTCTGGTTAGTTTATCAGAGTATTTGGTTAGGATTTCATTTAAATAAATGCATTTTACTTTAAATGACGAAGACTATAATTTCGAAAATGCATAATTGTTATTTATTTGACTGCTACATTTCGCAATTATGTACGTTTCATGTAAATTTTCTCCGAGTTTTTAATAAACTTCATTGTTTCTCATCTTCTGACAACATGATAATCATAATCAATGATAATCATAACTTAGTTTACAAAACTTTCATAGGAATAATTATTGAATCATTTCTTATTCAGGCTTAATCCAAAGCAAGTATGTATCCTGAAGCGTACACATCTTGCATATTTATATGTTAATAGGCTGGCCCATGTTCAGATCCCCATAGTAGCCAATATTTTTGTTAATATGTTGATGATTTTTTTTCGGCCCAAGTCCTTAGTTGCTATGATAACTGTTTTGTGGGTTCTTTCTGCCTTGCAACTAATGAATATATAATATATAAAAACTGTAAGTACCCACTTAATACTTTTTTAGAAAACTGTACAAAAATCAAACAACAGCATTGTATATATATGTGTATATATATGTTTATCTAGGGCACTGATGATGCCTTGAATAAAGGCGAAACTCGTATGCCATCAAAAGCATTTTGTTTAGTTGCAAGGCAGAAAGAACCCACAAAACAATTATTTTTGTTAATGTTTATCTTCAGAAATTGTTAAGCATTTTATTTTATTATTTTATCGAAAAGTCATTTACATACTTTTATTAAAACAATTTTCAGGAAAAAAGATGCCATATTGTGTGTAATGTGATTTGGTTTAAAATTATTTCACACAATAATGGTATCTAAATGAAATTTTCATAAAGTGAAACAACTTTGGAAGATAAAAATAAAATATTTGATACCACGCCGATTTGAACCCAGATCTGAAAATTATGTGGTGGACATCTTACTGCCTACACCACGCTGACTCTTAGCATCAAGGTGTACAGGGTGTGGGGTGTGTACACTTCAAAATATATGCAGGAGATTGAAATCCATTGTTAGCTCATCTAATGGTCCCCATGTTGTTAAGAACTTTAGTTAAATGCTTTTCTGCTGCTTTATTATGCTACTAGCTTCAAATCCCATCAAAAATGACGGGTTCAATGGAATGTATCTGTGTTATGACTGGCAATGAGTGTAGCAGTGGAACAGTAAGGTGTTTTGATAAATAATGTTTGAACATTCATAATGATGGACAACCAATTCAAAACCTCACATACATAGAAAGCAGGACAGTCATTTCTACAGATTTGTTGTTCGAGAGCAAATTCAACTTTTTTCCCATAAGAATTAACAACTTACTAACATCAACGCCATTAAACTTGGGAGAGGATTGGCGACATGGAATGGAAAGAGATTTAGGAATCATCCTGGCATTCATCTGAAACAGTTTCTGAAAACCTGGAAAACCACAATCTGAAACATCAAACGGGACATCAACTTTGCATCCTCCCAAATGCCAGGTCAAAAAGTTAATCACTCATTCAATAGAGATAGTATCAAAATCCATAGTAACTTTCCAAACACATTAACTATCTTTAAGAGTGGAACAATTAAATAGTTACAAAAATGAAGGGAACAATATAGAATGCTACAGAAAGGACTCAGAGCATTCACAAAATTTATTCAGATATAACTTACAACAATGGTTGAAGTATCATTTTGTAGAGAAACACCTGAAGTTTTACATCAACATGTCATTTTAGTCTAATGTGTCTGCCACTGGAGATGCAAGACAGATCCCACCAGAAATCAACTTCTTACACTGTCCAGCATATCAGATACCACTTTTAGAACTGGCATAGAGTTAATATCTGAGCTCAACAATATTTTCAGGTATTGACACACTTGAAATCCCATTAAAAAGAATTCAGGGATGAAATGAATACTTCACGTGTTTTCTGGCAGATAATTTCTTTATTTAACAACATTTCAGCAACTACCTCTGCTGCCTTCAGCAGGTGAGCTGTCATATCGAAGCTACCAGACTATGAATGCCTCATGAGCTGATGAAGGCAGTGGAGGTACTTGCTGAAACGTTGTTAAATAAAGAAATTATCCGGCAGAAAACCTGTGAAGTATTCATTTCATCCATACACCGGGAAAAACAAAATTCTCAAATTCAGAGATGCCAACTCTGGGGAGTGAAGTGGCCATGTAATTGGCTCTTTATGGCCAATCCACTGATCTGTAAAGCTGATATCAAGGAAATCCCAAACAATGTGGGATAATTTGATAGTAAATTGTCTTGCTGCTAGTAATGGTATTCACCTCAATCTAATTGAAGACAGAGAAAATTTTCAAGCAAGTACATGTAAAAGTAATCACTTTAACTGTGCTTGATGCTGGGATATGAAGTAACAGAATTTGGTACTTCAGAACTACTTGAGTAAAACTTGGTGTTTTGGTACAAAATTATATTTTTGAAATGTAGTCTTCACGGGTTTTCTGCCGTATGTTGTTGAAATGCGACAACGAGCTTTCGGCGGCTGACTCTGCCGCCATCTTCAGGTTGGATGTTGTGCAGGGAGAACCAGAGCTGCACAACATCCAACCTGAAGATGGTGGCAGAGTCAGCCGCCGAAAGTTCGTTGTCGCATTTCAACAACATACGGCGGAAAACCCATGAAGACTACATTTCATCGATACGCTGTGAAAGCCTTTGATCTCACAATGATATTTTTGCCAGTTCCTTAGACTAACTCAGTTAATTTCAGAATGCATTAACAATTTTCCTCACACAGCACCCCATATTTATCAGCTTTATCTGTATGTATGTCCCCTAAACTTTTGCACAAGGAGACTCACCGTATCAGGAGAGCTGTGTTTAGAAGTGATGTGGAAAAAAAGAAGATCTTCACCAGCAATTATGTAAGAGACTCCATAACCATCATCAGCGACAGGTCCAAATCCACCACCTGCAGAAATGCACCGTGGGTATTTCTTTAAGTCCATTCTTGATGTCTGTCCATGAGGAGTTTGTGATGTTGATAGACGCCATGGTTCACTGAGCACCTCCTTTAAGAATGGAGAGTCGACTTCGAGGTACTTTGATACAACATAAAGGCAGAACAGATGGCGATCTATTCCTTTTCCACACATTGCATCTTGATATGCTGTCTGATGCACAGCTGCGGCTTTTTGCAACAATTTTATGCGCTCTTCTACCTGCAACCATATTGTGATCAACTATCACTCTCATAAAATACAAATCAAATCAAATTACTAATAAATTCAAACTGCAACATTTATACACATTACAGAAAATTCTTCAAGACCTAGAGATTTCATGAAACTAAAATAACAAGTCCTTCTGTAATATTCGTCAGCTGATATGAAGTACAAAATTATATCAGCTTTAGGCCTAAGGTCTCTTCCAAAAAATTCTAAACTATTATGAATTTGCATAAAGAACTATGTGAGCTGTTCCAGAAGTAATTAACATAACAAAAATTAAAAATGAGATTTAGGATTATATTTCAATTTTGTGGCTCAACTGATAATTATGAAACTTCATTATATATATATATATATATATATATATATAATCAAGGGACAAAACCAACATTGGGGTTGTAATATCAGTTATCGCCTTAACTCATCTTGCTGAATATAAAACTGTTTACCGTGTAACTTGCCTATGGAGAAATCAACTGTAATAGATTAAAGACGGCCGACACTTTGTTTGATATACCTCAAGAAAGGAAAGGATGTTAGGTGGGACAAAATGTTCAAAATTTATAGAAGTAAGATCTAAAATATCAAGACAGTATAATGAAACTAAGGAAAATGGAAATGGCTTTTAGGCTATATAAATAACAAAAGGAAAGGAAAAATGACACATCACTCATCAAAGTTGAAGGCTGCAATCGATTGGAGCCTTCAACTTTTGTGTGTGATCAGTCATTTTTCCTTTCCTTTGTCAAGATAGTGGAATATAACATATAGGAATCAAGCGGCTGTAATAAAAGTAGAGGGCCAAGAGAGACATGTAAAAATTAAAAAGAGAGTGAGACTAGGCGTAGTCCCCAATAGTATGCAACTTGTATGTACAGGTAGCAATGAAGGAAATAGAAGAAAAATTTGAATGTGGCTTAACAATTCAAAGAGACAAAAGTCAGTATGCTAAGATTTGTTTATGACATTGTCCAATTAGTAGAAGAGACTATGGAATTGAGAAATACTGAAGGAAAATTTTGGGCTGAATATAAACCAAAGCAAGAAAAAGGTCATGAAATGTAGCAGAAATAATGATAACAGTAGATTAATTATAAAAACAGGATCAGATGCAGTTGAAGAAGTAAGCAAATTTGGTTACTTAGGAAGTAAAATTGCAAATAATGACCGAAGCAGGAATGATGTTAACATTAGAATAGCATTTCTGAAAAAATCCTCCTTGAAAAATTTTTTTTATTTTGAAATGTAGATCTAGGACTAAGAAAGAACTTTTTAAAACTCTTTGAGTGGGCCACAGCATTTTATGGAAATGAAGCATGGACTTTAGAGATACCAGAAAGAAGAAAATTTAAGCATCTGAAATGTTGTGCTATAGAAGGATGCTGAAAGTTAAGTGGATAGATAAAGTGTGAAATGAACATGTTTTGGAAATAATGGGTGAGGAAAGTAGTTTGTGGAAGGGTCTTACAGAAAGAAGAGGCAGAATGTTAGGTCATGTTTTGAGAATTGCAGAATTGGTTAGTGGAGAAAACAGTCGAAGGTAAGAATTATGGAGGAAGAGCGAAATTAGAATATATGAAGCAGATTATTGAGGATGTAGTTTGTAATTGGTATGTTGAGATGAAGAGTTAAGTGCAAGATAGGAAGAGAGAGAGCATTGCATCAAACTAGCAAAGATACTTGCTTTAAATGGCAGTTCTGTAAGCCATTTTTATGATATTTAGAAAACAACATTTTTAAAAAGAAAACTATGGCAGCACTATTGAAGTAACTTTAAGCATTAATTGATAATCTCATTCTGAAAGTGGTAATAATATCAGCAAAAACTTTCAGTAGCCATCCTACATGCAAAGATAGTATTTAATCTCTTGCACAATAAATTCTCATATATTACCGAGCATTTAGGATTCATCATTGAGTTGACCCACGCTGAAGACTCCACTGAACAGGGACGGACAGTTTCAGTTCGCCCTTCACGGAATAGACGTGTCATTGAAGCTTCATAAGTAAGGTTGAATTTACCAGCATCCTGAATAACAATGAAACACGCACATAAAATGAAAAACTATTGATGAAAATGTATTAGTAAGTTGTCATTAAAATAAATTTCAACAGCTTTCATACATTCCTTTTAAAATAATTTTGTGAGACACTATTTTAATCCAAATATAAACACATCAAAATTATATGAAACATTATAATACACATCAATACAGAATTTGTGAGCTACCCAATTATCCTGGAAATTGTGAGCTAATGACTCCATTGGCAGATGACTGCATGTTATTTATACAAGAACAACCCAATTCTCCCCTCTCAACACAGGCAAGTTAGACAGTTTTGATTACGATTTTCTAGCATATAACTGCCAAACAAATTGAAAGGTATAATGTCTGGAAATAAAAAAAAACTCATTGTTCTGGTTGAAATACTACTGAATTTAATTAATGCTGTTCCTTGAATCAACTTTTAAAATGCTTATGTTACATCCAAAAAAAGTTTCAAGTACATTTCATATGCTATTTTAGCTTGTGTACAAAGAGCATGAATTCATGTCATACAACTTTCTCCAAGTGTCACAATATATAAACTGCCCCACACCATGCTATGCTACAATACAGGTGCCCAATCAATAATCACTGACTGCCCAGCAGTACTGACCAGTGACAAAGATTGTTACACAACTTAAACATAACAACACTATGCTTCCCCATTTACTAAACACACTACAGTCTGTGGAAATACAATAATATCACAAATCAAGTTACAAACATTAATACAATTGTTCAGGATACTAATCATTAACAATTGCAACATAAATATTAATAATTCAATAATAATAATAATAAATTAGTAGTAATATAATGACTGGAGGGAAGGTTAATGATAATATCACAATTTGTATAGAAGTGCGTACCCTAAAATATGCTAGTTGAAGTGCCATCTGAATGTAAGCATCAGGACTAGTGCGACACTTTTTCATAAATCCTTTTCCATAAGCATCATGGACAAGGATCCTTAAGTCAACATCATTCAAGAGTTCATCGGCTACCTGAAAATGTATCGACAGCACAATCATTATTAAATGTTCTGGGGTACAAAGGCACAATATAATTATTTTTTAAAAAAAAGAAATACACAACTTACAGTTCTTCATGACAACTGAATTGGAGAGTATAAGTTGTCATTGATACTTCATTATCAGTAATCTGTGATAAAAATATTTTAGTATAAATGTATCGTGTTAGAGGCATGGCATATGGTATACAGCTGATTGTGGTTTTCCCATACAATTCACAGGTGGCTGCCCATCTTAAAAGCAATAGGCTTGGCTCACCCCTCAACAGGTTTGATAAAGCTGGGTATTTTTCTGTTATAATACAGTGATTTGAGTCTACGAGAAATAGACAATACAGATGGGGAGTTAGAGAATGTAGGCAGTAATTGAGAGAGTATAAAATGCGAGATGATAGTGACAGGGACAGTACTTGACAATAAAGTCGTTAGTGGCATGCTAATGTAGGGACAATAATAACACAGTTACAGTTTTGCATAGATGGATTCACCACACTGTATTAGAAATAGTTACAGCTATGCATGGACAGTGAAACAATGTTTGAGAAGATCATGACACACAGTAGGTGATGCAGGCAGTGATGGGCAGTCAGTTGAACTATGTAATGCAATAACAGTACATAACGAGGCCAGTGTGAATCAGGTAAGGACATTATTCAAAAGTACAAGGAACTTGAAATTGTGTCAAAAACATACCAGAGAAAACGGACTATGTGGCAGAATGTAGATAATTATGCTTCTATCTGTGAGAGACTTCTAACAACTGATTTCCTCATGATTATTTCAACACACCGTAACAAATTTCATATTCTTCAATTTTGCATCCTTTTGATATTCCTAAGCCCAAACTTCACAATAGGCTGTGATGCATACAAATAGACTAAAAAAGTTTTTTTCTGGGTCCTAAGTAAAATGATCTTTTTCCTAGTACTATTCTGCTTTTGCTGTAGTTTTTAGTTTTACTTTCTAAATAAAATTAAACTCCTTTTTCTGCTACAGCTGATTCTATTTTTATATTTGACCTACTGTTACAAATATCATTTCTGCTGGATTTCATTACCATTGTCTTGCTTTGGTATATATTTAATCTAAATCATTTTCCTAGTATTCTGTTCCTGCTATTCAGCAACTTCTCAATATTGTCACCCTTTTTCGCTAACAGATCTGTGCCATCAGCAAATTGAAGCACAATAATCATTTATCCCTTTTCCATACTCAATGTTTTCTTCCACTTGCTCAATAGCTTCTACTTCAAACAGACTGTATATTAGTGGAAGAAGAGAAACACTTTGCTGCGCAGTTTTTAAAGGCCACTTTTAAGAGTCTACACTTCTATTATGGCCCAGTAGCAAGTCAGTAATTTATTGATATGGGGATTTATTCATGGAATTGTCAATCAAAACAGGGATGCACAAGTATAATCATTATGTTTAACAAGTTTTCAAACTATTCTGGTTCAGGTCAAAGCATTTTTAGAGATTAAAGAAGTAATTTCAATAGGACTAATAGTTTAGGAAATCTCAAGCCTTCGAGAAGCATTGTCATGTGCCACAGTGCAATATAAAAGACCTTGGTTCTTGACTGTCATCAGTATTGTGGCAGTCTGCCATATAAATTAGAGCAAATAAGGTGAAAATTCCAACTTTATAAACGTGGTACCTATTTCCAAACTCCAAAGAACTGTAATGTGAATAAAGTAACATTTAATTCCTAGTATACTAGCTTTTACAAATACCTTGAATGATGTTTCAATTGCTTCTATGCACTGTGGCTTAAGGTCCCACTGGAGGCGAACTGGGGCTGGAGGGATGAATTCTGGAGCTCCTTTTATGTGGCCATCACTTGTGTAGCTGTTAAAAAGAAATGAAAAACACATCAAGTTTATTCAGTTGATGTTCTCCAATATGCACTGTTCTTATTTCAACTTCTTATCATTAGAAATATAAAAACCATATACCCCAGGTTCATTAAAAAATTAAAATCTTAATAATCAAACACACCAAAAAAGAAGACTTTAGCAGTCGAATATAGAACATTATTTCCACATTTTAACACCAAATTTTAAAATATACCTTAATCCTGAAACTGCTTCTTGGAAATTTCATATATTATGGGCTGTCTTGAAATTCTCTCACGTAGTTTTGACATTTGGAAATAAAAAGTAAAAGGAAGCATCCCGGCATTTGTCTGGAGTGATTTGGGGAAACCATGGAAAACCCAAATCTGGGTGCCCAGACGGGGATTCGAGCCGGCGTCCTCCCAAATGCAAGTCAGAAAGTTAACCATTCACCAACCACACTCGGTAAGATGTCTTTGACCATTGTAACTGACCTAATGAAAGTTGTTATTTTCTTGTTAGGCCTTGCATTGACCTTTCCATAGCTCTTTGGGTAGTCCTTAGTTTACCTTTTGTAAATTCATTTAGAGTCCATGTCTCACAGCCATTTGTCAGCACAGGAAGAATGAACCGGTCATAAATTGTTTGCTTTAGATTTGTGGGCATTTTAAATTCCAGGGTAATAGAATGCCTCCCAAATGCTTACCATCCCAGCTTGAAGCAACGGAAAATTTCGGATCTTACGTCACCTCTCAAGTTTACAAGCTGGCCAAGATAAATGTACTCGGTGCCATTTTCTAAAGATTCATTATATAATTGTACATCCTCTCTGTGGCCCATTTGTTAAGAGATAATTTTTCTTTTTGAAAGATTCATTCTTAGGCCAACTGCTTTACACTCTGAGGCGAGGTTGGTAACCAGAGTTTAGAGTTCATCCAGGTCATTAGCAACAAGAGCAATGTCATCAGCAAATCTAAAGTTGTTAGTCATCTGCCATTGATTCCGATTCCCTTTTCCATCCATTCTAGCTTTGACATTGGCATCTCCAAGACAGCTGAAAATAATTTTGGAGAGATGGGATCACCTTGCTTAACATATATATATTTAAGAAATAAATGTAAATAAGTTGTGTAAGAAAGCAAATTTTTATTTCTCAGTGTGAATTTTTAATACATAATAATGACTGTTACAAGACAAATAAATGTTTGTCAGAAAGCTTCCCCCCCCCCCCCCCTCCACCATGAGCTACCGACCTTGGGGGCTTACTATGTTCGAAAATTTTACTCCATGTGTGTTCGTGGTTTTGTTTTTTGTGTCTCTCTTGACACCGCAGGAATCCTCTTCTATGGTAAGCAGTGGTTTTTCTCCTATCCAAATGTTTCATATATCCCCTTTCTGCACCTTTGTTTCCTTATAACCCACAAGGCCATAATCGGCTTCCTTTTTGTTGTCCCTGTGTTAACTATATTTATATTCTTTCTTCTGTAGTTTCCTTTAACTCTCTCTTGCTAAGTGCTGCATTTTGTTTGACCAAGATAACCTGTTGTCAAAACTCTTATTTTCTCCATTCAAATATTTACATTTTCGAACACATAACCGGCTCGCAGAACTATTCAGTTTTTCCTGCTCTTTTGTGAATTTTTTCACGCTCTATGAAACAATTCATCTCAAGGCTCTATTAACAACTACTCTTAGGCACCTTTCACTACATTCTTTGCCTGGCTTCCAACTACATGGAGCTTTCTCCAACCGGCCCACACACGTGCGTCTCGACTTAAATTACCCATCACACTTGTGTCTACGGACTATTTCACGCTTCTCGAAACATTTAACCCCTTTGCTGTGCTGCAACTGTTACTATTCTCTTCTCACCAATTACTGGTTTATTTCAATTCACTCTGAGGCAGTGCCATCAATCACAATTATCTCCCTTTTTTCCGAACTATTGCAAGCAATGCGTCGGCTGTCTGACACCAACACTTATTGCCCCGTCAACCATGATCCCACACCTGCAGCCAATAAATAAAAGATTATTTCCAGTTTAGTGGACCACTCCAATGCCTCACTTGCCATTCCATTTTGCTCCTCACTCCAAAAAGCTGCGCACACCTTCCCTATACCTACTTCCTAAAATTCCCTGGACGTCCCATAGTTGCTGCATAAGGCTCACCGACTGAGAGCATCTCTCCCCTGGTGGACCAGCATCTAAATCCCATTGTCAGACAGCTTTCTTCCTACATCAAAGACACCCGACACCTCCTCTCTCGACTGGCCACGTTACCCACACATCTTTCCCCCCCCCCCCCCCGACTCCTTCCTAGTGACAGTTGATGTAACCTCCCTATATACAAATATTCCCCACTGTAATGGGCTCAGCACCATGGAACACTTTCTAGACCAGTGTCCCCACAATAGCCTCCCCACCGGATCCTTCCTGATTACCCTGGCTAAGCTATTACTGAACAACTTTTTTCCATTCAATGTCAAAATTTACCACCAAGTTAGCGGCACTGCCATGGGCACACGTATGGCTCCCTCATACTCTAACCTCTACTTAGGCCACCTGAATCAGTCATTCTTAGTTGGATCCCACCGGAAACCCCTTTTGTGGGTTAGATTCATTTATGACATTTTCATAATCTGGACAAAAGGGGAAGACAACCTACTCAGTTTTCTCAATAAACTCAATACCGCCAGCACTCTTATAATCAAGTGGACTTACACCCACACACATGCCACTTTCCTGAATGTCGACCTATCCCTAATGAATGACAACATCAACTAATCTGTCCATATCAAACCCACCAACCTACAACAGTACCTTCATTACGAGAGTTGCCACCCTCGCCACATCAAACGCTCCCTCCCCTATAGCCCTGGCATTCAGGGGAGCCACATATGTTCCAATGAACAGGCCCTTCAACAGTAAGCTAGCAACACCTCCGAAGCCCTGATTTCCTGCAATTACTCACCAGATTTAGTTCACAAACAAGTTTCACAGGCCATATCACAATCCACTCAACCTATCAACAGCCCATAACCCTCTAAAACCAACCTGTATCTTATCACGCCACCACTCGTGGCACCAACAATTTTAACACATATTTGCAGTCCATGTCATCAGTGTCCTCTCGGACAAAAGAAGCATTTCGGAACTCGGAAGGTGGGAACTGGCTGATCAGTACCAACAGGGCACCAGACAACCACCAGGACTAAATTTAAGATAGCACCAATTTTCTTCACACCCATCCCCCTCACCTACCCAGAACCATCGTTTACCAGAGCCAATCTTTTTGGAATTTGTAACTTCGAATTTTGCTTAATGTTAAATTTCCAATTTTTTTTTACAAAATTTGATTTTGATTTCACATATTTCTCAGTTTTTTTGCACATACACCAATTACTTAATAGGCAATTTAGGACCATCCACCGCGCATCTACGATGGGTCCCTATGGACTGGTTTATTACTTGTTTATTAGTATTTTATAGCTTACGCCTTTCTACCTTCACCCTCACTTTGCGCCATGTTTTTTCCCACCCACCATGAGCTACTGACCTTGCCGGCTTACTCAGTTGGCTGCCAGCCTCCAGCATGCAGCAATCTCACTACTACTGAAGAAGGGCTACAAGTTCGAAAATTTTACTCCATGTGAATACGTGGTTTTTTTGGCACCACAGGAATCCTCTTCTATGGTAAGTGGTGGTGATATATATATATATATACACAACAAAAATGAGCAGGAAAATGTTTTACGGCAATAAAACTAAGGAAATGTGACCCAACACTTACCATAGAGGAAGGCGGCTTGGGAACACAAAAAAAGAACAAACACAAGAAACGCGCAATGTATTGGGGTATAGCCTTAATCTTGCAGAAGTGAGATAATAGGCCTAACCAGACGTAATCATTGTGTACACGTTTGGCTCCACCTGTTGTCTCACTTTTGCAAGTATAAGGCTATATGCCGAAATATTTCATGTTTATTGTGTTGGTTCTTTTATGTGTTCTTTGTTCCCAGCTGCCTTCATCTGAGGTAAGTGTCGGGTCCTATTTTCCTATTCTTCCTTAGTTTTATATATATAATAACAATGAGCAGGAAAATTCTTTAAGGCAATAAAACTAAGGAAGGATAGGGAAATATGACCCCCAACACTTACCACATATGAAGGTGGCTGTGACGATGAACACCAAAAAAATAAAAAAAAAACAAACCACAAGAGAAGCACAATATTTTGGCATACAGCCTTATTTCGATACTGCTGACAGTATATTATCATTGAAAGTGATAGACCAACATAATAACTGACTGAGGATAAATATATAAAAATCAAATTTTGACAAACTATAAGTGAAAAGTAAAATATAAGAAATGTAAATAGTAGAGATAATAAGTGCTGGGTCTGGTGGAAGGAATTTATTGAAGATTGAGGCCAGGAGGATGTCTGGTGTCCAAGATATTCTGATAGGCTAGTTCCCATCTATGTAGTTCAGAGGAGGTTATTAGGGTAAACTCTGATCGCCCTAATTGAGAAACAGATGTTAAAATTATTCAGTTTGTGGGAACTGGCATGTTTTGCAACTGGATGGGCCTCATTGTTAGTATATACTGTCTCCTGTGGCCATTCATTCTGATAGCTAGGGAGTTAGTAGCAAGGCTTATATATGGGCTGGGGCAATGGAGGCATGTAAGTTGATATATGAGGTGTGTTGTCATGCAAGTAGCATGGCCAATGATGGGGAATGTTTCACCTGTGGTAGGATTTGGGTAAGTGGTAGTGGCTGGATGCATGCAGCATGTTTTACAACAGGATCTGTTGCACAAGAATGATCCCTGCGGTAGTTTGGGGGAATTACTGGGTGAGTACTTGTGAACCAAGAATTTTTAGATTTGGTGGTCTGTTAAAACACGTGTGTGGGGTAGTGGGTAGGATTTTATGGAGAATGGTGCACATCCCGGGGAAGGAATGTAGGAAGTGATGCCCACGGCGAAAGATTAGGTTAATAGACTCAGGACCAGGGAAGAACTGAATGATGAAAGTGGGGTTGTGGTTAGTTTCAAGGGGTACAGCTGTAGAGTGGTTGTGTACAGGAAGGGCTATGGCACGGGAGATTTGTTTGTGTACTAAGTCAGGAGGGTAGCTGCGGGAGATGAGAGCTCCAGGCAGGTTTTCTGTGCCTTCCACGGACGGCCAGACTGTAAGGAAGGGAACGTTTGATGTGCGAGGGATGACAAAGGAAATATATATAAACAAAATAATTTATTATACTGATATACATACATATAATACAAATTGTATCTATTAACCATAATAACTGGAGATAATAAAATGAATACCAGTCTTACTTCATATGAAATAGTTTGTTCACTGTTAAAATGAAAATATTTCTGGAGATTTGTAGGTTTGATATGAACAGAGGTATGTATGCGCCCGTTATGTAAGGAAACATCAACATCAAGAAAGGTAACATGGCTGTGGGAGTATGTCCAGGTAAAGTTGATGGAGTGGTTGTTTAGGGAGTTGAGGAAGTCTATTAGATGATTCTCTTTGTGGGTCCAGATCATAAAAATGTCATCTTTGTATCTGAACCACACAAGAGGTTAAATGGAAAGATTGTTGAGGAATCATTGTTTCAGACAGCCCAGGAAAAGGTTTGCAAAGGTGGTGCCATGCGAGTGCCCATCCCAGTGCCGCGTATCTGGTGGTAAATTTGAGAGTTGAAGGAAAAGTAGTGGTTAGACAGGGTGAGGTTAGCCAAGGAAATGAGGAAGGATGTCTTGGGGAGGCTGTCGGGAAGTCCCTTTTCCAGGAAGTGTTCCATGGCACTGAGGCCCTGTTCATGAGGGATGCTGGTGAAAAGGGAAGAGACATCTATGGGGACAAGGAAGGAGTCAGGTGGTAGAGGAATGGGAACTGTGGAAAGTCGTTCGAGGAAGTGTGGGTTGTGTTTTATGAATGAAGGGAGGTCCTGTACAAAAGGATGGAGGTTCTGATCCACAAATGCTGAAATCTGTTCAGTAAGAGACCCATATGCCGCAACTATAGATTGCCCTGGATTTCCAGTTTTGTGGATCTTGGGAAGAATGTACAAGGTGGGGTGCGGGGATTCTGCGGGGTAAGGAGTTGGGGGTGTAAGGAGCCTTCGAGGTCAAGGAGAGCACATACTTCTTGGCATACTGAAGTTGTAGGATCTGTAAGGTGTGGAAGGTAGGCAATGATGTCAGAGAGTTGTCTCAAAGCTTCTGCCACGTAGTCACTGAGGTCAATGACTATGGTCGTAGAGCCTTTGTCGGCTGGGAGAATGATGATGTTCCTATTCTTAGCCAGTTTTCTCATGGCACGGGTTTCGATAGTACTAAGGTTGTAATATCTTGGTTCTCCGGGTGGAGCCTCGTCGATTGGTTAAAACTTAATGTTTCTGCCATCTTGCTGTGGATTTCATCAGAGGACCAAAGCCACAGCAAGATGACAGAAACGTTAGGTTTTAACAAATCGACGCGGCTCCACCCGGAGAACAAAGATATTACATACAGTGACCGGGGAAGCCTTCACAATCAAGTACTGAGGTTGTTGGGGTGGGAAATGAAGTTGAGAAAAGATTTTGAGGACAGGTTGGAAGTGAGGAATTCCTGGAACATAAGGAGGGGATGGTGCTGAGGAAGGAGAGGTGGATCTATTTTGGATGTAGGTTTGAAACGCTCTAGGCAGGGCTCAGTCTCATCATGGCAAAAATCACTACAATCTCGGGTGGCACAGTGGTAACGCCACTGGAGAGTGCAGCAGACCGCTAAAGAATCCCGGACCAAAGCAGCATGGTCAAATTTCGGGGTTGGGGAAAATGACAATCCCTTTGAGAGAACAGAGAGTTGAGATTCTGGTAAAGGAGAAGATGAAAGGTTAACCACAGTCTGCTGTGGCTTAGCAGGAGATAGGGTGGAGGCTTTTGGAGTGGGTGGTAGAGGTGTTGGAGGGGGAGATTGAAAATGTAAGCAAGACAAGGGGTTTTGGAAATGAAGGGAGCAGTAGGAGTGTGTTGAGTATGATTGGGATGTTGGTGAGGTAGGGGTAAACCCATAGCCAGATAACTTTTTGCAAGTGCAAGAAAGCTTGCACAGATATTTTTGTGCTTGTTTTGCTCGGATCTGTATACAATCCGTTAGAATCTGCTGTGATTGGGTAAAATGAAAGACGTGGAGTTGTGGGTGGTTTTGTGGATGGCAGTCTCTGGAGGAATATTTAGAGAAAGTCAGGATTGAAGGAAGAGAGAGTGTCAACGCAGTTTGATGAGGTGGAACGCGTGAAACTTGTAGGAAGAAATGTATGAATTTATGGGTGACATGTTAGGTGAAATTGATTAATATGAGTGATGAGGCCTATCTTTACACACACACACACACACACACACACACACACACACACACACACACACACACACACACACACACACACACACACACGTGTTGGTAATATGAGGAAAAAAATGTTATGGTAAATGTGAAGAATCACAAATGGAGCAATAGTGGAGTACATAGCACACTACAGAACTAACATAGCTAAAGAGAAGTTGTGGATATAATCATTCAAATATGCAAAATAATTCTACAATAGTAGCAAAGAAACTGCTATTAGGCAATGAAAATAAGGATAGCTAGGGAAAAATAAATGCAGAGATGGACAGTTTTATGGTCACTCCATTGGTTTTCTCCCTGTCCAGACTTATTCAAAAAGTAGATAAGGGAATGGTAGAAGTAAGATGACAAAGCAGAAGACCTAGATGCATATCTAAAAAAAAAGTAAAAATAAATGGACATAAGGTTGAAAGATAGGTTCTTCTGCAAATTCTAAACAAACTTAGAAAGTTTTATAAGGAATTTTGAATTGCTGACGAAACCTAAAAACAGATTGGCAATGATTTAAAACACAAAGTAATTAAAAATACACACTTATGTCTTTATTAACCATAACATGATACTAAAGAAAAAGAAACTGCTTTAGGTAATGTTGATAAGAAAGAACAGGAAAAATAACCCATCAGCTGCCAAAGTTGTAGGCTAGAGATCTGTAATGAGTATATAACACAGAAGACAAATACACAATAATTTGGTTTAAAACCTTATTCATGTAGGGAGGATTCGGCAATTTGGAAAGGGAGGTGTGTATGCTACACAAATAGCCTGGCCATGGAGAATGGAGTGGGGATGGTATAGGTGTTGCGAGTGAACTAATGTGAAGTGAACTATCATAGGTTTTAAACTAAAATATTGTATATTTGTGTTAATTTTGTGTGATGTAAACTGTTGAAGCCCTCCAGCCTTCAGCTTTGGTGAATGACGAGTTATTTTCTGTATCCTTTGTTATTTGCATTAATTGTAACATGTGTTTCTTAAAACAGATCCATCTTCTGAATTACATAAATCTGACAAACCTGAGTCCGTTAAAACCTACAATGACCATAAACAAATTTTTGATAGTAATGTAGGGCCAATTTTATTTATGGAACAACAAACCACATACAAATGGTTTTGAATTTCTGATTTTCTCAACCTGATCAGCAAGAATAAATCACTTAATATTAAATTACTTGAATAGCTATAAATTTAAAATGTAATGAATTAGCTACAGACTTTGACATCCAGATTATTTTTCCCCCCTTTTTTTTTTTACAAATTCAAATGCATTATGAGCAAATTTTGAATTTGACTCATATCTCAGAAGGAATCCACATTACACCAAATCCATTTATAACATGGTCTATAAAAAAAGGAGTAATCTTTTTAGTTGATTTTCTTATTTACTATTCAAATTACTGTTAAGACTGTATCTACTTAAATAAAACACAAAATTTATGTTTTACTAATCTACCTTCTACAATGAGGGTAAAAGTTAAAACTCACATGAAATAAGGCTACAGTAATAAGAGATAGGTAATCAATGATTTCTCACCCATGATGTGGCCTTTGGCAGCATTTAGGAGAAAACAGCAATATCAATAATTACTCTCTTTCAAAAAGAAATTATTAGTATGGTAAGTTCCAACTGATATACCCCAGAAGCCAGGTAGGTAAGCAATAGTTTTCTTTCCAGAAAAATCATGGAGTTTTCAAATTTTTACCTTTTGTTGCTAGAAGAGGCAGTAAGTGTTGGCAGCAGAAGAGAATTTGGAGTGAAATTCACAGTAAAGGGTGTTCACATTAAAGTTTAGTGCCACCTTACCCCAATCTTTTCCTGATAATATGTGAGAAATAATGATACCAGTATGTGTAATATCTAATTTGAATTATTTATTCGATCAAGTTCTACCAAAACAAATTTTTGTATTGCATCCATTGTGAGCTAGTGTAACTAACAATATTTTTGAAGAATGCAACATCTGTTAACACAATGTTCTGTCTATTTTTATTCATGTTCAATATGTTGAAACAGATAACTACATCTAACATTACAAGCTGCCTTCCTAAATATTTTCTAAAAGTTCACCCTCTTCAATGCAGCTTCCTTACTATGGATATATAGTCAAGTTCTATTTCACAATATTGTGGATCACAAAATAATTAGAATTTATGAGCTTCTTGTGTTAGCAATACACTAAGTGGAAAACAATGATGCAAACTACATTTTTAGTAATTAAGTAGTTAAAAATCTTCCAGATACATTTTAATCCGTTAAACAATCGGCCAGCAACACTTTCTCATAGTAAATTTGATGTCTTAAACTTTGTCATAGTTTCATTATCAATGTAGCAAGACAAGCCTCTTCTTTGTTTTGGCCAAGCTCTTCCACTTACCAATTTCTCAAAATCAAAGCACCTTAAATAGTTTATTACGTTATTCGTATTCCATGCTGCCTTTATAATCTTTAAAATATGTTGTTACCTTTCTGCTTAGTGTTAATCTTGATTCATATACACTATTTGAACAGCACCCAAGTTATAGGAAGGGAATCAACCAAAATCAGTAATTATATCTGTTTGCACTTGGAGCAACTTCAGGAATACACAAAACCACAAAGCAAACACCCAGACTTCAAATGCTTGCCTTGTTTATTTAAAGCTCTATGGTGGTGTTCTATTTTCCTTCTCTATTCTGTCATCATCTGTTAACAAAATAACTTTTTGTCAACTTTTAAAGCTATGGCTGAAGTGAGTAATTATTTACTCAACAGAAATGTCTTTTGTAGGTATGTTGAATGTATTATAATACCATTAACACCTAAGGTCAATGTCACCTGTTCGTAAATTTTGTGGTTTTACCACAAAGGGTTTCTTGTTCTACTGTGAATCTATAATATTAATGCAGAAATGGAGAACCTTTCCATCATTCACCTAAATGATCGGAGGGGGGGGGAACATTAAAAATCTGACGAGTAGTACTGGTCAGCAATTGGTGGAACTTGAACAGGAACCACTGAATCCTTTGAAATCCACTACAGTGGTACCTTTTAATGCAACAGCCAGGTAGAACATTTATAATATCTACTGAACAACTTAACCACTGACAATTGGCATAAAGGTTCAACAGGGTCATATAAACTTTAAATATAATTAATAGTGACAACAATTTGCTTGTTTGTACTCACCATTCTGGGGATTAAAAATTTGATATACAATTTTAGAATTATGCAAGAATTGCAATTATTAGCCCACTCTGAAAATAAGATCATCGACTACAAAGATTATGGCAGTTTACATAACGAGACAATCTTTACCTTGGGTAATTTGTAATAAAATTCGTAATAAAAAATGAGGCTTTCTTCCTTAGTGCTTGTAAGAGGTGCAGTCAACTTCCTTGCAGCATAAAGTGAAAACTGCGAATGCATCCTCAAATGTTACCATGAACATTCACAATTTTTTTCGCAATGTTGATGCCATCAGAATTACTGCACATAATGATCCATTTCAAAAATTAGGGAGCAGTAGCTGTGTGTAGTTGTTAATAGAGCATTATCTTAACTACAGTTGAACAGCACACCAGAATCTTCTTTATCCTCACTTACCTTCTTTGTAATGGTAGAAGAAACTTTACATCAGTACATCTTCTTGGGCTTAAATATATTAATTGCCTATCCTGAAACATGATTTCCTTTTTTTTACAATTCAAAAACATTATCTCTACTTCACTTCCTGTGCTAACTTTTGGTATAAATGCAGTTTTTTTTTGCCATCAGTAAGGTCGAATAATGTGATAAATGCAGTTCTTTTATGCATCTGTCCACATTTACAGGTCATTGTGAAAACTTATTTACACAATAGGGCATTTACTTGGTCACAGTGCTGAAAAGTAATTGCAGGACTGCCACCATCAAATAATCACCAATAAGCATTCCCTTCATCCTTCATAACCAATTAAAGAAATGGTTTTATATTTCAATTTCTACAATCCAATTATCTGCCATTTCAAGCTTTATTATACCAATTGTAAAAACAATTATGGGGACCACCACGTGGTTTAGGTCGAAAAAAATTGCTTTTTGGTTTTCATCACATTTCGATAGATTAAGGTATTCTTTAAATGAAAAGGATTTTGATGAAAAAATTTTTTCGTGCATTTAAATAGCATTTTCCTACCATGTGTGCATTGGTAACACGTCCAAATTACTAAATATATTTTAGAAGTTTATGTCCCCTACAATGCACATTAGGGTTTTTTTTCTGACTCTTGAGTGTGTTGGCTATCCTTGGAGGGCAACAGTTGGTATCCTCTTGTTTCTGCTATTTGTAAACAACACACTTTGAAATACGCTGTTAGTTTTGTTTGAATGCATTTGTTTTCTTTAAAGTCAATTTCCCGCAAACTAAAATTTTCAGTACATATGCCCCATTATATCACAAACTATCAAAGATAATTGAAGAAATTTTCAGAGACTCTGCATAACAAAGCAAGCCACATCTGGTACTACAAGCATTAATATTCCCCTATTAGTATGTTCAAAAAAAATATATTAATAAAAATATTAAGTATTTCTTTAAA
Organism: Vandiemenella viatica; assembly: GCA_031002005.1. Taxonomy (NCBI): domain Eukaryota; kingdom Metazoa; phylum Arthropoda; class Insecta; order Orthoptera; family Morabidae; genus Vandiemenella; species Vandiemenella viatica. The sequence goes on along the minus strand of JARYHS010013631.1, from coordinate 189,089,366 downwards.
AAAATACAATGTATAAAGTAGATATTAGTACAGTTGACTTTACCAGCATCATGTAACATTCTGTAAAAATGTTAAGGTCCTACATCAAATAGTTTTTCCACAAATGGGTCAAACATTTGCTTAAATTTACATGGCGTAGATAGAGACCTATTTTATCTATAGCATTAAAATTAGATGTAACATGCACTCGTAAAACTGTACATGTGAAATTTAATGTTACAAATTGGAACCAAAATATGATGAAAAGGAAACGTGTGATCAAAAAAGATATAAGAGATCAAATGAATAGCCTTCCTCTTATTGGACTGACAGTTTGAATTTCCAACACTTTACCCATTTTTCACACAGTAACCACAATTTAGTTGTTCTTTGACTCCCATCACTTATACTCAAATCATGTTCTAATACTGAAGGAAGAGTTAAATTTTAACACTGTTCAGTGTTCCCCTCTTTCTTTTACATTTCTTTTACACAGTTTACCCACTCTCCTGCCATCACCATAATTAGTGACAGTTCTTCTCTTTTTTCTTATTTATATTTGTTGATCGGTTCATGAACTCTGTATATCAAATTTTGATTAAAAGGTAAATATCCCAACAAAAGAAACACTCAGTTATGATAAGAATCAAATCCAAAATGTTGTAGACACACCTAAGATTCAAGCATATACATATGTTTTCAATGTAGTGCAAAAATGTATTTCTGTGAGAGAGAAAATAAAAAATAAAAAAAATATACAATGACGAAAAAAACAAATAAAAAGGGAAGAAGAGGATATGTGACAAATATATTAATAAATAAAATATTATTAAAGGCAAGTAATCAGAGCATCAGTAGTACACAATTCTCCCATTAGGCGATATGACAAGTTCCATAATTTGAAAAGGTTGTGTTTGGCATCTGCAAACTTTTTTGTGAAAGCTGTTTTGCCTTTCCTCATTTTTGCTAATGGCAGGCATCCATGAACAGTGCACAGCCATGAGGTTTTGGTTTTGCTAAGGAGGGGGAGGGGGGGGGGGAACCCACATAAACTGTTGACATATCAAAAACAGCTTGCATGGATGCTGCTATGGGTAAAGTCAAGTTTACAAGTGGTTTTCCCTTTTTAAAGAAGGTAAAATATCAGTTGATGACCGACCACACTCTGGATACACTCAACTTCCCAAAGAGATGAAAATGCTGGAAAAATTCGCAGATTTGTACTTTATGATAGAAGAATTCAAAGAGTTTTCCAAAGCAATTTAGAGCTCAGTATGACATGAAAAACTTGATTTGGAGGAGACAGGTCACTATTTTTCTTATCACAACATTACTCTGCCTCACACAGCTCTCACAGTGAGCCAACGTTTAACAAGAAACTGGGTGAGTACTTTTCCCCATCTGACCTACTCATTTGATTTAGTTTTATGTGTCTTTATTTATTTACATTGGTGAAGCAGGATCTGAAAGGAGGGCTGTTTGCCAATGTGAATAAGGTGAAACTAAAAATTATTGAGGCATTGTCTGAAAACAAACAAATTAAAAAAAAAAAAAGAGGAATGACTGGGCAAATGTACTAGTTCTAACGGAGATTACTTTGAATGTGATTACAGAATTTTTGTTAAAAATAAAATAAAAATTTGAATAAACAAAATATATATTAATAATTTTGTGAACCCCTTGTCCAAGTTTATACACTTCTGAAGGGTTTTAACATTGAGCACCAAAATATAGCACAATGTTCGCATTCTCAGTTTACAGAGTCTTGAAAAATACAATAACTGTAATGTGAAAAGGAATTATTGAAAAATTTAACTTTCACAATGTACCCAATCTGACCATAAAATAAGTTGTTTAACTGCAGCATATCGAAGGAGAGATCTTTTTTGGGTTCTGAAGAATATTCCAAACTATTTGAAAGAGGGAACTAACTGTATTCTTTGAAAGTGTTGTGATTAAAAAACTCCCTATCAAGTAACTAAATATCAATAAGAAGAGATGAAGGTATATCATCAAAAAAGTAAACAAAATTTTTTTATCACTCCTAGTACATGGTTTACTTTTGTAAGCACCAACACCAATCATATGTGGTGGTTCCTTACTCTTTTGTTGTTTATACTATTATAATGTTTTAAAAGGAGCAATACTCATAAATAACAAAACCATCAAAGAAAACAACCAACAAATATATGTACACTCAATAGAAAGCAGGCACATGCTCAAGAGCAATATAGGTACAGTACTTTGACGAAAACAAATAGAAACACTACAACAAAAGATTAAAAATGATAATATTTTACCTGCACCTTACCATGCATTCACCTTCATGCTAATCTGTTTTTCTACAATTTAATTGTTAGGCAATACTGCACTATGTACTTCATAAATTTAAGCAGATTACAGCAAAAAATTTTAAACATTGATTAAGTTTGAGAGTTTTTTCCCCCCCTTGGTATAGTGTAAGATTATATTTTAACAGTTACAAAAGCAACAGATAAACATCATAGTATCTGAAGAAAAGTAATAAAGCTCAGCATACCCCAGCTCAAGTTCGGTTGACAAACAAAACTCCCACAAGTGGCCCATGATTGGTGCATCAGCCCTGGTGATCAACGAGAAATAAATACCATTTTAAACATGAGACAGCTCAAGTTTGGCACCATATTAACAAGAAGAAAAAATCACTATTTACAGGAATGTTTGACCAAGCAAGGAGGAAAAAAAAATCAGAGAATTGAAGAACTGCAAATAAGCAGAAAAATTATTTGCAGATATAAAAGTGAATTGGCATTCCATTATCTATGTAACTGCTGAAACACACAAAAAAAAATTGAAAAATTATACACACATTACGCATGCCATGAGAACACAAAATGAAAGAGTATCTAGTTGCAGCACAGCAAGCCATGTTTTGATGCATTGACAGAGAAAACAAAGAATGTTAATGATAGAAAGAAAGATACAGCCACTATACCAAAAAACTCCTGAAACCTAATAACCAAATATGTGGTAATATTTCAAAACTGTCCTCTGACATGTCACTGTGATTAATTTCTGTGATGACATATCAGTTGTTCCTTGGCACACTTCTGAAATATCTCCACATAGAAAATAAGCATGATGAGAAGAACTGTACATGTGCGCCTGCAGTAGTTGTATTTTACCAGTTGTTCTCAGCCATTGCAGCAGCCTCCTCCAGGACAACATATTCCCACAGGTGTGACATGATAGCTGCGTCTGCCCTGCAATAATGCACCACACTCCTTTCACATCTCGCACCATCAGCTCTTTCTACTAACCACACTACCGACTCTCCACATTACTCCCTGTGAAGAATATAACCTAAAAATAACAGAAGGCAGTTACCCACTTCTGCAATGCAACCAGAGTTCAGAAAACTGCCTGAAAGAGTCTGCTGTAACATACACATTTCTGGAGAAACCCAAATTTTCGGTCTAATGCCAAAATTCATACAGCCCTCTGTGTTTAAGTAGCAACTATTGGTGATTATCTATGCAGACAATTTCAAAGAAACTGCAAGAATGAAGAAAGCCACACAGTGTCCAGAAAGTCCTGTTACGATTACAATGATACTTGCTTCATAAACTATACGAGATAGACTTGTGCAGCACATTCTACACCACTAAAGTTTTTTTTCCATTTGTTGTCAACAATGACACCACAGGCAATAAATAAGGTGAATGATCAACTATGGTATAAGCATGAGGTTAAAAGATTACTTAAAAAACAATGACATCTTAGTCGAGATAAGAGGACGTGTTAAAAATGCAATGCATAAGGCCTTTAATGATTTCTGTTGTAGCTCTCAATGAGCCTTACAGAAAACCCAAAGAAATTTTGGTCGTATGTATGGAAAGTCGGTTGCAGTGAGAACAATATGCCAGTACTAATTTACGTGGATTTGAGGATAATGAAAGTCATGAAAAAGCTAATGTACTTCACACAAATGAAAAATTCATTCACTTATAAAAATCATAACATAATACCCATTTTGTCACATGTGGATTCAGAGATGGATTCGTTACGAATAGATACTGTAAGAATTGTAAAGCAATTAGAGCTCCTGAAGTGGGGGCAAGCACCGGGTCCTGATGGCATGCCCTTAAAAGTGTTCTCATAGTACATGATGCAAATCAAACCATTTTTATCTGATATATATTGTAAACTTTTAGAAGAGGAAAAAGTATCTTCTGAGTGGAAAATCGTGCAGGTAACTCCAATTTTAAAGTATCAAGAGAGTATTAAGATTAAAGATATCTTAGGAACTACTGACCAATATCTATAACATTAGTTTGTAGTAGAATTCTGAAGAATATTATATGCTTGAACATTATGAATTTTCTAAAAGAAAAAGATTTGTTAACACCGAACCAACATGGATTTTGGAAGTAAATTTCCATGCTGGTTCTTTACAGAGCCTATTCAGAGAAACGACTCCACAAAATTGAAAAGCAGACATCTGGTTATGAGTATTGTGTACTGTTTTCAAGAATAAGAGGTCAATATTACCTTTTATCTAAAAAATGTTTCACAGACTATGTTGGACATGTGCACTGTACTATTCCTCAAAATCCTAAATTATACTATTATATTATTATAAATTATGATTATCTGAAGTATTAGCAACACTGAAGAGGCACTAAGGACATTGATACTTAATCATCACTACACCTCCCTCCCACAGCAAATGTGTTATTTGTTCGTACAATTTTTCTCTTCAGTATTTACACCTCCATATTTGCTTACCTTTAATGTGCTTTTCAATACAAACAACAGTCTAAGTATACTTTCAGTCACCAATTAATTGGTTTCCAAAGCACTGAGGGAGCTAGACTGCTCGAAGAGTTGTGGTCATGATCTAATACCCAAGTGTTGTGAAATACTGTAGAGTCTTGCATTGCCATCCGATAAACTTGATTAACATGTCTCTTAAGACAGGGATTTTTCCAGATGTATTTAAGGTTAAGACATGTTGTACCTGCCCATTAATGCAGGTCGAAGAAAGATGTAGGTGACTACAGATCTATTGATACTCAATCAATGTTAGCAAAAATCTTAAAAAAGATGGTGTTAAACAAGATCCATCCTATTAACATCATTACTCCAATGTAACATGGTTTCTCTATTCGAAAATCAACAGCAACTAAACTTGTGATATTGCAAAATGAAATAATTAGATCATTTAGTGAGGGAAAACAACTTGTCATGTATGCCAACTTTATAAAGATGTTTGACGAAGATATACATCCCTACATTCTTATTAAATTGAAGGAATATGACATTGTTTGAAAATTATTGGAGTGGTTTTGTAGCTACTTCTACAGCAGAAGATTGATTGTAAAGACCTTTGGCTCACTGTTATCTGCTTTTGCAGCAACTTCTGGAGTACCTCAGGGTTCACATGTGGGGCCATTGTTATTCAATACTTTTATAAATATTTGTTAAAATTTGTGCTAATTGCCTGATCTTTGCAGATGACATTAAGCTTTTAAGAAAATCTTGTCTCGTGATGACAGCTTGGAAATTCAGAATTGTTTAAGAGCTAATGAGAATTGGTGCCAACAAAACAGTATGAAACTTAATATTAATAAATGTCCCAGCATCATTTTCTACTGCACTAAGTCCCCACTGCATCTTGAATATTGAGTCACTGCACAACTGTAAGAGATCTCGGAGTCCTAACATACAACCTCAATCCAGAACAACATGTCCATTACATATGTCTGGGCTTACTGGCACATACTTCATGATTTATCAACAATAAACAGACCGAGTCCATGTCAGATGTATTCTTGAGTAAGGTAACATCGTATTGTCACATCATCAGCTCACACTGAATCTTCAAAATAGGTTTGTAAGGTTAATAGAATGTCACATGGGCTTTTAGTACAAAGATCTTCCACTGGTCACTGTTGGAACCCTCGTTAGTCTCCGGTGTCCTCTTTGTACATAAAGTAATCTCTGGTGTTACAGGTCACTCTGAGATTCTCAGTCATGTGTATTTTTGTTGCCCTTCTGGTACTGGGTTGAGAGATCTATTAGGTCGATGACATCTGTGTACTAACTGTGAGACGAGCAGTGCATTAGAATGCATACAGAGATTAGGTAATAGCAATTCCCCTCATCTTGATTTTTTCAATGACAGCATAGCTATTTTCAAGCGATATCTCACATGTGCATGGAGTCGCCAAAGATGGTGTTAGTATAAACTACTTCCATCAATTATTTGGCTCTCCCTCAATTATTTGTTTGTCTTTTTATTTACTGTAACTATTTGTTTTTATTTTTCTGTAGGTATATGTTGGGTCTTAGTATTAGTTTTTGAATATCTTAATAGTTTTCTCTTGTGTAATTATTCTAAAATTACTATTTTGTGCAATTTCTTGATTTTACTGTAACTGATTGGTCATAAATAGTGATCATTGTGTTTACTTTATAGTTATCATAAGATATATCAATTTAAAAAGGTTTTTCCGTCAGAATAAATACTTATTACATAAAATATCGTGTGAAACACAGCTAGCTCTATTTACACATGACAATGAAAGTTATTGTTAAAGGATCACAAGTTGATGCAATTTTCTTGGATTTACAGAAAACTTTTGGCTCTGTGCCACACAACCACCTCCTGACAAAGATTTGAGTGTATAGTATATCAGATCAGCTTTATTAATGAATAAGAGATTTTCTAACTGCTCGGTCACTATGTCATCGTTGATGGAGAAGTCTCTTCTAATCTAGCTGTTACATAAGTCATCATTCAAGGTAGTGTAATAGGAGAAATAGTTTCCTTGATCTTTATAGATGATCTCGGAGACAACATTAATATCAGTTTGAGGTTGAGATTGTTCGCCGATAATGCGGTCATCTATAGGGAAGTAAGGAACTAGGTTGATTGCTTAGAAATTCAGTGGGACCTGGATGGTGTTTTGGCATGGTGCGACAAATGGCAACTTACATTAATTGTAAAAAGTGTAAGGCAATATGCATAACTAACAAAGAATTCTTTGTTCAGAAGAAAAAGGTAAACAATTCATTTATTAATACGATCGATTCCCAGAAGTATTTGGACATAAGAGTACAAAGAAACATGAAATGGGACGCACACATCAATTTGGAGGTAGGTAGATCTAATTCTAGACTGCAATTCATAGGTTAAATCTTGAAAAATTGTTACGCACAAAAAACAGAGATAGCGCTCTTGTGCATCCACATTTGGACTTCTGCTGCTGTGCAGCTTGGGCTCCATTTAGTAAGAGTTGATTGACAGTATAGAGAAAGTACAGTGAAGAGTCACTCAATTCATGACTGCTTGCCACTGACATTACGAAAGCACCACACAATTAATTCGTGGATTGGGCTGGGATTCTCTGGTAGACAGACAACGTAGGTTCCATCTGAATTTATTGCGTACACCTACTTTCATTTATGAGTGCTATGAAATATTTCATTCACCAACCTATTTGGGATGCAATGATAGGAGAGATAAGATTAGAGAAATAAGGTGCTGTACTAATGCTTGTACAAATTCTTTTTTCCTTCGTGTGATTCATGATTGGAATGCACAAGTAGAGGTTATTTTTGGTACAAATATCCCTCAACCACCCACAATTTTGTGAATTGCAGAGCAAATATGCAGATGTAAGATGGCCTCACGTGTGCGATGGTGTGCTGAGTCTCATAAGTCATCAGTAACTAATCAGTGATAATTTTGCCAGCAATATGGAAGAGATCCTCCATCCAAAGCCTCCATACTTAGATGTGGCACACAATTTCTACAGACTGGTTCTATACCAAAATTGCCATGGAGTGGGCAACCAGGTGAGTTTCAAAAAATTGTTGATAACGTGCAAGTTGTATTTCAATGCAGCCCTCACAAATCAGTCCATCATGCTTCACAACTGCATGTATAGAAATCAACCATTTGTAAGGTCTTCCATAAGCAGCTACACCTTCAGGCCTATAAATTGCAACTTGTGCATGCTTTGCAAGCAAATTATCTCCCTGCTCCCAGCGTGTGCTGAGTTTGCAGCTTCCATGGTCAATTGAAGACTGCAGTGGGTACCTGCAGAGAGTGGTGTTCTCTGATGAAGCCACTTTGGATATGGGGTTCTGAAAATAAGCTCATCAGGGGTGACAATGTTTGTGGTACCATCAAAGGCAACATTTGGTATGATCTTATATGAGATAGAATAACCAGCCCCTTTATCTTTGGAGAAAAGATAATTACTGGGGCAATAAACTGCAATATTATTCATGAGTACTTACTCCCTCAGGTGATGGACATGTAGCCAACCATTGTGTGTCAGCGATAATGTTCCAACAAGAATGCACTCCCAATCATTGGTTGAGTCATGTTAGGGTCCTTTTAATTACACATTCCCCTGAGAGATGGATTGGCCATGATGGTCCACATCATCCTCTTGGATTTTTTTTTTTTGGTCAGAATTCATGTTTACAAAACCCCTGTTACAGCTCTTGCCACAGTTCATAGATGGATAGTTATAGATGTGCAAATGGTTAATGTTGCTAAACTGCATGCGTAGTTGCAGCTAGAATATCATTTGGACATTCTGAGAGTTTCTGGAGGGGCACAAGTGGAAGTGGAGAGAATGCAAAGAGAATTTTTGAGAGTCTAGAACGTGTTGCAAAAAACAATACGTCTTCATCTCATACATTTTATGATATATGTTTCGTAGTAATGGCAGTAGGACTTTGTAGACACTATATATGACAGCTATATGGCAATTTAAACATATGAAAAATCTATCTAAAATAATGAGAATTTCTGGTAACTGCTGAAAAACTATATGTTGTGTTATATTCTACTCTTATCGATACTCATAACCAACCTAAGATAATAATACATTTTTTCCAAATTTTTTAGTCAGACCTCCCTGCTTTTCTACTTCAATTAAAATATATGATCCTATTGACAAACGGAAGAAGAATATTAAAAGTTAAAATGTTTTCTTACTTTTTCTTTCTTTGAGGAATTCCATATTTATGTGCATGTGTGTGTGTGTATGTCTCAGTAATAGTGGCAATGAAAGTGCTTTTATCAAATGAAAATAAAGAAGAAAATAACCCAGCACTTAACACAGGAGGGCCAGGATGAGCACAAAAGCAAGCGCACACTTCACAATAATTTGGTAAAAAACTAAGTCATATTAGAGGTCTCACATATGCAAAGATAATCAGATATTGTATGAGGGGGTACCCAAAAATAACCGGAATAGCATTGCCGTAGGCGGAGCTTGTGTAATACGCTTTTATGCCACTAGGTGTTTATAGCACAACTCATTGCAAGTTCAGTGCCACCTGTGTTGTCGACCTGGCTTGTTCTGTTAATCTGCAGTGATTGTTTTTGCTAGTGCTGTTTTGTTATTGTTTGGTTTTTGATGACGGCAAGTTTAAGTGAACAACGTGCAGCTGTGAAATTTTGTTTTCTACTCAGTAAAAATTCTGCTGAAACTGTTTTAATGTTGAAAACAGCTTACAAATATGACGCTATGGGAAAAACTCTAGTGTAAGGGTGTTTTGCTATAAAAATGGAGACATGTCGATTGATGACAAAACTCATTCTGGACGTCCATCAACTGCCCGAATCGACAAAAATGTTGAAAAATCGAGAGCTTGGGCTCTGAGACCATCAATAGACAACTGACCAACTGTCTGAGATTAGTGGGTTATCTTGGAGCTCAGTTCAGCAAATTTTAACCAAAAATTTGGGAATGAAAATGGTTGCTGACAAGTTTATTCCTCGGGCTCTAACTGACAATCAAAAAGAATGTCGAGTTCAACATGTCATGCTTTGAAACAACAGTTTGAATTTGATCCAGATTTTCTGTCAAAGGTCATTACTGGTGATGAGCCATGGTGCCATGGTTACGGCCCAGAAACAAAGCAACAGTCAAGCAAATGGAAGATATCCCTGTCATCCTGTTCATAAAAATGTCGTCAAATTAAACATAAAAGTAATGCTCATTTCCCTTCTTGATGCCAAGGGCGTAGTTTATTCAGAGTTTGTTCCCCCACATCATACTGCCAATCATACCTTTTAAAAAGATTACACAACAATGTTCGTCAAAAAAGACCCAATTTGTGGCAGACAGGAGACTCGTTCTTCCACCATGACAATGCACCTGCACACACAGCTGATCTGTTAGGCAGTGTTTGGCTAAAAATGGCATGGATCCGCTACCCCACACACCTTACTCGCCTGACCTGGCACCGTGCGACTTTTTCTTTTATTTCCCCACATGAAAAGGGGGCTTGAAAGGACACCAATTTGACAACATTGAAGTGGTCAAGAAAAAAATGAGGGAGGAGCTTTAAGCTATTTCCAAAGAAAAATACACAAAATGTTTCGAACAGAGGAAGCACTTGTGGGGCAAATGTATTAGTTGTAATTGAGAGTATATTGAAGGGGGTAAGGCCACTTTGTAAAAAATTTAAAAAATAATTTTTTTTTGTGGTACCCCCTCATACACATCTGACCCCCTTGCCATCTCTCTCAATTATAAAATGACTGATTTTTCACCAAAATATTTTAAAATGTACTAATGTTTTTGTTTTTGTTCTGGTCCTTGTTCCTGCAACTATATGCTTAGTCACTACTGTGATATCCATCTTGATGAACAAATTAATTGAAATCCCCACATTTATCACACTGAATTGTAAACAGAATTCTTATTCAACAAACAAACTGAAACAAATACAGGCTGGTAATAAACTACAAACTATTGTTTTTATTGATACCCATATGGTATTTATGAGCAAGAAAAAAAATGAGACAAAAGTTATCCACACTCGAGTTATATTATTTTGTTCACAATATGGAGGAAGTTTTTTCCATGAAGACTTTTAAAGTCTTCATGAAAAAACATACATCAATCACCCATATCCATGTTCATGACTGATGAGGAGATTGGATGTGGAATTATTCTGTCAAATTGATAGTTGGTAATGTATTATGTTGCCAATCACTTGCAAATCAGAAATGGTTGATAACAGAGATTGGTTTCAAAAAATGAATGTGACATGGATAGAAAAACTATTTACAAAAGAATATAAACAAAAACAAAATTTGATTCAATACTCAAAAAAGAGAGATTTTCTTTTAAAAAAGAAGATTTGCCTTTTAATTGCTGAGAATACAAGCATATCATAGCTTATAAATGGAAGCAATTTTTCTCGGTGTTGTTTATTTATAAATGTTTCTCGGGAAACAAACCGAGTAATATTATTATTGATGCATCAATAATAATATTACTCGGTTTGTTTCCCGAGAAACGTTTATAAATATCATAGCTTGCAAATTAACCTAAAACATTTTTAAATGAGGTAATATGAAAGTTTGTTGACAGATTTATAAAGCACATCCAAGCTCATCAGGTCACATCTATAATGAAAATTAATGAAAAACAAATATGTTACATCAAAAAATAATATTTGGCTTTTCTAAAAATGAAAATAAATTCTGCAGCAGGAAAGTGGATAATTTTTTCTCATTATCATATAATTATTTTTATTTATTTTCCCTCACCCCCTTAACATGAGAAAATGACACTAATATGAAAAAAAAAGATCACTTAAAGTTGAACCATGACTTTAATTTTAAATGTCAAAACTTGGAGAAAGCTGTATGTCACATTGTCTTACATAGAATCAAATATTTAACATAAACTTGTATATTAGTGCACAACTGTACTCACCATGAATGTTCAGCATTGAAACCAATCTATAAACAAAAAAAGAAAGAAAAAATAGGATGAAAATACAGGTGCATTTTCTTAACATTAAGATAAAAGTTACAGCAATAAGATTCTTTTTAAAAAAAAAAAAAAAAAAAAAAAAAAAAAAAAAAAAAAAAAAAGAGAGAGAGAGAGAGAGAGAGAGAGAAACGAGAAAGCCAATTCAAAGATTTGAAAAATTTAATACAAATCTGGTGCAAACATTACTTGGATGGTTTTCATACAATTACATACTCATTTTACAATAGCTACTGACTGTGGCAAGAAGTCACATTAATACACATTTAAGAACTCTTAAAACACAAAAATTATGTCAGTTATTCCACAAGAAAGTTATACAGTCAAACATGATAAACTTTCTTATTTTAATGTGCTATTTTAAAGTTACAAGCTTCGTCACTCAAAAGAAAATGGCAAAAATATTAGACTGAAGACATGCAGAATAGTCCATGTTTAAGAGTTAAATCAGAGTTGAGATAAATAACTCGCAAACATTTTGAACTTATTTAGCTTTAAGTATGACAGAAAGAAATAAGTGCCATAGCAAGAAACCAGAGCAATAAATCTTAATCTGAAATGACTGTGATTGGGAAATTTCTCACACCTGGTACTGCAATTGTATTGGTAAACATACAGAATGTGTTCAAAAATCTATATTTACTCATACAGAGGATTGATAAAATTTTCTTTAATATATCAATTTTTGTTGACTGAGAAATTTCTTGACACCCCTGTTTTTGACAATGGACACCAAACCATTTTCCACATAAATATAATATACTAGTACTAACAGAGCTGATTGACTTCATCCTCATAGGCCAAAGAAGTTCTCTGTAGTTTTTTTCTTTGCCTTCTAACTACCATTCATTTAATAAAACTTGGTGCAAATTTTGTGAGGAATCTACATCAGGAACACACATCAGTTTGAGAACAGAACAAACTAAATCTACAAAATTACATATGTTGCTATTTTTCATCATCAATTTATTAGCAATGCATAAGAACAATGTAATGATTCAGTGTCAAGGATAAAATTTAACAGAAAATTGGAATTAGTATAAAAATAATTTACAAAGGTACATAGACTGTAAATTAAGATACAAAGCTATGCCAGTGATGCATTTTACTTCTTCATATTCAACCCTAGTAAACATTTTGACTGCAAGAAGTCTTCTACTAGACAATATTACATTAACAGATTCTGTTATAGAACAATTAAATTAGTGGGTACTTTTTTATTTCACAGCATGTTAATGTCAAATCACCACAAAATATAAGCTATCACTAACATGGTATAATCTACCATCGCATATAGTTTCGTTTGAATGGTTGGTTTTTGCTCGCATACACAAAAATTCTAAAATTTTCAGTTTTGGCCTCTTTATCATGGACAAAATATGATACTAATCAGGATAAAAGTATCCTAAATGTTCACTGATGGCATAAGCTATCACTTTGTACAATTTTGCTGGAATCCATTTATTATATTTTGCATGAGGCAGGCATACACAGACAAAGATTCCAAATTGTATGGTTAGGCTTCCATATACCGAAAGAAAGTATTCTATACATTTACTGATGACACTAGCTATCACTAAGGGGATTTTCATTAAAATACAGCCATTAGTTTTTGTGTAATGCACAGAATGATGGACAAAAATTTCAAAATTTACTGTTTTGATGTCTGTATTATCAAGAACTTCATAACTCATTGGGATTAAAAAGCATCCTGCAAGTTAAACAATGACATAAGTGATCATAATGTGCAAATTTTGTTAAAATTCGTCCATTAATTTTTGTGTTATGCAAGACAGTACAAAATTCAATATTTGTGGTTTTAGCTTCTGTATAATTAGGAATCACGTTACTAATCTGGATTAAAATTATTCTATATTACAACCAACGAATAACCTATCAATATACACAGTTTTGTCTATTAATTTTTGCATTATACATGGACAGATGGCAACAAAATATTAAAATTTACATTTTTTGCCTCTCTATCACTGAAATCTTAATAATCTGGATGAAAAGTGCTCAATGTTACAATCCATGACATAAGCTATAACTGCACACAGTTTTGTCAAAATCTGTCTATTATTTTACTGTAATATGCAGAAAGACAGACAAAAATACATTATTTTACCATTTTGGAATTTCTATCAACAGTACCATACATTCCAATAAAACCTTTTGAAATAAATTTTAGGGACAGACTTAACTTTTGTACAATTTTATAATATAACTAACATTTACCCATGACGCTTGGAAGTGAGTTATAGGATAAGAGTTTTTCTTAATAATAACTAGTGATCGCCCAGGGGATGAAATTCGACCGTAATTCATTAAGTTATTTAGTTTCTTCTTTTAAAGAGTAATAATCATTATTTGAATTTGTTCTATTGCATTTGCTGCGAGCGTAGATATATTATATACTGTATACAGGGATTCGAAACCGCTGTCCTCCCGAATGCGAGGCCAGAGTGTTAATCGCTCACCCACCATGCTGGGTGCAATTTTCTAACTGGCCAGTCACAGTATGTTGTTGTTGATGGGGAGCCTCTTTATAAGCTAGATGTTACTTCGGGCGTTCCTCAGGGAAGTGTACTAGGACCACTTCTTTTCCTAATTTTTATAAACGATCCCGGTGACAACGTTAATTGCAGGATGTGATTGTTAGCTGATGCAATTATCAATAGGGAAGTGAGTGGCTCTGATGATTGCTTGGAAATTCAGTGCGATCTGGATGTTATTTAGGAATGGTGCCATAAATGGCAGCTTAAACTTAACTGCAAAAAGTGCAAGGCAATGCAAATAAGTAATAAAAAGATCCCGTTTGCTTACGAATACAAAGTTAACAATTCAGTTGTTGACACTGTGGATTCCCTGAAGTATCTAGGCGTAACAGTACAAAGCAACATGAAATAGGACTTGCACATAACGTCCATCATAGGCAAAGCTAATTATAAACTATGATTCACAGGTCGTATTTTGAGAAGTTATAATGAATGTACAAAGAAAATAGTGTAAAAAACACTAGTGCATCCAGGATTTGGATTACTGTTGCGGAATTTGGGATCCATATCCCACGGGATTGATTGACACATTAGAGAAAGTACAGAAGAGAGCTGCTCGATTCATGACTGCTAGTTACAGTCCTAATGTGTCACAGAGCTGATACATGGATTGGATTGGATTGATTGGCAGACAGACAACATCGTATAACTTGAATTTGTTGGAGAATATGTGAAAATTTTTAATTTACGAGTGCAATGAAATACTTCTTCCACCAACATATTTAGCCCGCAGTGACAGGAGAGATAAGATTAGAGAATTAAGATGCCGTACTGATACTTTTATGTATTTTTTCCTCATTCTGTTTCTCTAAATTGATACAAATTTGTTCGTTTCATGTCAACTGGATTGTCTAATTTTAATCCCAAAAATATTACACCCTAAGACTTTACTACTAATGTTTCTGTTTCTAGATGCAACAGTCCGATCTAGCTTCTTCCTATGCCTTCAATTTCCAACCACTTTTGGTTAACACCCACTAGGAAAGGTCTACGGTGTGGAAATTGCAATCGCATAACAAACAAGTCTGATAAATAGTATACAACCTCAGGTTTCTCGCCAAAAGCAATTATGCCTGTTGGTCCTCCATTTAAGAGAAATTTTGGGTTAAAAATTGTAAAATTGTGTCTTAATGACCTTTACGTATAGGAAAGGCTATTAGCAACAAAGGTGAGTTTAGCTATGCACATTAAGGTGGTCCCGGGTTCAATTCCACCAACTGCTAACTTTTTTTTTTTTTTTTTTTTTTATTTTGTTCTCACTGCCATTCACTTTCGCAGCATTACAAATTTGTTTTGAAACAAATTCACCAAATTATTTATTTTTCTTTGAGGAATAAACAATAAAAACACTTGAATCTCAAAGGAACATTTTATAAAAGATATCCTTCCACAGCTATGTACATTTTTTATTATTGAAGTAGGAAAGCATATTTCCTTTACATATGTAAATTCCAGTCTTTCCTTTGTTAATTTTGAACTATACCGTGCATATTTTATCATGCTATAAAAAAACTGACACTTGCATGAATAATTGAATGTATCTTCATGAGAAGATATTTCACAATTATCTTGCAATAGTTCGCATGCGCTTTGCAGCCTTTTCATTAGTATATTTATCTGACGATAGAAATACAGAACACATGGCTGACATAAATGCGTACATTTTGGCTGTATCACTTTTACTGTCCAAGCAACCTTTCTGTTTTCATTTGATAAACAATTGTATCAATGAAACCACCCACAAATTGACCAATTAAAAAAATTATTTCTGATATTTAATGACTGAAAACAAAATTATACAGTTCTTTCATCAGCTTTTCAGATTTGGATCATTTGCATATCCCTCAAAAGGAAAATAAATAAATTGGTGAATTTGTTTCAAAACAAATTTGTAATGCTGCAAAAGCGATTATCAATGAGAAAAAAAATTCCATAAAGTTAGCGGTTGGTGGAATCGAAACTGGGACCAACCGCACTGGAATACACCGCCTTAACACCCGAGACTGGTGCTGATAACTAATATAGTCTTCTCTAGAGATAGGCATCATTCACCCACAATTTTTAACTCCTGATTTCTTTTAAACTGAGGTCTTCCAAGCAGAACTGTTTTAGGGCAAGAAATCTGAAATGGTGTACTATTTATCAGGCCTGTGTCATTCTACTATTGCCATTTCCACACTGAAGACCTCTCCTAGTCAGTAGCACATCCAAACACTAATTCAACTTTTTTCCTATCTTATCTACTCATATTAAATTCTCCTACTTTAATTCCATAACTGAAGAAACAACATTCAGATAAAGCCAGATGAATTCAGATACAAGTTAAAAAATAAAAAAGAGCACCTCTGTAAACTTAACTGTTGCCCTATTAACCCTCATAATACACTATTTCCACACACTTTCGAAATCCCCACATTTTACCTAGACTCTCAACTTTCCGCATCCAACACTTTTCCAAATTCTTGGAAAACCTCTAGTGTCAACTAAAAATCATTCCTGGAAAAAGGACACAGTGAAACTGTCACTAAGAACTGAAAATTCTGTTCCACAACAAATGTTGGTCAACTCCCTCCTCCATATGAATGAATCAATGATGAAACTGGGGTCACACTGTGAAAACATCTTCCCCCACCAAATGTTCCACCTCTTTCATGATTAAGGTGCTGAACTGAAATATTGTGAAGAGGTTTTTTTTCCATCTGGCCCTACAGCCTTTATATATGAATCATGCTTTCATTCTTCTCTTCAAGTCTCAATCTTTAATCTCTCTCGAACGCCATAACCTTTTCACTAGCCCCAACCTCAGATCAGACACTGCTCTCACCTAGGGCTCTGGTGGTCTTATTAGCCATCACAGACAGAGGTAATAACAGACAAAGGTGATAACATAGAGTCAATATTTTTAATTTCAATAGGAGCCAACACCTCTTCACCAAAAACAAACTCTGATTCCTAAGATATTTTTCCTCCAACACTCACTACAATGAAGTAAGTGCCCCTCAAAACCAAGCCATGAGAGAACTATAAAAACTGCTATGTCATAATTATCCTAACTGTCTAGTACAACCACACACCATGAATTGCATTGAATAAGAAATCAAAATCTTTGGGTTCCACCAACACTTCAATCTGATAAAAAATATGCATTTTTCCAAATCCTCATCATTCACTTACAAGGTCTTAAACCACAATCCATTTATATCCTTATAACAGGAAATGACTTAATTCCATTTTGTTCTAACTTCTTAACAATCAAAGATGGGCAATTTTATGTGGCCATCAACCATGGCCTTTGATTACCACCGAGCATATTCTTATCATCAAATCTTTCTCTCAGAGTCCTCCGTTTTATAAAGATACTCCACATTTCATACAGTAACAGTCCCACATCTCTACCTAGTATTGAAATTTATGGGTCTTACTGCTTCATCAACAAGAGAACATTGTGGAGGGTGGTTGCTGTTTGAGACAGCCTTACAGAGAGAATATGAGAAAGAAAAACGGCAGGATATTGTATAGGGAATAATCACCAAATCATG
>JARYHS010013631.1:188902005-189070495 GCA_031002005.1 Vandiemenella viatica | reverse complement strand
CCCCCAATAGTCAAGTTTCCGGTGCGTATAATGCCTCCGTTTGATTAGATGTTATTGTTTAACTTGGAGTTTCGGGATATTTACTTTTTGTTGTATCCGTTCCAAGTGATTCAACAGGCTCTTTTGTAACTTATGTATTGTCTCCTCGTTTGCTTCACCATTTAGTCGTGAGGTGAATATTTCTCCTAGTTATATGAATTTAGTTACTGAGAGATACTGGCCATATCTCGTTTCATGGGTTGGCCATACTGGTACCGCGAAGATCCTTCCGTATAGAGTAGGTTTTTTACCATGTAAGATTTTGAGAGCACATTTAGCTGAAATTTCATGCGGTTTTTCAAGGGTGTTGACTCCCTCTCGCTTATCGTTGGAGTGATTGCTAGATCATCAGCAACGGTTTCCTATTCGTCGTGAACACAAAGAGGTTAGATACTGATAAACCACAATGTGTTGTGGTAGTTCTATTCGCTCAACGGAGCATTTTCGGTCTTTGTGCATAACATATATAATTTCATAATCCGACAAAAGACTGAACCCGTTCTTTTCTTTTTGGATGGGGGAGGGGGGGGGAATAGAAGGTTAGTATGGTTTCGCTCGTGTTTACTGGTTACATTTATTTTTTATAGATAGGATTACAATTTCTGAAAAGAAGGCGTCGCAAATCTTAGATACATACCAAACAGTAAATAACGTACTGGAAGAATGCTGCATGGCTGAGAGTGCAGCGCAGCCCCCGTCCAGCGTGATATGCAAACGTTCAATTATATTTCGAATCGGAGCTGGTCGGATTCGGGTTTTGTTTGTGCGGCGGTGTGACACTGCTAATAACAGACCTGGGCCCGTGTTTAGTAACCTGCGCGCGAATTGATCTCGCCGGCGCGCTGTTGGTGCTAAGCAGTTGTCGCAACAGCCCGTGCTGTGATAATACGCGACGCCACCATGCCACCGGCCATTAGTCAACGTGCCACCAAAAAACAAAAAAAAGGCCGTCCTGTTTTTATTTACGCAGATGGCGACCGTTACTCCACATTCAATGGCGGAGCAAACGCGAGGGGAATAAATAAAAGTGACGCGCAATAACAAATAAATGCAGCGCGCTAGCCGAGTCACGGAGGGGGCTTGTGCGACAACAGCGTAACCGGCAGGTCGCAGTAAGAGACCGTTCATAAACTACGTGGCTCGGTTTAAAGGGGGAGGGGGTTGGCTGGAAAGCTACGCTGGGCTACGTGGAGCGAGGGGGGGGGGGGGGGTTCCTAGCCAGGCCAAGTTACTTGTATCCTCCCACTAAATATTAATTAACTGTTTCAGCAGAAAGTCGCCTGATATAAACTTCTCAATTACTGGCGACTTCGTACTACAAGTCTTTGGACGGGATTTAGTCCCCCTAACCACGCGTCTATCGACCACACACGTAGTATTGAAATTACAATGTAAATTTATCATACACTGAAGAGCCAAAGAAACTGGTACACCTGCCTAACATCGTATAGGACCCCGCGAGCACGCAGAAATGCGCGACACGACGTGGCATGGACTCGACTAATGTCTGAAGTAGTGCTGGAGGAATTGACACCATGCATCCTGCAGGGCTATCCATAAATCCGTAAGAGTACGAGGAAGTGGAGATCTCTTTTGAACCGGCACGTTGCAAGGCATCCAGATATGCTCAATAATGTTCATATCTGGGAGTTTGGTGGAAGTGAAGGTGTTTAAGTTCCCGGAGCCACTCTGTAGCAATTCTGGACGTATGGGGTGTCGTATTGTCCTGCTGGAATTGCCCCAGTCCGTCGAAATGCACAATAGACATGAATGGATGCAGGTGATCAGCCAGGATGCGTACGTACGTGTCACCTGTATCTAGACGTATCAGGGGTCCCGAGTCACTCCAACTGCACACGCCCCACACCATTACAGAGCCTCCACCAGCTTGAACAGTCCTGCTGTCATGCAGGGTCCATGAATTCATGAGGTTGTCTCCATACCCGTACACGTCCAACCGCTCCATACAATTGGAAACGATACTCGTCAGACAAGGCAACATGTTTCCATCATCAACAGTCCAACGTCGGTGTTGACCGGCCCGGCGAGGCGTAAAGCTTTGTGTCGTGCAATCAGCAAGGGTAACGAGTGGGTCTTCGTACGAAATCCCATATCGATGAGGTTTCGTTGAATGTTTCGCACACTGACACTTGTTGATGGCTCAATATTGAAATCCGCAGCAATTTGTTGAAGGGTTGCCCTTCTGTCACGTTGAATGAATCTCTTCATTCGTCGTTGGTCCCGTTATTGCTGGATCTTTTTCCGGCCGCAGCGATGTCAGAGATTTGATGTTTTACCGATTCCCTATATTCACGATGCACTCGTGAAATGGTCGTACGGAAAGTCCCCACCTCATCGCTACCTCGGAGATGCTGTGTCCCTCTCGTGCGCCGACTATGACACTCCGTTCAAACTCACTTAAATCGTGATAACCTGCAATTGTAGCAGCAGTAACCGATCTAACGCCTGCGCCAGACACCTGTTGTCTTTATGGGCTTTGCCGACCGCAGCGCGTACTCTCAGTGTTTACATATCTCTGTGTTTGCATACCCGCCTATACTAGTTTCTTTGGCTCTTCAGTGAATACCGCGCGCTTCGTATATCGTCAGCGATATACGCCCACACTTTAGTGGCCGCGCTAGCGGACCAAAGATTGTAGTATTACTTTTTTACAGATCTAACTTCAAAATAGCCCATGACAGTAAAGATTACCAGTCTGTGGAATCCGTGAAGATTACATTATACATATCATTACATTTTATTTTACCTAATAAATTAATCCTATCGACAATAGCTTTTATTAAAATAATAATTATACAATTATTAGCAGTAGATTTCGTGTGGTAGCTTATGCTACAAGCTTTCCATTCGTATTATTTGTTACAGTTAAAATGAGGTAGAGAACACACACACGCATGATAACATTTATTTCCGTCATTTAATTATTTCAGTATGTAATTTACGATAGTCTGATAAGAGAAACACTGCGAAACCTCTTCTGGAATCGACAGAACACTGGGGGGGGGGGGGGGTAGAGGCAAAAGGCTTGTTGGCTTACGTGGGCGAGAAGGTGGGGGAGGGGGAACATCATGGAGCTACGTAGTTCATGGACGATTCCTAATGAGGAAAACTGACGAAGTGTGCGACAGATCCTCGACGTTGGTGGGATTTCTAATAATGATCATGACTTTTTTCTTTTTCTTTTTACTTTACGCCTTTTCGACGTGGAGGTCATTAGAGGCGGGATGGGACTGGTGACAAGGTAATGGAAGGAATTCGGCCATGGCCCTTTTGAAGGAACATCCCTGCATTCACCTGGAGTGATTTGGGAAACCATGGAAAACCCAAATCTGGATGCCCGGACGGGATTCGATCCGCCGTTCTCCCGAATGCGAGGCCAGAACGCTAACCACTCACCCCTCCACGCTCGGTATCATGACCGGTGAACTACATTTCAAAAGAATAACCTGCAGCTATAAATTGTTCGCCAGTGATTTTACTAGTTGACAATACGTCTTTTAAACTATTGTGATTGGAGCGGAATTTTGTTGATCCAGTGAAACGAACACTATTGTGGCGTCTATTAATGACGTGAGGTGAAATGGGGAGGGGGGGGGGGAGGGTCCAGTGATATCTCACGAAACCTCACCAAAGGGAGGAGGGGGTCGACGGAAGTTTTGAAATTCTTGTAGGATGGTAGAGCTAATAAGAAAAGATAAAAGGTCTACAAATGACGCGAAATCCATTTTATGGGGGGAGGGGTGTTTGTTCCTAAAAACCAGCCTTAAGCAGGGTAAACACCGCCCTTGGAGGCATGAGACCTTAAAAAGAAAGTCACAAAAACTTCGTGGTCGATTAGTAGAGGGGGGGGGGGTCTCCGTCAAATCTCACGTCGTTTTAGAGGGGGGGAGGGGCCTACCAGATCTCACGAAGTCTCACCAGAGGGGGGACCGTTCGGAATTCCGGTAAAACATCCACGTAATTAATGGACATTATTACTCCCTGGAATCAGCTATATGATATCATAAGATGGCAGAGTGCCGAAAACGTGCATCAGCACGCGTTTTACTGCTTAAGAATATTTTTGTGGTCCTCTACCGCAAATTTCGGGGACCAAGCTGACATAGGAAGAATTCTAGGGCTCTGTTGTTCGTTGTTTCCTTAGACGAGGTGAAACAGGTTTCACTATTGTTCTTCTTCTGGTCCCTATCCTTTCTGAGGGCAAGGAACGGAAAGGAATTCGATGATGGCCTTCTTTTGGAACTCGAGCTAATTAGGGAAACCATGGAAAGCAAAAATCTGGATGGCCAGACGCAAACGGAGAGTTGAATCCACGTCCTCCAGAACGGGAGGCCAGGACGCGATTACCTTTCTTTTTCCTTCTACAAGCACAGCGTAGTTTGTAACATAGTATCTTTTTGGTCTTTATCATAAATGAGATTCCACAGTTTGTAACGCTTATTGGAATCTGGTTTCATTAACGTTTTCGGTTTATTCCAACGCTGTCAATTAAATTCGTGAGGTGTTTTTCTTAAAATGTTGACCCCGCCCTCCCCCTGTATGAGATTTGGTGAGGTCTGGTCACCCCCTTTCCCCTGACGAGATATTATGTTTGAACAGGTGGTGACTTTCTTTAGCTCTAAGGCCCACAGCGGGTATATTCTTTGAAGAGAAAGCGGCAGTATGAAATAAAAGAGACCTGAGCTTTACAATTGCCCCCCTCCTGCCGGAATCCCTCTCCCCCATTTAAAGTAATGGACGTGCCCTTGATAAGCATTTGGTTGCTTGAAATAACATCTCCGACGAATCACTTTCCACTTAGGTTTATTTTCCCGTGCGCTCTACAATAACATTACACAACAAGGCACCGCCTCGATCCAAAGATACTAACAATAAACATACATAAATCTTACAGCTATTAAACTTACACTCTTCCAAAAACATCCGACTGACAACTCAGTTTTCAACTTATTATTAACTAACTCTTGACACTACAGAATATTCCAGAATAACACCAAGAAATCCGCTCGATGATTTCCAACAGCGACAATGCAGCTAACAAGCAAACCACATTAAACAATCGGAATTAATACAATTGACAATCATCATGAAACACGGGAGTGAAAATTAAAGATATTTACAGGTGCTTACATACAAATTGTCAACATAAACCAGTCGAAACCATTCAGAATTGTCCTTCAAACATCGCGGCAATGCTCTGAATTACAATTAGGAAATTTTAATTAATTTTTCATGGATAATACTGTTATTGAACATATAACATAGCATTTACATAGTTTCCTCCATAAACAATAATTACACGAAAATTATACAAAACCGTAATTAATAAACTCCCAGCTCGCTGTACATAATTCCTAAAATAACGTTTAATAAGAGGGGCTGGCTTTGTGGAACGTTATATCCTATTTCAGAAAATTTTACAAATAAAAAACCGAATTAGGGAGACAAAAAATATTGCCGCATGAACGCCAGTGTACCGTCTGCCAGCATGGCGCAGCGGGTAGCGTCACGAATTGCGGTACCGAAGGTCGCCGGTTCAATCCCGCCCACTGACAAAAATTATTTAATTCTGTTTATTATTTCCAGAAGATTCTACATGTTTCCTAAGGTCACTTGTAACTTCTACACATTTCATTTGTTAACTACTCTTGTAATCTCTAGTACGTTCTATCTGTGTATAAATAGAAGAGCATTCTGCCCAAGAGGCAGTCAGTGCTGCGTGTATGTTTGAGTTCTCAATAAACCTGTTCTCAGTTTAAGTGCTGTGTTCATTGACAAGTAACCTTCGAATTCACACCTGCCCCGGTTGCAACGCGACATAGTTTGGTGGAGACGCCGGGTACCCTGTGCAACAGCTGCATCATCGTGGCTCCGATTAGGCAACGTAAAAGTCGCCGCCTACACGGACTGGAACCGGACTACAAAGGATATACTCAGTACGTCCTTCCGAAAGTCCGCGTCATTAGGAAACCCATGGCGGCAAGCCAGCTGCACATTCGACACCCATCGGTGTTCTCTGGAGACGCTGGACAGGACCCTAACAAATGGCTAAAAGGGTTCGACCGAGTCGCCAAGTACAACAGGTGGGATCATACCATGTGCTTGGCAAATGTTTATTTCTATCTGGACGGAACCGCCCAGCAGTGGTTCGAGAACAACGAAGATAAACTGAATAACTGGGAAATGTTCCAGACGGAACTTAAGAAAACGTTTGGGGACCACCAGCGACAAATCCGCTCGGCGGAAGAACAACTGAAGAACCGGGCCCAACGACATGGGGAGCTGACGCAATCTTACATACAGGATGTTTTGGCCCTATGCAACGTAGTCAACCCGAATATGACTGAAGCCGACAAAATCACGCACCTAATGAAAGGTATTGCAGAAGACATGTACCAAGCTCTTCTGATAAAAGACGTCGCTACGACGGAAGAGTTCATCAAGTGGTGCCAGCGGATTGAGGAGATGCAACAAAGGAGGGTTGGGCGAAAGAAGTATGACAGACTTCCCAACGTAGTCCCTATGGCAGTTGTGGAAGACCAGCACGACTTTGCGTCTCTCATACGACAAATTGTGAGAGAAGAATTACAACAGTTCATGGCAGCTGGGACTCTTGAACCGAGTGAGCATCAGATCATGGCCATGGATGTAAGCCCAGTGGGTCATGAAGGAGCCGACGCGGCGGAAAGAGAGGTATTTCAGACAATAGCTCCTGTCTGCCGAGCCAATCGCACTCGACGTGAAGAATGGCCTCGCCCTGATATGACGTATGCTGCAGCTGCCAAACGGCAGCCTAGGAACCGGCCGACACGGCCACAACCAAATCCTCCGGCACCTATGACGTCCCGCAGACGAACGGACGTCTGGAGGACAGAAGACAACGCGCCAGTATGTTTCCACTGTGGGCGCCCTGGACATGTCGTACGATACTGCAGAGAGAGAAGACGAGTATTTGACGATTATTTTGCCGCAAGACGTCCGCCATCAGAACAGTTCTACCCCAGGCAGCCACCCGCTGACGAGTTCGGTCGACCTACGGGAAGAAGCCCATCGCCGTACCCTAGACGAGGTCGATCCCCGACGCGCCGCTGCCGTTCATCGTCGCCGGACAGAGCTACCAGCCGCTCCCCTAGCCGCCGCACGCAGGAAAACTAAGCAAGGCGACCATCTACGGAGGTGAGGCCGCCGCAGATGAAAATCCTCCATGGATGACAGTCACTAAGATGTCGGGAAATCTCATCAACGTTATAATCGACGGCCAACCTGTCCGGGCGCTGGTTGATTCAGGAGCTTCTTTCTCCGTATTGTCGGACAATTATCGTCGCACACTAAAGAAGACAATGTTCCGTGATACGGGGGCAACTGTGCTAAAGGTCGCAAATGGAAAGTACGTCCAGCCAGCTGGAGCTTGTGTCGCGAGAATAACTATCAACAACAGGACCCAGCCAGTTGAATTTGTCATTTTAACAGAATGTAGTCATAATGTCATCCTTGGATGGGACTTCCTTAAGGCATCCCAAGCTGTCATTGACTGTGGAACGTCTGAGCTGCAAATTGAAGAAGTCGTTGCGACGGGTACACGTAACACAGAATCTTCTGGGAAGTTATTCGCCATTGACAACGTGACAATCCCGCCGTTCGCAATGAGAAGAGTCCCAGTCAAAAACACGGACGACCGCAACCTTGAAGTGCTTGTCGATAGTAGAAAGTTTATTAGGCTCACGAAAGAAATCTACATACCAGCGGCTATCATAAGCATTATCGGTGGTCGAGGAGACATTTGGATCACCAACTGTCACGAGCAGTCACAAATTATCCCCAAGGGAATGTGCATAGGGACAGCTGAACCAGTCCAGGAGGGCGAGCTCAACGTCATTAACGAAGATCCATGCTCTGTTACTAGTACCGACAACACGCTGGAGGAAACAACTATGGAACTGCCAATAGGGTCCGGCCTGACCAAGGAACAACACCACCGGGTGTTAGCTATACTACGCCAATTCTCTGGTGTATTCACACCCCAGCAAAAAAAAGGTCAGACGAAACGGCCCACGATAAAGCATCGTATCAATACTGGGGATCATCCGCCCATTAGCCAGCGCTCGTACCGATTGTCACCAGTCGAAAGGCGAATAATTCGAGAGGAAGTGGAGAAGATGTTGCATAATGACATTATTCAACCTTCGGAGAGTCCTTGGTCATCTCCGGTGGTCCTCGTAAAGAAGAAGGATGGTACGTGGCGATTCTGTGTCGACTATCGGCGGCTGAACAAAATCACAAAGAAAGATGTCTACCCACTGCCGCGCATCGACGACGCCTTAGACTGCTTGAAAGGAGCTACATACTTCTCAACCATGGACATGCAGACAGGCTACTGGCAAATCGAGGTTGACGAAGCTGACAGAGAAAAGACGGCTTTTATTACACCTGATGGCCTCTATGAATTCAAAGTAATGCCATTCGGATTATGCAACGCTCCGGCCACATTCGAACGCATGATGGACAACTTACTTCGACACCTTAAGTGGACGACGTGTCTTTGTTATTTAGATGACATTGTTGTTTTCTCGAAAACATTTGAAGAACATCTGAGTCGCCTGTCAACGGTGCTGAAGTGTGTTCAGACTGCAGGACTCCGCCTCAATCCGAAGAAGTGCCTCTTCGTCGCCAGAGAGATAAAAATCCTGGGGCACCTGGTCAACGGAGATGGCGTCCGCGCTGATCCAGATAAAGTAAGGGCAGTCATGGAATTTCCAACTCCTCAGCACATTCGTGATGTGAGAAGCTTTCTTGGGCTGTGCTCATACTTCCGGCGTTTCATAAAAGGATTCTGTAACATGGCACGTCCACTGCAAGAACTTTTGCAGGGAGACGCCAAGTTTTACTGGGATGAAACTAAAGAAAGATCTTTCCAGGCACTTAAGGAGGCTCTAACTTCCGCACCAGTTCTAGCCTTATACGACGAGAATGCAGAAACTGAACTTCACACTGACGCCAGCGGTTATGGGATCGGTGCAGTGCTTGTGCAAATTCAGGAAGGTGCTGAGAAGGTGATAGCCTATGCATCAAGAGTATTCTCTAAGCCCGAGATAAACTACTCTACAACCGAGAAAGAATGCCTCGCAGTTGTCTGGGCTATCAACAAGTTTCGTCCGTATTTATTCGGCAAACCTTTCACCGTCGTGACAGACCACCATTCTTTATGTTGGCTAACCAGCTTGAAGGATCCATCAGGTCGACTAGCAAGATGGGCACTTAGACTTCAAGAGTACGACGTCACGGTGGTATTCAAAAACGGACGCAAACACAAGGATGCCGACAGCCTTTCAAGGAATCCTTTAATAGAACACAACAGCATGAATGGAATTTCAGCCCTCGCTGAATTAGGTGACGTTGCAGCTGAACAGAGGGAAGATTCAGAGTTATTAAGAACCATAGACGCCTTGGAGAAAGGAGAACCGGCCAAAGGAGAGTTTCAATTGATAGATGGGACATTGTATAAGAACAACTACGATCCACTAGGCCCCAAGTGGCTTCTGGTCGTTCCAGCTCATCTCCAGCCAGCTATTCTCAAGTATTTCCACGACGCTCCAATATCCGGTCATCTGGGATTTGTGAAGACCCTGGACCGAATCAGACGCAGGTATTACTGGAAGGGTCTCTACCGATCTGTCAAGCATTATGTGAGTCACTGTAAAGAGTGCCAGCGACGGAAACATGTGCCGCAATTACCTCCAGGTCATCTAGTACCAATTCCACCTGCAGCAGTTCCATTCCACCGAATTGGGATCGACCTTTTGGGGAGGTTCCCGAAGTCGACAACCGGTAACCGATGGATAATAGTCTGCACCGACTACCTCACGCGCTACGCTGTCACCAAACCTGTGCCGACTGCAGAAGCTCCAGAGGTTGCAAAATTTCTAGTAGAAGACATTATTTTGAAGCATGGAGCACCACGTGTGATGATATCCGATCGTGGAAAGGTATTCCAGTCAAGACTAGTATCAGAGGTCATGTCAAGATGCGACGTTGTCCACAGGATGACAACTGCATACCACCCTCAGACAAACGGTCTCACAGAACGCTTCAACAAGACATTAGCCGATATGCTGTCGATGTATGTGGATGTTGAGCAGAAGGATTGGGATACAATACTGCCAGTGGTCACATTTGCTTATAATACAGCAAGGCAAGATACGACAGGCTTCACTCCGTTTTTTCTGCTCCACGGCCGTGAAGCTGAGACCACAATGGATACGCTGTTCCCATTCCAGCCGGACGACACTCAGGATGACTATATAAAACAGCTCATTACCAGGGTCGAAGAAGCAAGACAGCTGGCTCGCATACGAACACTGGCCACCCAGGAGAGGGACCGTCAGCGGTATGACGGCAAGCACCGACCTGTTGCGTACAACCCAGGAGATCTCGTATGGATTTTTACCCCTGTCCGGAAGGTTGGGCTATCAGAAAAGTTACTGAAGCGGTACTTTGGTCCGTATCGTGTCATACGCCGCCGGTCAGACGTCACATACGAAGTCGAGGATTATGAGCCGTCTTCGAAACGACGAAAGCGAAGGGACATTGTTCACGTCCTCCGCATGAAGCCTTACTACAATCCTGACGAGCAGCTAGGCACAACCAGCTTCTTGTTCAAGGACTCTGAGGACGGTTTGGATACTGAGGAAGTCGGACAGGAAGATAATAGTACAAACAGGAGGGGCCCTCCAGAACTGCCATACAGAGGACCCACGACAAGATCAAGATCCAGGACACTTCAGCGTGCCCCAAAAGAAATCTAACAGCGGGACGCTGTTTTCCTCAGGAGAGGGAGCAATGCCGCATGAACGCCAGTGTACCGTCTGCCAGCATGGCGCAGCGGGTAGCGTCACGAATTGCGGTACCGAAGGTCGCCGGTTCAATCCCGCCCACTGACAAAAATTATTTAATTCTGTTTATTATTTCCAGAAGATTCTACATGTTTCCTAAGGTCACTTGTAACTTCTACACATTTCATTTGTTAACTACTCTTGTAATCTCTAGTACGTTCTATCTGTGTATAAATAGAAGAGCATTCTGCCCAAGAGGCAGTCAGTGCTGCGTGTATGTTTGAGTTCTCAATAAACCTGTTCTCAGTTTAAGTGCTGTGTTCATTGACAAGTAACCTTCGAATTCACACCTGCCCCGGTTGCAACGCGACAATATTTTCTATGTAAAGGACAAAATTTACATTTAGATATACAATACATAGAGTGGAAACCATACTGGAATTTAACAGTGCAACTTGTGTATAATGAACCAGTAGCGTTCACTGCCCCTCCCCCCCCTCCCTCTGTGGCTTTACGTCTCGTCGACAGCGCGGTCATTAGAGGCGGGATGGAACTGCGGACAAGGAACTGGAAGGAATTCGGCCATGGCTTTTTGGAGGAAGCATCCCGGCATTAGCTTTGAGTGATTTGGGGAAACCATGGAAAACCAAAATCCGGATGCCCGGACGGGGATTCGAAATAGCGTCCTCCCGAATATAAAATGCTTAAGTAAATAAAAAATAAAGTTTTAATACTTTTTGAGTTCATCACGTAGCTTAGCTAAAATAAAATACTTGTGATGTTGAACTTCTTTCTTATCCCAAAGACGGACCTTGAAAGAGACACAATTCATAAATTGGTTTACATTCGTTTCTCACAGGAATAACCACTAACAAACCAGCAATGCCAGTGAAGAGTAAAGCGGCGAAATCAAACAGTTTGAACACTAAGCTTGGCTCCATTATTACCTCATAGCTTTGCGCCCCAGTATGAGCCACCGCAACAATCCAATTGGTTTGTTTGTTTTCGCTGCTTTGTTCTTCGCTCTCGTCGTTGCTATGCTCTCCGCTCCAGTATGTTTTCTCCTTAATACATACCTAAAGCGACGCAGGCTTCGGTAAAACTCAAATTATAACGGGGGTAGTCAGTTATTTTGGATTTTTGTTGGAATATTCCCATTTTTTTTTTCCTAGACCATTTAATTGATCCTCTTTATTATCAATCGACCCCCTTTCGACCCCCGGGTATTAATCGACCCCCGGAGAACTCTTATCGACCCCCAGGGGTCGATACCGACCACTTTGGGGACCCCTGGTGTAGGCGAATGGCGAGATGGTGTAACCAACTGTCAGCAGAGAATAAATCAGCCCGAAATGGCCCTGAGGAAGTAATAATGGGTATAGTATTGTTGGCAGTAAGAACATCATTGAAGCAGCGATAAATTTGCAAAGAGTAAATGGAATTTAACTAACTGAAAGTAACTAAAAAGCTCTTTCCTCATCAAACTGAACCATAAAAAATCTCGATTACAACTAGTATTAGTAACATCAGTAATTTTCGAATGCGGTATCGATTCTACATTTCCATTAGCTTCAAAACCTATACTAATAAAACGCTAATCTTGGTTACTCTTTCACGCTGTAACGTCATGCAGCCAGCCTTCGTTGGTGGATCAACAATGACGAGACAAATTTATTAATTTTTATTTGGCCTTAAGCGACAAATGGCACTATAGAGCCATCAGCTATTTGTACAGATAAGTTAATCAGGACAGTGTACAAATAAGTAAAGCATGGTGCAGGTAAACATGAAATTATACAAATAAACAAGTCATTATACACAAATCAAGAGTCTTGTATCAGGTCGACTATTTGTCAAGTGGAACATATACGTACATAAAATCAAGAATTAAAATGGAAAAAAGAGAGTACTATGTACCAACAATAGGGAGTACAAAACTTTTCATACACATATACAAAAATTATAAAATAATTGAAATGTTAAGAACATTTTTATCTATACCTTAATATTACTTTCTTTATAAAACAAAGTATTTGTATACACTTACAGAAATTAAAGCAATATTAAAAAACTTATTTGCCTAAATCTTAATATTAGTTGTTTTTATGAATCTCAATAACAATGTATGTAATATAACCCCATTGCTACCGTGCAGCAGACAGCAAATACTTTCCGGGAAAGGTATTCTGAAGTTGTTCAGATGTCTCAAGAATTTAGGCCTGTGACCTTCATATCTGGGACATGAGAAAACTACGTGGTTTACATCACCTATTTTGGAATTGCTACATTCACAGATATCTGAATTTGTGATGTAGATGTTGTGGGAATATTCCGTGATTAGAACTATTGTGGTGATAACTCCTTTTGGTTCCGAGGAGCTGAAGAACTACGGACGAGTAGGAATTCGGGGCTGGATGGTACCATAATACTGTCTCTTCGTTTGTTTCCTGGTGTCCCATTCACTTTGTCAGTTGTTCAATGCCTTGATTGTTGATTCTGTAGGGCCCAATTCACACAGAAGAGACGCGGCGCGGACCTAGGGCGGAGACGCGGCGCGGACGCGGCGTATTTTGAGGTCGCTCCTATGTTAACAAATGGCGCAATTCACACAGAGGCGGCGGGGCGCGGGCGCGCCCCTTTGAGGTCCGCGCCGCGTCTCTTCCAAGTCTCGAGGGGCGCAGTGAACGGGCGCGTGGCGCGGACCTCCAAGCGACGCATTATCGCAGTTATAAAAATGCGTGATAATTTTGAGTTTAATATACAATTTTGTGAAATCATTGAGAAGTTTCCCGAATTGTACGATTTTAATCGTTCAGATTATTGCAATCGTAATGTACAGGACAGTGCTGGCAAAAGATCGCTAAGGAATTAAATGAAACAGGAAAGTTTTAAAATTTATTATAAAATTTATTACTGTTAGGTACATACAAGGGTGGCCAATAGCTTCTAAAAAAAGCAGATTATAGCAACTGTTATATCCATCCTGATACGGAACGGGTGCACGTTTTACGAAGTACTTGCACAAATACTCTCTTACGTATTTTGAATTTTGTCTTCTTGGATTTCCTTCGGTCATTGGATTTCCTATTACAATATTTTCAATGTGAGGTATTGAAAATTTACCATCGTATTTCCGTATTGCGTTTTGCAAAACGCACATGGCTTGAATCAGTAAATCAGTTTTAGAAGGAGAGCAACATATTAATGTATTCAAAACCCTGAATTTTGAAGTTAATACGCCAAAAGCACATTCCACACATTTCCTAACTCTACATAACCTGGTGTTGAATATTCTGCGACCGTTTGATAATTGATTGCGAGAAAAGGGTTTCATAATATTTGGTTGCAGTGGGAATGCTTCATCCGCTGGGGTAGGATCGGGTAATTTAAGGCTCTGTTGTTGTAGAGCTCTTCCAAAATTGCTGCGATTAAACGCTCGACCATCATTGTTTCGGCCGTATTCGCCTATGTCTATAGTAACAAATAAGCCATCCGCATCTGGCACTGCTTGTTAGCAGTTTATAGAAACGTTGAAATACTTTCAACAAACATATAAATTGTTAAAAAAAATAAAAATTAACCAAATGCTCTAGAACTTGATCCAGATATGGTTTTTTTGCAAAGAATTTGGCAGATATGACATCTATGACAGCACAACAAAAGCATAAAATCAAAACAGGAATTTTGAACAGAATGCTTCGGACTTAACGTCTGTAATCAGTGACGACCATCCTGATAACGCCAACAACTGATGCTGGTATCGGCACATAGACATCTCCACTCTATATTACATTATCATCAAATAGAGGAGAGGCATACTACGCATCAAGCACAGAGACTGCAGAGACTGATGTGAAAACAGATAGCTATACATTGAAAGACTTCTTTCGTTTTAGTAATTTTTTTTTCAAATAAAGCTTTCTGTTTTGATTACTACGTTAATGTAATTAACATCCTCTCTTCTGGACAAACTGGCGATCTCCAGTTGGTAGATTTTTTTCTGTATGCCATCCTTAATTTTTTTCGGTAGATAAAAGAAACATGGTTAAGACATTCTGTAAAAAATTTGAAATCGTTCAGGATACATTTCCAACTCTTTCATCACGTCAAAAATTCAATACTTCCTCGCCTTATTCAGCCATAAAGGATGAACCCAGAAACTACTCTTCTATTGAATATGATTTAAATGTAGTAAGGTTAAAACATCTTCATCGTCAGACGAAGTCAAGGTAGAAACCAAGTCGCGCTTAGTCCCTTCTGCGTCTCTTCTATTTGGACTGAACAGGTCGCGTCCGCGCCCCGCCTCCGCCCGACGTCCGCGCCACGTCCCTTCTGTGTGAATTGGGCCTAAGGTAGTCGGTGTATGGTATCCGTGTTTTGAGTGCCTATTCTAGCTGCTTCCTTTGCCGTGCGATCTACTTTTTCGTTATATAGATAACCCCTGAATGAGCCTTAATCCAGAGAAAATTGATGGATCCATTTCTTCTAGAGCATTTTACTACATTTTGTGATATTTACTGGTTATTTCTCTTGCCCAAATATTTGTTTTGAATAGAATGCAATATGCTCTCAGAGGATTAAAAACTTCGTCCCTCCTAGTGTTGAGCAATCCCCAACTGTCTCTAAAATAGCAATGGCTTCTGCGGTGGATATAGATGTAGCTCATGGTAATTTATAGATTCCTTGATACCTGGTACTGTCGTCCTTGGGGCAATTTTAGATCCATCCGTATAGATATGTACGGTGTTATTGCAGTTTTCCGCAAGATACCTCCTTAGCTAAGCATCCAGGAAGGAATTAATTGCCATAATACTGTTACCCTTTTAAATCAACATATTAATTATCAGTTGTTTTGTTTGTTTTGTTTATTTATAGTCAGTCGATAAAAAGGTTTTTATAATCTCTGTCCAGAGACAGAACGATGCATTAACCCATTGTTTTAAACAGGCGTGCAAGGTATATGTAGTCGATGTTTCCGCTATATTCAATGTCACTGGCATTCTAAACTAAAATAAAAAGGTTGCCAAAACAGTGGGTCAAATCCAGATCGCGATTCTTTGAATGTATGCATACGCGGATGATATAAGTTATGATTTTCCAACGGCAGTATTGCTGAAGGATGAACTTAGCTTTAAATGCAGCCAGAACCAGGATGACAACTGATACATTTTGTTACAGCATAAATCACTATGAATTTAGTTTTACAAGCAATGTAAGTAGCTTTCATTAGCGCCATGTTACTGTAGTTAATACTTCATGCGTAATTTTCATTGTTTTTACCACTTTTTGGAGAGTTGCGTAATTTTCGTGATTTTTACCACTGTTGCAGATTTTAAGCAATATAATACATGTTTCTTAAAATTAAACGATTTTGACAAAATTTGCAAGATTTAGAGGACTGTAAAATTTTATGACTGGAGTCTACTTCACATGATTATTGATGTAGGACATATATTCCATTTCCTCCAGTTATGTGTGTGTGTGTGTGGTGATGCTTGGATGCTTGTCAACGTGTGATATCTTGAATGAAAGTGTGAGTTATGATGTCTGTATGATAGCCATATGTCTATTGCAACCATAATTGCCTACTTCTTCGTACATGCGTATTACCTTCCTTTCGCTATTTGTCTCTAAATAACTGCCCTTCTCGTAATTTGCCAAGCGTGCCTGAATAAATGACCAGTCTTCATGCCTATGGACGTTACTGCTCCTACTTCATGACTGTCGATAGTTGCGAGACCACGTATATTCGACGAAACGAGTTTTCAGTTTCTCTGTTAGTCACGAAGATAGAAACTTTGGAATTTGTGCCTGACAACTATCATATCTTGTTCTTGAGTGGTACACTTAATAAAAACCTTGACCATGTACCTGTCACCATCGATATGAAATTTTAAGCACTGTTTCTACAGGGAGTATGCACTATCCCATTCCCCTCTAACTGTTTCATGTAATGTGTGATGTCTTATGTATTGGCATACGAACTGCCTGCCTCGCGTTGTTCACTATAGGTAACTTCGAGCTAGTGCACGAAATTCATTCAGACTTCTGAACAGAATCCTACATTGATACACTGATGATTTAACATCGTCTACAACTTGCGACAGTGCATGTGTGGACACTAATCAAACTCGTGTCTTCTTGAGTCCCATTATTCCGACAGCTGGCATTCTGAAATAGATACAAACTGAACTTTTAGGCTCACAGCTTGCTAGCTGAAGGTTGAAAATCAGGTCTTTTACTTACAACAACGAAAGTTTCTAAGGGTCTCTCTGCCCAAGATACTGAGACGTACAGAAACGCAATACTCGTGTCGACGTGAACCAGCAGACGCTTTCTGTTTGGTGTCGTCACGCCCAAAGATTTACAAGCATGACGCATCCCTAGGACTCTATGTTAAGAAAAATCACTGTGATTCTCCAGCTCCCACCTCTGATTACAAAACGAGACAGATAAATCGGAGCATGGTTTCTACCGCAGATGCTTCTTTTTAATCTGTAAGTTCTTTATCCACCTGTCTAGTTGAGACATGGACGAGCAGCATGTCAAGTAAATAAATCAGAGATCCTGTAGCGGCCGAACAATTGTAAGTTTGCACCGACTACAGCAGACCACAAGTTTGTCGAAGAATATGTAGCAGACATTTGGATTCTCGCTCACCAGAATAATTCTGTTTACCAGGGCGATATGCTAGGCAAAAATTAGAGCCCTTGTGTCAATTGGCTAGTGAGAGTCTCCACGTATGAGTGAATATTGGCGTAATGTTGTGGTAGTCTGAATATCTGTGGATACCGGCGGTCATATTAGTTACGTTTTGAATCTGTATATGATCACAATATAAGTATCGAGCAATATAAACTGTCGTAACCTTCACCATTGTGACTATAATTGGTCCAATATGCTGGTGAGGCTTGTGGTTTACCTGCATGTGCGGCAAGGAGGAAAGGCTTACTACTACTAAGCGGAAGTCGATTCTAAATGAACACGCGACTCAACAGCAAAATACGCTGTCTATAGAAAAATCTATATCTGCGTTTAAAGCCCTGTGAAATATATGCCATTTAAAAAGAGCTGGAATGGGATTCATTGCAAGACAGGATGGGTGTGAAGAGGGTCATGAGAGTGTACAAGTCGTATATTGATAATGAGGCATGGAAAGATATTTGTGTAAGAATGGAAAGTAATGCATGGAAGGGAAAAGATGACCATGACCACAAGCTGCAGGGCCGCATTTAGGCATAGGCTACCTAGGCTGTAGCCTAGGGGCCCGCACTACGTGCAACAAAAAAAAAGAATCAAAATCAAACATGTGCAAAGAAACTAACCTGATTCCGAAACAGTTTTAGCACCCAAAGTCCCGAAATGCTCTCGAGAACCGAAAACAATGCTCACGTATACGCATTTAATCCTTTGAAGTACAAATGTACTGTAAAATAACATTTCAGTGCACCTATACCGAAAAGTAACAACTCAGTGATGAGGAATTTTAACCCTACATAAGGTTGAAAGCATACTGTGGTCGGGGGTATGAATGTAGTCTTTACTTTATCCATAATAAAAATCTGTAACTGTTTTCAATTGACTGGTAAGCAAATAATTTTACTGCAACACAGTTACTTTTGATGATTTTCTTTTCAATGTTAGATGTACTGAATCATCTTTACTTTGTTTATATAACAATAACATTCAAAAAGTGTACATCACATAATACCTACGATATATTCCTGTATTTAATGTTATAAGAATGTGTACATCACATAATACCTACGATATATTCCTATATTTAATGTTATAAGAATGTGTACGTGTGTGTTTCTGTGGTGGCGTGTCTTATGAAACCTTCGAAACGAAAACTCCAAAAGTTTTACCAATGTCCAGCAGAAACTCACACAAGCACTTCGCACATTAAAAATGTACCAATATTGCGTTTGGAAATGAGAATCACTTCTCGAAACGCGTCACGCACACCGTAATTTAAACATCATCAAGAGTAACTGTGTTGCAGTAAAATTATTTGCTTACCAGTATGAATGTAGATTGACGACACTATCGTACAGCTGCAATATCAACTAAAATTCGAATTCGCTGGCGTTCATGCCCGAAGGTTAGGGAAGATAACTTCATTTTGTATACGATGTAAACAACGAGTAACGGTGGGATGTCCAAGTTTGTATTTATAAAAAAAATTACATTCCTTTATAAATGAAATAGGTGTATTTAGAATTCAATATTAATTCTATCTTCTAATTCGTCTTTATTTAGTTTATTGTTTTATTTCACTTTTTATTTATTTTAAAACGTTATTTCAATATTCAGGGATCTTCATCGCTTGGTGCAGCGTGCGAAGGCTCAAATTAATTTAATTTAATTTAATTTTAATTGCAATGGAGCACAGGCTCCGGTGGCAATTTCCCTACACACCCATCTTCCCCCTATCCTGCACCTACCTACATTTGCCCTCTACAAATTTTATCTTTAAATTCTTTCAAAGTTTTCGGTAAATTATTCATCATTTCTCTTGGTAACTCATTCCAATCCCTGACACCCCTACCTAAAAAAGAGAATCTTCCTACACCCTTGTGGCTGAAATCGAGTGCCAGCTTGTGGTCATGGTCATTATTTTAGCGCTGTCTAAAAACAGTTGATTCGCTCTATGTCTATCGACATACCCGTATGAATAATAAATATTGTGTTTTAATCTTTCTTTATTGCATGCTTTAGTTATCTGAATCGTCTTTTACCGTTTGTTTGGTCTAAATATGAAGGCCTACGCTTTCATATTGTTATTAAAACTTTTGAGTTTGTAATTCCGCGGGCTTTTGCAACAACACAATTACAACAGGCAGCACCTTATCTATCGACCATCAGTCGGAAAATTCAAGGTGCGGGTATCGCTTGCTATCCTCGTCGACTTCTACTGTCACTACATTATCCATTATTTTGTATTAAAATGTTTATTAATTTAATAATAAGTAATCCATATTAATCGATATTTCTCTCTATATATATAAGTTATAGCCTAGGAACCTACTGATCCTAAAGGGCCCACACCACAGGTATAGCCTAGGGGCCTACATATCCAAAATGCGGCCCTGACAAACTGGCATTCGATTTCAGGCAAAAGTTTGTAGGAAGATTCTCTCTTTTAGGTAAGGGTGTCAAGGATTGGAATAAGTTACCAAGAGAAATCATGAATAATTTACCGAAAAAGTTGAAAGAATTTAAAGTTAAAATTTGAAGATGATGAAAGCAGGAAGGGGGGGAAGATGGCTGTGTAGAGAAATTGTGACCGGAGCGTGCGCTCTATTACAATTAAATTAATTAATTATGCCAAATGTACACTCTATGGGCCTTATTACACTAGGCGACTTGGCGGCGCAACCAGCCGGGCCACTGGCGGCTCTGCTCGTCGCTGGGCACAGGGTCTTATGGAGCTTATTACACTAGGGCAGCCAGTGGTGCCGCCAGAAACTGGCGGCTGGCTGGCTGCCCTGCCCGGCGACCAGGCCGGCAACCACTGGTGGCCGAGAGTCGTGGCGGGGCATTGTATCTTACGTAGCTTATTACACTAGGCCACCTGGCGGCGCCGCCAGTCTCGCCACCACGCGTTCAGTCTACTGTTCATATGCCCCTTCCTACTTTACAATTTTAAAATTGCAGAGATACTGAGTGTCAGGTTTGGTGAAACAACTGGGGACAGTCATCCTGTGATGGGAGGGAATGAATCAGAGGAGATTATAAATGACGAACCTACAAAATTTGAAATAAATGTTCAGGAAAGTGCGAAGTAACTCAGAAAGCTAAAACTGGTGTAACTGGTGTAGGTAATATTACTACATATTTATTAAAGATTGTGGGATAGGATATTGTACCTTACCTTAAAATTTTGTTTAAAATGAGTTTGGAGACTTGCTGCTTACCAAAGGATTGGAAAAGACCGATAGTAGTACCAGTTCATAAAGGAAGGGTGTAGCATATCCACTAGCCCCGAAAATATATATGTATTTATAAGTATATTTTGTAGTATTGAAATGAATGTATAATATGAATTGTAAGCAAGTGTATTTGCTCACGGAGACCACAGACGGTACCAAGTTTGTAAACAGGGGTAATATAAGTGACATTAATATCTTTGGTTTTTTGGGAGAGTGTGAGAAGGGTGTGTGCGAGAGTGTCTGGCCGCGAGCGGCGCGAGTTGTTGCGCGCCAAGATTGTGGCGGCGGTCTAGTAATTTTGTATTGAGCATGCTGGACCTGTGATTGTTCTTAATATACGAAAGAGTGTGTTTTCATTTGTGGATTTATAAAGTTGTTCAGAATAGCAAATGGACTTTGATTAATAAAATAGAAACTTATTGATTGTACGAAGTTAAACGTCATCTTATTATTTGTATAATAAGAACCTTTAAAATGAAGATAAGTAGCTCCTCAGTCCGCGTGCTTGGGTGAAATGACGGTATTAGGGCCGAACCGTCAACAAACCTGTGGACCTTTAATTGGTAATACGAAATAATAATTGTGAGGAGTATTACACTTGGCTTAACACTGCCAGGATAGTGAAGATAGCAGTGATAGATTACATTTGGCTACCTTGAGGAGTATTACAAGGGTTAAAAATATGGTGAAAATTCCTGGCCAATTAGTTTGTCATCAGTGATGGGCAGAATGATTGAGAGATTGATATGCAACTATATACGAAATGTATGTGAAGAACGAAACTAGTTTTCAGATCGACAACATAGCTTTAGGCAAGGATACTCATTTGAATCTCAGATAGTGGGCTATATGCAAGATATTTCAAATGAATTTGAAATGGGAGGCCATGTTGATAGTGTGGCACTAGATCTTTCTAAGGCATTTGACAGAGTGAGCCATAAAATGGTTTTAAATAAACTGAAATGTATTGAATTGAATGAAAAAGTTACTTGCTGGGCACAGGAATTCTTAAAAGTCAGAAAGCAAAGGGTTAGAGTAGGAAATACATTATCAAGAGAAGTGGAAGTAAATATGGGAGTTGCTGTTCATTATTCTAATGAATGACTGTGTTACGGTCAGAATTTAGGCATTTTTCAAATGATACAATGGTATACAATTGGATAAAAACAGGTGAAGACTGAAAAGTTGCAGGATGATCTGGATAGAATATCTAAATGGGTAGGTCAGCATGGAATGAAGATAAATGCCAAGAAGAGTCGGCTTATAAGTAGGCTTGCCAGACGTCCCGGTTTGACCGGGACAGTCCCGGTTTTTAGACAAAGTCCCGGTGTCCCGGCCGGTTTTCCTTCCGTCCCGGTAAAAATTAAATTTGGTTATAAACTATAATTTATAGATGACCAAAAATGTCTTAAAACAATTAACTGTGAAGTATAACTTAGGATAATTACTTTGTCATTTATTTAACTGTACTGTATGAAAAGCGAAAACTATAAAAGAATGAGGGTCTGCTAATAAATAAATATAAAAATATTCTCATCACATCGCCTTGTCTCTCCAATCATGACCATGCGCATGCGCTCTCCGGGCGAGTCCAGTATTGTATTAGTATTACACTCCTCGTGTGCAGTAACAATGTTACTGTAACATTGGACTCGCCCACCTTCACCACGGCGAAAGTCGCCTGCGATAGAAATGTCAGTCTGTTCCTGCCTAGCCTATCGGATTAACTTGTGAAGATTTTTACAACAAGATTAAAACCAAAAAAGACTTTCTAAAAAAAGTGCTCACCAATGAAAAGTACATGTAAAAACTGTTAAAATTGTTATTCCTCATCCAAAGGGTTTCTTCTCACAATCTTACTTAGTCAACTTATTACATTTATATGTAAACACTCACATGTAAGAAATAAAATATTTAAATTTGTATTTTAGTATAATTTATTATTACCCCTGGTTTAGGTTCCTAATCAGTAATTACTGATCATTAACCATTTATTAGGTATTCATAGCATTGAGAATAAACTACCCTCTAAAACACTCTGAAACCCACCAAGGGTCTGGACCCTTGAATACCCATGACACTGGGGGGGGGGGGGGGGGAGGCATTCTAGTTTCCCGGTTGAACATTTCAGAAATCTGGCAAGCCTACTTATAAGATACAAAGATAAATAGATCTAAAGGTTAATTATGATTACAGAGTGGGGTCAGATTTGCTTGATGAAGTGTAAATTCTTTGCATAACGTTTGATAAACTCAATTGGGCAGGTGGTAGAAAAAGTTTACAAAATCCTTCATTTGCTGAAGAGGGTGATGAGAGGATGTAACAGAGAAGTTAGGGAGTTGGGTTACAAAACTTTGGTCAGATCATTTGTTGAATATGGTGGTGTAGTTTGGGATACATTTTGGAGATCAATACAGGAGTTGGAAGGTGTGCAAAGAAGAGCTGCTAGATTTGTTTGTGGAAATTATCGCAGGACCCAGTCAGTAACTGATATGATACAGGAGCTGGATTGGGACTCATTGGAGGAAAGGAGGAGGGTGAAGAGAGTGCTGTAAATGTGCAAATTGCTACCGGAGTGTTAGCTCCATCGCAATTAAACTGTATTCACACGACAACAAGTTTTTTAATTACTTACGAATGTCTAAATCGTCTTTCTTTTAATCATTGTACTTAGTAAAGGTTGATATTACCGGGAAAGATACGAAAATGAGAAATTCTTCTTGCTTTACCCCTTTGTCTTCTCTACACTTTCACTTCCCGTCATTTCCAAGGTGACATTCTGTAGTTCACTGGACAGATTCAGCTACACAATTCGCGTACAATGCGAGGATAACAGCAAAGTGACTGCTCGGTTGTGCGAGTGGCTGGCTGGCGGCGCCACCAGAATCCTGGTTGCGTCGCCAACAGAGACACCAGTGCCGCGGCTGGTTGCGCCGCCAAGTCGCCTAGTGTAATAGGGCCCTATGTATCGCCTTGGCCTACACAACCTGTAGTTAAACACACTTTCTTGTTATTGAAGTTCGCCCTCTATATGGACGCAAAATTTATCAGTTAGAAAACATCATCACCGACGAAAACATAAGGCATCGGTGTGTTCCTTTTTCATGTAACTGGCGCACTTTCTGAAATATTTTGTTCGTTTTTTTCTGGAATGTATTATCTCTAAATATAGATGAGGGCACTACATTTTCCGTAAGCTCTGACGTCAATGTAAATAACAAAGGATGTATCCAAATCT
Organism: Vandiemenella viatica; assembly: GCA_031002005.1. Lineage (NCBI taxonomy): Eukaryota > Metazoa > Arthropoda > Insecta > Orthoptera > Morabidae > Vandiemenella > Vandiemenella viatica. The sequence continues at coordinate 189,046,433 of JARYHS010013631.1, read as the reverse complement.
ATGTTTTCGTTTTCTTTTTGTTAACGTCATTTATTTCTTCGACATCCATATTGAAAATGAGCTGGCTTGTGGAACACAGTTCCTCGTGCAGCCGCTACAACATTCGCTACAAAACTAGCCCGCGACTAGCCACTTAGTGGAAACGCAGTCAAACCACCAAGCCCTACATTCCAAGAAGCGCACTGCTTGGTCCGGAATCCGAAGGTTGGATGGATCCTCCTGCAGGAGTTATCAGAAGGGGACGTTGAAACTTGAAACCCAGTAACTAGCGTGTTGTGGCATATCGTGAAATTCTGACCGGAGACTTGGTAGGCAAAATCAAACTTCACTTAAGCAACTCAGGGCACATCGCGAAACTCGTTGCTCCCTCGTGAGCAGGGGCGGATCCAGGGGGGGGGGGGGCTAGGGGGCTCAAGCCCCCCCCAAAAGTATCTGGTTCCACCCCCCACATTATACTTCTGAGACCATTTTTTTTTTTAGCTCTACGGATTTGAGGCCAGAGGAGGTTATAAAGACTACCCCATGGCCGACTCAAGGCCCCCCCCCCGAAAACCAAAATCATCCACTGAAGGCAAGCCCTCTGAGCCAAAATTCACTCAAGCCAAGCCCCCCCCCCCAAAACCAAAATTCTGGATCCGCCTCTGCTAGTGAGGCATCAGTATTATTAACGTCGTATTTGCCACTGTCCGCCAACAACTAGATCGATGAGTCACCTAGGTTTCTTTACTTCAGGTTTTCGAAGAGCATCCGAATAAGACGATTGAAAGAGCTACATATCAATGGTAATCGTTAATTTAATTCGAATTTTTATATGGTCACATAATTTTAAAGAAATTCCAGTGGCTTATTAATAAAATATCTTTAACGCAAATCAAGTTTATGAGGTTTTATAGCGTCATCTTATAAAAACTTCTATACACAGGCAAGGTAATGGCTATAATGTGATACTAAAAAAAAAAAAACTTCGAATTATCTGTAATGTAACATATTTCCTCTGTTGCTTAGTATTGCACATTCATAAACATTATCATATTTTTCTTCCTTTCATCTGAATCTGGTGCAATAATATGATCGCTACTTTTCTACCTCACTTTGTCATTGTATAGAAGGTAAAAGTTATTGGTATTTAACTTTTTTGTGTTAATTATTTAGGGTTTCAGACTCTATCGACGAAATAACTTTCACTTTTCCGAAACACTACAAAGCAGTGTTATAAAACAATATACTCACGGTAACAATGAAATCCGAATTTCTGCGAGTGCGTATATTAGCGTCCTGGAGTAGTATCGATAATCGGCGACCAACACTTGTTGATTGAAGAAGCCTGCTTTGGGATATAGCGACCATATTTCATTTCACCGTAATTATGCATACGTACGTAAAAGTTCGTGCAGATATGATAAAGACAGAGCATACTTCGATGATATGAGATGGAACAAAGTGCAGGAGCAAGCAAACGATAATGTATAACTTTGTGCTTATTATGTCCCTCTCTGACTCAAAGGCCGCTTGCAGTTTCGATGATATCTTTCATGTGACGACATCCTGTAAGAGGTGGATCACGAGAATCGGCAATTTGTTGTGTGGGCAACGCAGAAAATGTGGAGTCAAGGTCCGCACAACATACTGACAGTTCCAAAGTCCACACAGATTGGTTGCGCAACAACAGACAGTGGATGTCCAGCAATGCGGCAGGTGGGCGACAGGAAGAAGGGTAAACAAAGATAAGGTGTCACAGCACATGAGCCGGTCGAGGAGGCCTCAAGTAATTTTTCTCTTTCGGTGCATTCTTTTATTGTTCATCTATGTAAAGCATAATCCAAAACTAGAGTTAGATTCATTTTTATATACTGAACACATCTTTTCTCTCTTAATTAATTTCCCCTATGATATGCACAAATCTATATGATTTAAGAAAACAACCTCTCCTGAAATACGACTTTTCTAAGGCGACATCGGGGAGATGTTCATTACAATGCGAGAATTGACTTCGAATTGTGTACGATTCAGTCCATTTCACGTTACGGTAAGTATAATAATTATGCTTGTTTTGTCCATTTAATGTCATCGGTGTTTGTTATGAACGTCTCAGAAACTACAATTCCAGTTGATGATGCAAGGTTATATCTGTGGGAAGCAACTATCTCCATTCTCCTCTGCAGGGTAACAAAAACGGAACACATACTACATGGCTAAAACCAGAACTAGATTACATAGTAGTGTCTGAACTGGCGGATGTATGGAGCTGCAGGTTCAAGTTCAACATGGCTTCATCGATGCCGAGAGTCTTGGTATAAGTGCAGAGAAGATCACTGTGTACTCTGTGTCTTTCTCTAAGCCTCCCATAGAACGCCTCCTCCACGAAGTTCCCCGAAGCGGAGTGTCTGTCTTCTGTAATTGAGAATAATGTTCCCGTGTTGCTCTCCAGGTAGCAGTAAAACCACCAGGTTTATTTTTGGTGTATTGGATTAGGGAGTAAAGAGTTTATACCACTCAGATCATCCCAAAATCTCACCAGGCTCGAAGCCACCACTGATACTTCAAGCACAAAACATGATTCACATCAAGCCACCCGGAATTAAATGGCCGTCGACAAGTTCTGGTTTATATTAACTAAAAAAAAGTATGTGGTACTTGTAACTCTATATGTAGACCTTTCTGAAACCATAGACGCCTGGTTTGATGCTAAATTGAGCAAATGCCTTTAATTACAACCTATGCTCTCACGCATCTTGTATTTTGAGCTTTGTCTTCTTGTACAGTTATTCCACACAGCTGCTGCCAAAATAACCTGATTTTCTACCATTGTTTCTTAACTTATAAAAGTTGTAATTTCATTACTTATCTTTTCACTAAACATATTTCTTTCTACAACACCAAATTTGAAATGATTTACTTTCCCTTCTTTCCAGTATGTCCAAAACCATAGTTTCACTTTCATAAAGTTTCCGCTTTCACATACACACAATTTTAGAAACTTCTTTATGTGTGCAACGTAGAAGCTTGCACAAGTTATCGCCGATGTAATCCAAACCTCAGTGCACCTGACAGCAAAAAGGAAGGCAGTTCAGTGTTTGAGTTAATGAACGTCCTGGGTGCTAAGCATCCTCCCCTGCCACTTCCTTAAGCTCACGCAGCCTGCTGTCAAATGATAATGAGCACACAAAAAAAGAATAAGCATTGGAATCTTAGCAAGGGAAACGTGAGCAATCGAGTATCACTAAAGATTAGCACCGGGCACCTATACATCCAGAAATTACCAAATAGGAATTTTGCACGAAAAAAAAAAAAAACCTCTTTTTAACCGTATCGGACGACTAAATTCAATACTAATTGTTTTTCTATACATTAGACTAGAGTAAGTGTTGTACAGAGAGCTTTGTGTTGATGTGGTGAGACAATTGGTGACATTAATTATATCTTCTTTTGTTGAGCGAAAAACCAGAATAACAGTACGAAGCTGATAACGTTATACCTGTTTTATCTCCAAGCATTTAGTGTGTGACAGAAGACATTATTCGTGTACAATTTTTTAACATACATACACTATCTACCAAAAAGTAATTGGACACCTTTGAAAATGGGTAATTTAGTACGTCAGTTGACTTGTGTGGCCGCCAAATGCTGCAGGCCGTTATAGAACCAGTTGACAAGAAGATGGCACAATGTACAGAGCTACCAGACTTCAATAAGGGCGTGATTGTGGGCTGCCATCACAGTGAGCTGTCTAGCAAGGAGATTGCGGTGAAGGTTAACAGGCTCTAATCAACGGTTGCATTCGTCCTGCGTAAGTTGAAGATTGATGGGCATTGTTCCAATGTTGCACGTTCTGGGCAATCTCCAATTGTGACCGACAGGCAACACAAAACCCTAAAACGTGAAACTGTCAACAAAAATAAAAAAAAAACACAACCTACAGCACCCATCCGACAGAAGTTTCATGCAACAAGGTTATCTGTTTCAATTGGAATATTCGGTACAGGGGTCCATCGACTTGAATATTTCGGAAGAGCAGCTGCACAGAAGGCCCACAACACTTCAAGCAATAAAGCTCGGCGACTCAGGTGGTGACTGGTCTGTAGTTACATTATTTCGGTCAGATGGGAGGGTGTGGATGTGGCGTCTATACCCCGGGGAACCAATTCTGTCGAAGTGTGTAGTGCCAATTAGAAAATTCGATGTCGGGCTGTTTCAGTGCCTTCGGCGTACGACCGCTGGCGTCTGTCCATGGTTACATGAACACAAATGCTTATTGTAATATTCTGGATGGTGGAACGCTTTCAACATTTTGGCGTTTTAACAGAATGGACATGTGTTAATTCCAGGATCGCTATGCTAGATGCCATGCTTCAAGGGCGACGCCAACAAAAATGATCACTGGTTGGACTGGCCCATCCAGAGCCCCTACCTCAATGCTACAGAACATCTTTGGGATGAATTGGATCGCCCGGTGAGGACTCTGAAGGTGTGGCCAGAATCCACTGCTCAACATATGGAATGGCAGCGACCGGAATGGTGACGAATCCTAGTGGTGTCCTGCGAACAGTCGTAGGAAGCATGCCAAACAGGATGGTTGCAGTTATAGCCGCAAAAAACAGTGTGGAATGTTTTGTGTCGGCGTTTGCATTTCAAACCCTACCATGTGCAATTGGTAGAACACCTGACCATAGATGATTATTGATGCAGTTTTCATTTTTGTACCCGAATGCTAGAAGCTATGGAAAAACAATAAGGACTTGGCGGTGAACTTCGTATTCAGCGGCGAGGCGACTTTTTATATGTCCGGACAGATGAATCGTCACAGTGAGAGAGAGTGGGGTACTGAATTGTCACGTACCTTTGTGGAGCTAGAAAGTGATTCACCAAAAGCAAATGTCTTCTGTGCCATATCAAAGAGAAAGCTGTATGGGCTGATTTTCTTCATCAAGCAGACGGTGGCCTGGATATGTTGCAGGTGTAGTTGTTTCCACAGAGGACTACTGGCCCCTCTACTTTCATCCTGCAACAGAACGGGGCTCCACCTCGCTGGAGTACGAATGTCCAGGACTTTCTCAACAGAGAACTGATACATCGCTGGATATTCCTCTGTTGTCATGGCCCCTCAGGTCACCAGATGTAACCCCATGTGATTTCTTCTTGTGAGGTTATGTGAAAGACAAAGTTGATGTACCCCCAATGCCAACAACGCTGGAAGAATTACAGGAATGGATCACTGCTGCTGTGACGGACATTGATAGAAACACGATATCGAACGTACAGACCTATTACCATTAGGATGTGAAGTGACTAAGGACACACACATGGAACATTTATAGTATGTACCAGAAACTTGGTGAGTTTATGTATCTTTTCATGTATCATTAGTCTTTGAAGGTTTTCTACCTTTCAAAACACAGTATTTTGAAACCCAATGAATCATGTAGGCTAACCTTGTATATAGGCTTCGCAATTGACAGAGCAATGACTTAAAACACTGTATCAATGGATTCCAGGCATTACTTAACAGTAAGGAATAACCTTACAGAGAAGCTGTCGTATACTAAATGAGTAGCACAACCATATAACAGCTCTCACTCTGTCCTACTCAACCTAAATAAGCTGCTCAAACAAAAATCCCAGATCCCATAAAAAATGCAGTCTGCTGAATAGTTACTGGTGTCTTTAAACCTACTCCAGTCAACTAATTGTATCCACTCGGCATTTTTGCCTCTTCCAAGATAAGCTAACAACGGTCAGTATCGAGAAATGCTCGAAACAGCTGCTTGGGTTACAACATCCGATGTATGGTTTTGTTGGCTTCCTTTTTATTCCATGCTTTGTCCCAGTTTTAGGTCAAAAGTCTTTTTTAAAAGGTATACTTCCATCTTCATTTCCTGAACCACTAATCCAAAAATTCTTTAAAAATTCCAGTGACATTTAGCCTCCTAAAGACTGGAGCCCAATTATTGTGAACTTTCTGGAGTTTTTGGTTTTCGCGTTATAATTAAATGAGTAATTTTAACAAATTTGATACTCCAGGTAATAATTTTTCAAGAAAAAGTATTAAATATATCTTTCGATAAAGAATTTCATCAACTAGAATATAAAAATGTCATGAAAACACTTCTATTACTCAAAATATTACAAGAAAATCTTTTTTCAATTTTTTTTTCTGTAAATTGAATTTATTACGCAATCTTTGGAGTGTACAACGTACTAGATCGATTTATTGTACTTATTTTTATTTTATAGTAATTTATTGGGGTACGAACAAATTTGTTTAACACGAATCTTTGAGGGGCTGCATCTTCTTTAGGACAGAATAACATATACAGATAGTTATCAAAAAGATGTACAGCTGTGGTAGCCCGAGAAAGTGCAAAACAAATTGCTGAAATAGATGTATCGGTGAGCTCCAATGGCCAGTTGATATAAGTTTTAGCTGTTATTATTCCAGAGATCTCATGAATCCTTTTCCATAGTTATGAAACAGGTTTGAAGAGTCCACCACAGTGTAATACAGGGTGTTTCAAAAAGAATATACATATTTTGAATGCATATATTTATTAAACTGTAAGACATACGAATATGAAACTTTACACACATATTTACGAACCTCTTAAGTTCAGATTACAGATGTTCAATATGTCCTCCATCAGCCACACGAACAATATCACATCGATAATCAAATTCCTTCCATACTCGGGCAAGCATGTCCTTCGTCACTGATGTTACGGCAGTACGGATCCGGTTCCTCAAGTCCTCAAGGTTTGTGGGAGTGGTGGTACATAAACGTTGTCTTTATTGAAACCCCACAGGAAGAAGTCACAGGGTGTCAAATCCGGTGACCGTGGAGCCCAGCTGATGCATGCTAAGTCGCCAGCTCCTTGACGATCAATCCAACGGTTCGATAGATTTTCATTCAGATATTCACGCACTTGGCGACTCCAGTGAGGGGGTGCCCCGTCTTGTTGAAAAATTAAGTTGTCTTCGTGCAGCCTCGGAAACAAGCAGTTTTGTAACATAGCGAAACACTGCTGACCGTTAACCGTGTTTCCATCAAAGAAGAATGGGCTGTAAACAGATGATCGAGATATCGCACAAAACACATTGACTTTAGGCAAATCTCGTACATGTTCAATGACTGCATGTGGGTTCTGTAGACCCCAAATTCGAACATTGTGTTTGTTTACCTGACCACTAACATGGAAAGTCGCTTCATCACTGAAAACGATGTGTTGTTCGAAAGTGTTATCGTTGTCAATAGCATCATTAATCTCGTTACAAAATGCCACACGTTTCCATTTGTCATCAGGATGCAGAGCTTGTAACAACTGTAACTTGTAGGGCTTCATAACCAACTGACGTCTCAAAACACGCCAAATTGTTGTTGTAGGATAGTTGTAACTCCCGACTGGCACGACGAGTTGATTTTGAAGGACTACGTTGGAAAGCAGTTTGAATTCGTGCAACATGTGCCTCAGAAACACGAGGGCGGCCAGGACTCTTTCCTTTACATACACATCCGGTATCTACAAACTGTCGATACCATCTACGAATGTTCCACCCATTTGGAAGATGCATTTGGTACCTCAACCTGAAACTTCTTTGCACTGTAATCACGAAATTGAACTTCGCAAACTCGATAACACAAAATGATTTCTGCTGTGTAGTAGCCATTTTAAACATATGACGGTTACCAAGAATAACACAAGACGACTGACATCTAGCGGCTATTAAATAAAGTAGACTATGTATTCGTTTCTCCAATAGCTGAGCCGTAGCGCAGCGATCAATAGTTTGGACAAAAGAATACTTTGTAATATGTATATTCTTTTTGAAACACCCTGTATTTATTTTCTTCTACCTATTAGCCGGTTAGATCATCTTGCGGACTTTTTTCTCCATTCTTCTGTGACCAGTTAATGTTTTCTTACACACAGATACTAAAAGCCAACTTTAAGCCACGGTAAATGGTACCTAAGATAAAGCAGACTTCATACTCAGTGGTAAATAATGCAGCAAATAAAAAGTTTCACAGTCAATGCCGAAAGAGAATAATATAAAAATGCATCTACGAAGAATTAGTATCTACGGCCATGAAGTATAAGCCCAGACATACAAGAGACATAAGAAGAACATGAAAGAAGTGGTTCGAGAGAAGAGAACAGAAAAAGTTCATGATGGAAAAGGGAAGACGTGACTATGACCATAAACTAGTACTTGATCTCAGGCATAATGTAGTGTGAAAATTTTTATTTGTTGGGAAAGGAGTCTAGGATTGGAATAAATTATGGAAGGAGGTTTTGAAGAATATACTACTGAGTTTGGGACTCAGTTAATGACACCTACATGAGCGAAATCACATGTTTTTAAAATTTGTATCTAGCTGTGTGTCGGTTTGGCCAGATTTGGAATGATGTATAGTCCCTGGACCTGGATATAAGACGTGAATGTGATGTCAGAAATCTGAGAAATTTGAAACGAAAGTTTCAATTTTTCGTTGAATGCGATTCATGCAAAATCTAAGAGTGGATTTTGACGGAGTTTTGAATAATGTACATTCCGTGATTCAATGATTAAAACGCTGAAAAGTTAAAATATTAGTATAAAACATCCGATACACTATAATGTAAATGCCTGCGATCTAGTTCTTGTTTCTGTTGGCTGGTTTACTGTCAAATAGTAGCTGGAGGGCAGTATCATACAACTGCGCAGCTTGACGAGGGTCTTGTGCCAGTTTCTTTCAAGAGCTTTCCAGGCATTTTTCCTAGTGTGCATCATGTCAGTGTTATTGAATAGATTTTCTTCTGGATGTTCATAATACTACAGTAGTTCAATGCAAGACACCGCTAGAAATACTCTCCGAAATAGCTCCGGCTGTGCAATATTGGCACAGGGGTTATTAAAAACAAACTGCTACATGAAAATGTTATGAAGTAAAAGTCAGTGCGGAGGAATGTTGTAGCAAAATCTCAATCTATGGGAGACCAGATACCCATTTTTTGTCAAACCCGATCCACACAAAAACTACTGGTCAGATTTTGATGGAGTATCAAATAACGTAGAGCCCACGTAAAATAGGATATGCTTCATTTTTATATAACACAGACAAACTGAGATGATAAAAGTGCCCTGAAGTTAGTATCCATTTCAAGGTAAGCTGCTTCTCGCAGTCGAAAGGTAAATTTAATACCTAACACTTAGAGCATAACCTACCAAAACCACAGACAGGTAGTGACACTTCCACCTGTTGAATAGTGACAAACTACCTCAGGGCAAGACCAGAAATGGCTTAAATAAAATATTTCATGGTTGTGATGATGTTATAATAATATTCTAAAGTGATACACATGGAGGTCTGGAACACCATACTGGTGAAATTGCTACATCAGATATAAAAATGATTCCTGGGGGTTATATAAATTACAACATTAACACTGGGTAATATAAATAACATCTTGAAGACTATATCATCAGAAGCAATCTGATGGAAAATATCAGTTTATCATATTTTCAAACAATATATAAAGGGAAAGGTTGGTGACCTAATAATATGTAGATTCTAATAAGTTTCATCACGTTCGTGAAAATTAGATTAAATTTTCTGCAACATTTTTAATCCATCTCTATTGGGAATATATAATCAAGTACGAAAATAAATTAATTCTTTATTTCGTTTATTTCTTTAAAACTTTGTGTATAGGCTTTATAACTTAAATTCTGAGAACTAATGGCAAGTGTCTTCTTTTTACACATATAGATCTACAGTCAGTCATTTTCTTATCTGATTTGTAAACTTTCACAACAATGCAAAGTTATTTTGCAACATTTAATTTATTAACAATCACATAATATTTTAAATCTGTTTTTACATGAAATATATGTACAAAAATAATAAAAACTCATTTTATCCAACATTGCATTGATAGGTTGCTTGATGAAATTGCATTGATCAACACTTGGAGAAGAAAACCAACTACCATTTGATAAAATAAAATGAGACAAGACAAAAATATATATATAACTTTTCTTAATTTGTAAATTGGATCAATTGTTTTAGTAGACATTTCAATGTATAAACTGTTTGTAGTCAAAAAATGTGGTAATACGAAACAAAGACCAATTGAAAGAAAGCAAAACCATCCTTAAAATATATTTTACAAACAGAATGGTATACTATAAACCTGAAAGTATTAGTTAACATTTTTTTAAAAAATTTGTAGGGACAAAGTTCTCATGGGATTTACACAAATTAGCAGTTTGTGCTTAAAAAGTCAAGTTCTAAAAGAAGTGAGACACTGTTCTCCAAAAACACTGGTATACAAAAATGTAAAAAAAAGTCAATTATGATCTTGGCATTAAGTGGTTTTAGAACAGTTGTAAGGACAACTTGGCATTAAAACTGCATAAACAATGGACAATACTCATTACTCAAGTCTTAAAAAAAAGAAGAATACAAATAAGATTAACAATTAATGTCGACATGATTTTAACAGTGCACCTTCCATCCCTGCACCAGGTGTAAACCTCATTTGCATAAAATGCAATTTAATATACCTACAGTTTACTGATAGACCATCAGTTACATAATTTTAACTATTACTCAATTTCTAAAATGATCATTTTTTATTTTTTTGAAGTGACTGCCATTCTTCAAATAAGGACTTCATATCAGCTAAGGCTTTCTGGATTCCTACGGCAAACCTGCTGGAATCCTGAAAAATAGAAAGAAAAACTAAATTACACATTGTACCTGCAGAATTCTCTGCCATCTATTGTTTACTAAATGATAAATTATGTTAAAGCAATTACACTGATGTAAACGTATCACATATTAGAAATGAAATTGGAAGAGTTATCGCAACACAAAATATATTGAATTCAATGAATTAAAAAATCTTGGCCAATCATTGGAAATGTTGGAGAAATTATTTCCATAATGTATCTACTGTATCCACAGTGAAGGCTATTTTATGAATGAAGGAATATTGTTGAACACTGCAGGGCAGAAACCGTAACAAAACAATCTGTGGAATATCAGAAGCAAAGGAAGCAGAATAGTTGGGGGAGTCGACTATCTCTTGAAGCAATTACGACCATTTTTGGTATCTCAGTTTCTTTGTTCTGGGTGCTCACATTTCTACTATACATAGTTATCAGAAATCTTAGCAAACACATTACATTTTGTATGGCCTGATATCCACTTTAAATAACCTAGTAACTCGCGTACAGCGACCGTGAACAAAGACAATTAATGAAAGTGGTTAGTAAAATATGTAAAAAGCAAATAAACTTTGATCAAGCAGTGAAAGTTTTAAGTAAATTAAAATTGAGCATAGGCTTGAATGAGATTTGGTTTTTGTGGTTACCAATAGCAGAGATCATGAAAAATTTAAGTTTCTTAAATGTTACTTTCATTAGCGAAATGTTACTGAAAAATAGTCATAGTTCCAACTTTTTTCATCCAAAATATTTTTCCACATTTTTTTTTTAAAGATTAAAATGCTACAAAAACAAACTTAATATCTGTACTATTGCAATTTATTTCATAGCATTCGCGTATGTATTAAACTGTGTAAATAATTTCTAATATCTCTGCTCACTGTTATTTTGATGCAAGAATATTGTTGTCGAATTGCGATTAATAAGTTGAGTTTCACATCACTTATACATAGTCATTTCCTTGATGATTTAAATCTACATAAAAAGGTAAATCTGATTTAATAGCTAACACATGTATTAAAAACTAAGGGTATCTCATTTAGCAGGAATTTATTCTGGAAAAGCTTGTAAGGAAAAACAAATAAGAATAATTTTTAATGATATCTTTCATGATATGAGTACCTTACTCTGGTTAGATTATGAGAGTATTTGATATGAATTCTTCTCGGGTTTGCCGCCGAATCACATTTTCTCATGAGAGTATTTGGTTAGGATTTCATTTAAATAAATGCATTTTACTTTAAATGACGAAGACTATAATTTCGAAAATGCATAATTGTTATTTATTTGACTGCTACATTTCGCAATTATGTACGTTTCATGTAAATTTTCTCCGAGTTTTTAATAAACTTCATTGTTTCTCATCTTCTGACAAAAAAATTCTTGGGTTATGCTTTAACCTAGTTCTTATAACTGATACAGATAATAAAGTGTAAAAGTCAAATACCCTTCTCCTTGAATGAATTTCTGCATCTAGTTATCGTAAATAAACAAAAAGCAACATAAAGGAATGATTGTGTGATGGATTTTGATTCGCGAGTGACTGCTGGCATGTGACCGTTCTCTAGCCAATAGTTATCGACGATATGCACAGTCTCCAGACAACACATGTTTGTAAGAGGATGGAGCTTTCTAAGTTTAAATAACATGTTAAATTTTACTTTGCTCCTTTCCTAAATTTGAAAGTTAGTGCAATTCAAAGTTTTTATAGTCTAAGAGACAATGTCATCGTATTTGCACAGTACTTCCAGTCATTCTATACATATATGGTTTCACCCCCAAATCATATAAAGTCCAATACTGATGATTTTCACTCTATTTATCCAGTGGCAACTCCAAACGTGAAATGGCTTAGTGCTTATTTGTACGTTACTTACTATGCTCTGGAAGACTACAAGCCTCAATTTTCTGTTATCATATGAGTAGGATTAATTAACGAATTAAATTTTACTCTGCTCTTATCATTAGTTTGCAAGTTACTTGAAAAATATTGTGGCCGTTAAATGTACGGCAACTAGCATCACTCACTAGGGACACACACCCACTGTTGGTATTGGAAACACATATATTGATTGACAGGACTTGAATTGTGAAATAAATGGATTTTAAAATGGAACCCTTACATTATGACTCAGAATAAGCAAACAACTTCTAAAAAGGAATGAAATATAACAAAAACAATTCTTGTAAAAATTGGGTCAGATCTCCTCATGGTTGCTTAGCAATAAAAAGTTATGAAATCTCATTTTGAGCCAAGTCGGCACTGCAGAGGATGCTTTCTGAAACACAATGGTTTCTTTCAGTTTTATGGATTGTTGATTAAAAATTTTAAAAAACCTAGTTGCCCATTTTGCATGCCTAGTTTTGGAAAACTATATGGTAACACTTCTATCTATATAAATACCTTAATTGAGTTGCCTTAACAATTTTGCAAATACAATAATAATAATAATAACACATGCCTTTTGGGTGTGACAAATCTTAGAAAAAAACATACAATTTATGCCTCTCACTTCAGCATAAATTATAACATGTATAATGTCCAAGCAGCCATTTTTGTCTTTATCAATGATTTATAACACCAACAGAAACTATTCTGTTTCAGAAAGAAAATTAACCACATGCTGTCCAGTATAGGCTTGACTCAAATCAAAATCTTGAAACTTTCTGTCACTAAATAACCACGAGACTTGGCCTAGTTTTTAAAAGAATTGTTGGGTCCCATTTATATAAAATAATGAGAATTTAAATGATTTCAGGCAACTAAAATAAGGAACGACATCAAAAGTAACTCCATAACATATCAAATGAAAAAAGGAGCGCAACAATGGAGCAAGATGAACACAAGTTGATATATTTGGGTTGTAAGTCTTACTCTTGTGAAGTGAGACACATAGCAAGAAGAAAGATGTGTATACCACCAAAATTCAACACATGACTGTTTTTCACTGACCTCGTCTCCATCTGCAGTAATTGATGTTTTTTTCCCCCTAGACCCCTATATTTCAAATATTTTTTAAGTGCTGTCAAGGTGAAAATGGGGATGTTCAAGGGGCACGGTTTGAAATGTTGCAGACCCTCATGATAATGGTTTTACAGAGTCCGCCAGATGGGATAGTAACCACTTTCCACCTCCAAAATTACACACTGTGCAAATAGAACAACACAAACAACGTTAAAGAATGGAGTTTGTATTGAGTTGCCGAACTGGTAACTTCTTGTTTGGCTCAGTGAACGTGTTTCCTCAAGTGAGGTTATGTGTGTGTGTCAGTTTAACTTTGCTTATGGTTTTGTACAGTTTGCCCCCCATAATGAATGAAGTGCTGTGAGCCTGCAGCATTAACTTTCAATATTTATATTTGTGAAACATTTTGTGACTTTCTTCATGCTTTTGGTGGTTTCTCATCGACAAATTCATATTCCACTTTGTCCAGGGAATGTCAAACAATGCTACAAAAGCCTTCAATTCCATCATATTAACACACAGTGTAGAAGCGGCCAGTGCTGAGGTAGATGTGGAGGTTCTTACTCAACAGTGTCAATCCAATGAAGCAATTTGAGTAAACTGTAAAGGTCAGCATACGGATACGGATCGGACCTGTCCAGAGTATTTGTTCAGACAAAGGGTCCACGAACAGGATACTTCACATAACATTCCCTTCAAAGATACAGCAGATCTACTAAAGGAAAGGTCTTATGCAATTACTGTTTCTAAAACTTCTTCCAGTCATCCTCCACAATCATCTTTTCCACCTGTGGTAGAAAGTATAATGGAATTCCCTCTAATGTTTGAAGGGAATATGCCTGTCGATAGAAGTATAGAACATCAGCACAGTCGCTTTCCAAGTACCATAACTGTAAAACTCTTAGAATCTCTTGTTAATGTTTTGCAGACTTATAAAACAACACCCCCACTGGATAAGTATTTAAAAAGGAGCTAATGGTAAGAGGCAATCATCAAATATTAGTCAACTCTCTTTATACAACAGATACACAGGCTACCAATATGAAATTGATCCTCGTGGTTTGCCAGGGAAGCCTATTCCCAGCAATCCTTACCCTCCTCGGCCTCATAGGGAGGACAATGGTAAAAATCAAATTGGGGACTCCATTATAAACAAGATTATTAGCATCATTCTGCTTGTTGTGGACAGCTCACAGTTGAATGAAGACCGAGATCCCGACGAAATTATAAAAATGTTATCTAACATTCTTTCCTCATCCAATGGCTCAGTTTGCAATAGCTAACAGAGAATGCCTTCTACAAAAAGTGTCTGACTGGGACATATCTGTAGCCGCTATTATTGAAACATGGTTCAAGTCTCGCATTCCCATTAATTCCAGGGGATATAATGTATTAAGGAACGACAGAGATGACAGCAAAGGAGGTGTGGCTTTGTGACGTTATGTGAACATTGACGCGTGTAAACCATCTGCTTTCCATTCTATAACAACTACGGCTTTAGCTGATGGATAGTAGGATGGCGCTCACGGCACTGGCAGATCCGTCTGACCCTATCTACAGCTGGTTCCAGGGCCAACCAATTACAGACACAGAATGGAGACGGGCGTTGTAGTCAGCCAATCAGAAGACGATACGATCCCTGACCCGCTGCTGTTCCGCCATCCAGTTTAGTTCTTGTTGTTCTCTTATGTGCAATGGACCCGATGATAGCGGCAGTGCAAGCCACCGAAAGCTTGTCATTTGAAAATATCATCCGGCGGCAAACCTGTGAAGAATGTGTGTCAAAGATACTCCGGGAAAGCCTTGTTTCTCAAATTATTAACATTGTTGCATAACTGTAAAAATATAACATATAATTTAAAATCAAAATAAATATTTTATACACTGCCATTTTGAAATGCTGCCACTGACATCACTGTTCACGACTGCGTTGACAGCTTGTGTATAATGGAGTGTTTTATCTCAAAAGTTTTGTTTTACAACTAATTTCGATATGGAACGAGGTGGAAATCCATTTAATAAATATTTTGTTGTACCTATGTGCAAAAATATGATCAGAAATACACCTGACAAAGTGTATTTTCATGTCCCACAAGATGCAAATTTAAGAAAAAAAAAAGGTATAAAGCTATGAGAAAGAAAATATCTTCAACTAGTTGTTTATATTTTGTGAAGATCATTTTAATCTAAATACATAGTGTTAATGTTGTTATATTACATTTGTTAAAACACATAACAAATTGTTACCTATTCAAACTTTAATCATAACTTATATGGAAAGGATTGATAAAATACACCCAACATTCTCCAAAGTTGAAGGGATGAGAGCAGCAGCAACACAAAACAATACACAACACAGAAAATACAATATTTTGGGGTAAACCCTGTGTAAAGTTAAAAGAACTGAGCGGCTGAGCTCGTGCAAGCCTTGCGGTCAATGCAGCCACTCATAAAATGCAACTGACCGTCGGAGGTGGGGGTGGGGGGGAGAACGATAATCATAACTTAGTTTACAAAACTTTCATAGGAATAATTTTTGAATCATTTCTTATTCAGGCTTAATCCAAAGCAAGTATGAACCTTTTTAAAGAACACAAAGGAGACCACCAGATATGTTAAGAATAGATTTCAATCTCCTGCATGTATCCTGAAGCGTACACATCCTGCATATTTATATGTTAATAGGCTGGTCCATGTTCAGATCCCCATAGTAGCCAATATTTTTGTTAATGTTTATCTTCAGAAATTGTTGAGCATTTTATTTTATCGAAAAGTCGTTTACATACTTTTATTAAAACAATTTTCACGAAAAAAGATGCCATATTGTGTGTAATGTGATTTGGTTTAAAATTATTTCACACAATAATGGTATCTAAATGAAATTTTCATAAAGTGAAACAACTTTGGAAGATAAAAATAAAATATTTGATACCACGCCGATTTGAACCCAGATCTGAAAATTATGTGGTGGACATCTTACTGCCTACACCACGCTGACTCTTAGCATCAAGGTGTACAGGGTGTGAACACTTCAAAATATATGCAGGAGATTGAAATCCATTGTTAGCTCATCTAATGGTCCCCATGTTGTTAAGATCTTTAGTTAAATGCTTTTCTGCTGCTTTATTATGTTACTAGCTTCAAATCCCATAAAAAATGACGGGTTCAATGGAGTGTATCTGTGTTATGACTGGCAATGAGTGTAGCAGTGGAACAGTAAGGTGTTTTGATAAATAATGTTTGAACAATCATAATGATGGACAACCAATTCAAAACCTCACATACATAGAAAGCAGGACAGTCATTTCTACAGATTTGTTGTTCGAGAGCAAATTCAACTTTTTCCCCATAAGAATTGACAATTTACTAACATCAAGGCCATTAAACTTGGGAGAGGATTGGCGACATGGAATGGAAAGAGATTTAGGAATTTAGGCATTCATCTGAAACAGTTTCTGAAAACCTGGAAAACCACAATCTGAAACATCAAACAGGACATCAACTTTGCATCCTCCCAAATGCCACGTCAAAAAGTTAATCACTCATTCAATAGAGATAGTATTAAACTCCATAGTAACTTTCCAAACACATTAACTACCTTTAAGAGTGGAACAATTAAATAGTTACAAAAAAGAAGGGAACAATATAGAATGCTACAGAAAGGACTCAGAGCATTCACAAAATTTATTCAGATATAACTTACAACAATGGTTAAAGCATCATTTTGTAGAGAAACACCTAAAGTTTTACATCAACATGTCATTTTAGTCTAATGTGTCTGCCATTGGAGATGCAAGACAGATCCCACCAGAAATCAACTTCTTACACTGTCCAGCATATCAGATACCACTTTTAGAACTGGCATAGAGTTAATATCTGAGCTCAACAATATTTTCAGGTATTGACACACTTGAAATCCCATTAAAAAGAATTCAGGGATGAAATGAATACTTCACATGTTTTCTGGCAGATAATTTCTTTATTAAACTCTTTATTTGACAACGTTTCGGCAACTACCTCTGCTGCCTTCAGCAGGTGAGCTGTCATATCAAAGCCTCATGAGCTGATGAAGGCAGTGGAGGTAGGTGCTGAAACGTTGTTAAATAAAGAAATTATCTGGCAGAAAACCTGTGAAGTATTCATTTCATCCATACACCGGGAAAAACAAAATTCTCAAATTCAGAGATGCCAACTCTGGGGAGTGAAGTGGCCATGTAATTGGCTCTATATGGCCAATCCACTGATCTGTAAAGATGATATCAAGGAAACCCCAAACAATGTGGGATAATTTGATAGTAAATTGTCTTGCTGCTAGTAATGGCATTCACCTCAATCTAATTGTAGACAGAGAAAATTTTCAAGCAAATACATGTAAAAGTAATCACTTTAACTGTGCTTGATACTGGGATATGAAGTAACAGAATTTGGTACTTCAGAACTACTTGAGTAAAACTTGGTGTTTTGGTACAAAATTATATTTTTGAAATGTAGTCTTCACAGGTTTTCTGCCGTATGTTGTTGAAATGCGACAACGAGCTTTTGGCGGCTGACTCTGCCGCCATCTTCAGGTTGGATGTTGTGCAGGGAGAACCAGAGCTGGACAACATCCAACCTGAAGATGGCGGCAGAGTCAGCCGCCGAAAGCTCGTTGTCGCATTTCAACAACATACGGCGGAAAACTCGTGAAGACTACATTTCATCGATACGCCGTGAAAGCCTTCGATCTCACAATGATATTTTTGCCAGTTCCCTAGATTATCTCAGTAAATTTCAGAATGCATTAACAATTTTCCTCACGCAGCACCCCATATTTATCAGCTTTATCTGTATGTATGTCCCCTAAACTTTTGCACAAGGAGACTCACCGTATCAGGAGAGCTGTGTTTAGAAGTGATGTGGAAAAAAAGAAGATCTTCACCAGCAATTATGTAAGAGACTCCATAACCATCATCAGCGACAGGTCCAAATCCACCACCTGCAGAAATGCACCGTGGGTATTTCTTTAAGTCCATTCTTGATGTCTGTCCATGAGGAGTTTGTGATGTTGATAGACGCCATGGTTCACTGAGCACCTCCTTTAAGAATGGAGAGTCTACTTCGAGGTACTTTGATACAACATAAAGGCAGAACAGATGGCGATCTATTCCTTTTCCACACATTGCATCTTGATATGCTGTCTGATGCACAGCTGCGGCTTTTTGCAACAATTTTATGCGCTCTTCTACCTGCAACCATATTGTGATCAACTATCACTCTCATAAAATACAAATTAAATCAAATTACTAATATATTCAAACTGCAACATTTATACACATTACAGAAAATTCTTCAAGACCTAGAGATTTCATGAAACTAAAATAACAAGTCCTTCTGTAATATTCGTCAGCTGATATGAAGTACAAAATTATAATATCAGCTTTAGGCCTAAGGTCTCTTCCAAAAAATTCTAAACTATTATGAATTTGCATAAAGAACTATGTGAGCTGTTCCAGAAGTAATTAACATAACAAAAATTAAAAATGAGATTTAGGATTATATTTCAATTTTGTGGCTCAACTGATAATTTATATATATATACACACACTGTGTAAGGGACAAAACCAACATTGGGGTTGTAATATCAGTTATCACCTTAACTCACGACTTGCATCGTCGATCATAATCTTGCTGAAAATAAAACTGTTTACCGTGTAACTTACCTATGGAGAAATCAACTGTAACAGATTAAAGACGGCCAACACTTTGTTTGATATACGGTACCTCAAGAAAGGAAAGGATGTTAGGTGGGACAAAATGTTCAAAATTTTAAAGAAGTCAGATCTAAAATATCAAGACAGTATAATGAAACTAAGGAAAATGGAAATGGCTTTTAGGCTATATAAATGACAAAGGAAAGGAAAAATGACACATCACTCATCGATTGCAGCCTTCAACTTTTGTGTGTGATCAGTCATTTTTCCTTTCCTTTGTCAAGATAGTGGAATATAACATATAGGAATCAAGTGGCTGTAATAAAAGTAGAGGGCCATGAGAGACATGTAAAAAATTAAAAAGAGAGTGAGACTAGGCATAGTCCCCAATAGTATGCAACTTGTATGTACAGGTAACAATGAAGGAAATAGAAGAAAAATTTGAATATGGCATAACAATTCAAAGAGACAAAAGTCAGTATGCTAAGATTTGTTTATGACATTGTCCAATTAGTAGAAGAGACTAAGGAATTGAGAAATACTGAAGGAAAATTTTGGGCTGAATATAAACCAAAGCAAGAAAAAGGTGATGAAATGTAGCAGAAACAGTAGATTAATTATAAAAACAGGATCAGATGCAGTTGAAAAGTAAGCAAATTTGGTTACTTAGGAAGTAAAATTGCA
This sequence comes from Vandiemenella viatica, assembly GCA_031002005.1. Taxonomy (NCBI): domain Eukaryota; kingdom Metazoa; phylum Arthropoda; class Insecta; order Orthoptera; family Morabidae; genus Vandiemenella; species Vandiemenella viatica. The sequence goes on along the minus strand of JARYHS010013631.1, from coordinate 189,026,390 downwards.
AATAACGACCGAAGCAGGAATGATGTTAACATTAGAATAGCATTTGTGAAAAAATCCTCCTTGAAAAATAGAATTTTTTTATTTTGAAATGTAGATCTAGAACTAAGAAAGAACTTTTTAAAACTCTTTGAGTAGGCCACAGCATTTTATGGAAATGAAGCATCTGAAATGTTGTGCTATAGAAGGATGCTGAAAGTTAAGTGGATAGATAAAGTGTGAAATGAACATGTTTTGGAAATAATGGGTGAGGAAAGTAGTTTGTGAAGGGTCTTACAGAAAGAAGAGGCAGAATGTTAGGTCATGTTTTGAGAATTGCAGAATTGGTTAGTGGAGAAAACAGTCGAAGGTAAGAATTATGGAGGAAGAGCGAAATTAGAATATATGAAGCAGATTATTGAGGATGTAGTTTGTAATTGGTATGTTGAGATGAAGAGTTAAGTGCAAGATAGGAAGAGAGAGAGCATTGCATCAAACTAGCAAAGATACTTGCTTTAAATGGCAGTTCTGTAAGCCATTTTTATGATATTTAGAAAACAACATTTTTAAAAAGAAAACTATGGCAGCACTATTGAAGTAACTTTAAGCATTAATTGATAATCTCATTCTGAAAGTGGTAATAATATCAGCAAAAACTTTCAGTAGCCATCCTACATGCAAAGATAGTATTTAATCTCTTGCACAATAAATTCTCATATATTACCGAGCATTTAGGATTCATCATTGAGTTGACCCACGCTGAAGACTCCACTGAACAGGGACGGACAGTTTCAGTTCGCCCTTCACGGAATAGACGTGTCATTGAAGCTTCATAAGTAAGGTTGAATTTACCAGCATCCTGAATAACAATGAAACACGCACATAAAATGAAAAACTATTGATGAAAATGTATTAGTAAGTTGTCATTAAAATAAATTTCAACAGCTTTCATACATTCCTTTTAAAATAATTTTGTGAGACACTATTTTAATCCAAATATAAACACATCAAAATTATATGAAACATTATAATACACATCAATACAGAATTTGTGAGCTACCCAATTATCCTGGAAATTGTGAGCTAATGACTCCATTGGCAGATGACTGCATGTTATTTATACAAGAACAACCCAATTCTCCCCTCTCAACACAGGCAAGTTAGACAGTTTTGATTACGATTTTCTAGCATATAACTGCCAAACAAATTGAAAGGTATAATTACAATGTCTGGAAATGAAAAAAAAAAAAAACTCTGTTCTGGTTGAAATACTACTGAATTTAATTAATGCTGTTCCTTGAATCAACTTTTAAAATGCTTATGTTACATCCAAAAAAAGTTTCAAGTACATTTCATATGCTATTTTAGCTTGTGTACAAAGAGCATGAATTCATGTCATACAACTTTCTCCAAGTGTCACAATATATAAACTGCCCCACACCATGCTATGCTACAATACAGGTGCCCAATCAATAATCACTGACTGCCCAGCAGTACTGACCAGTGACAAAGATTGTTACACAACTTAAACAACAACACTATGCTTCCCCATTTACTAAACTACAGTCTGTGGAAATACAATAATGATACAAATCAAGTTACAAACATTAATACAATTGTTCAGGATACTAATCATTAACAATTGCAACATAAATATTAATAATTCAATAATAATATATTAGTAGTAATATAATGACTGGAGGGAAGGTTAATGATAATATCACAATTTGTATAGAAGTGCGTACCCTAAAATATGCTAGTTGAAGTGCCATCTGAATGTAAGCATCAGGACTAGTGCGACACTTTTTCATAAATCCTTTTCCATAAGCATCATGGACAAGGATCCTTAAGTCAACATCATTCAAGAGTTCATCGGCTACCTGAAAATGTATCGACAGCACAATCAATTATTAAATGTTCTGGGGTACAAAGGCACAATATAATTATTTAAAAAAAAAAAAAAAATACACAACTTACAGTTCTTCATGACAACTGAATTGGAGAGTATAAGTTGTCATTGACACTTCATTACCAGTAATCTGTGATAAAAATATTTTAGTATAAATGTATCGTGTTAGAGGCATGGCATATGGTATACAGCTGATTGTGGTTTTCCCATACAATTCACAGGTGGCTGCCCATTCTGAAGTCATACATCTTAAAAGCAATAAGCTTGGCTCACCCCTCAACAGGTTTGATAAAGCTGGGTATTTTTCTGTTATAATACAGTGATTTGAGTCTACGAGAAATAGACAATACAGATGGGGAGTTATAGAATGTAGGCAGTAATGGAGAGAGAGTATAAAATGCGAGATGATAGTGACAGGGACAGTACTTGACAATAAAGTCGTTAGTGGCATGCTAATGTAGGGACAATAACAACACACTTACAGTTTTGCATAGATGGATTCACCGCACTGTATTAGAAATAGTTACAGCTACGCATGGACAGTGAGACAATGTTTGAGAAGATCATGACACACAGTAGGTGATTCAGGCAGTGGTGGGCAGTCAGTTGAACTCTGTAATGCAATAACAGTACATAACGAGGCCAGTGTGAATCAGGTAAGGACATTATTCAAAAGTACAAGGAACTTGAAATTGTGTCAAAAACATACTAGAGAAAACAGACTATGTGGCAGAATGTAGATAATTATGCTTCTATCTGTGAGAGACTTCTAACAACTGATTTCCTCATCCATCATTTTTCATGATTATTTCAACACACCGCAACAAATTTCATATTCTTCAATTTTGCATCCTTTTGATATTCCTAAGCCCAAACTTCACAATAGGCTGTGATGGATACAAATAGACTAAAAAAGTTTTTCTGGGTCCTAAGTAAAATTTATCTTTTTGAAGAATGACCTTTTTCCTAGCACTATTGTGCTTTTGCTGTAGTTTTTAGTTTTACTTTCTAAATAAAATTAAACTCCTTTATCTGCTACAGCTGATTCTGTTTTTATATTTGACCTACTGTTACACATATCATTTCTGCTGGATTTCATTACCATTGTCTTCCTTTGGTATATATTGAATCTAAATCATTTTCCTAGTATTCTGTTCCTGCTATTCAGCAACTTCTCAATATTGTCACCCTTTTTCGCTAACAGATCTGTGCCAACAGCAAATTGAAGCATAATAATCATTTATCCCTTTTCCATACTCAACATTTTCTTCCACTTGCTTAATAGCTTCTACTTCATACAGACTGTATATTAGTGGAAGAAGAGAAACACTTTGCTGCACAATTTTTAATGGCCACTTTTAAGAGTCTACACTTCTATTATGGCCCAGTAGCAAGTCAGTAATTTATTGATATGGGGATTTATTCATGGAAATGTCAATCAAAACAAGGATGCAAGAGTATAATCATTATGTTTAACAAGTTTTCAAACTATTCTGGTTCAGGTCAAAGCATTTTTAGAGATTAAAGAAGTAATTTCAATAGGACTAATAGTTTAGGAAATCAAAAGTAATAGTTTAGGAAATCTCAAGCCTTCGAGAAGAATTGTCATGTGCCACAGTGCAATATAAAAGACCTTGGTTCTTGACTGTCATCAGTATTGCGGCAGTCTGCCATATAAATAAGAGCAAATAAGGTGAAAATTCCAACTTTTTAAATGTGGTACCTATTTCCAAACTCCAAAGAACTGCAATGTGAATAAAGTAACATTTCATTCCTAGTATACTAGCTTTTACAAATACCTTGAATGATGTTTCAATTGCTTCTATGCACTGTGGTTTAAGATCCCACTGGAGGCGAACTGGGGCTGGAGGGATGAATTCTGGAGCTCCTTTTATGTGGCCATCACTTGTGTAGCTGTTAAACAGAAATGAAAAACAAATTAAGTTTATTCAGCTGCTGTTCTCCAAATGCACTGTTCTTATTTCAACTTCTTATCATTAGAAATATAAAAACCATATACCCCAGGTTCACTAAAAAATTAAAATCATAATAATCAAACACACCAAAAAAGAAGACTTTAGCAGTTGAATGACTTTTTTTTTTTTGCTGTATTTCTGTTTCACTTCTATTATTACTCTACTTTGATTAATAAAATAGTGGTATCTTTCAATACATAATTTACTACAACAATTTGTATTACTTTTTCTGTAACTAAACATCTGACATTAAAATTCAATTAAAATAGACCAGTGTTTTTCAACCTGTTGACCACGGACCACTAGTGGTTTGCGAAAATAATTCAGATGATCTGCAGGAAGAGTATTATAAATTTAGAAACCATATTCTTGCTGTACAAGGCTATAACTGAATATAAACTATAAGCCCAACTTTTTAAAAGCCACTAATGATCAATGACCAGGCATAAATCTGAAATCTTCAGGATGAGGATAGGACAGCATTGTTCCTACAATGGTCCATTCATACACAGTTGTAATAAAAAAGAGAACCATTCATCTTGGAATTAGTAAACTATTGTTTTCCGAGGGTCTTGTAGGTGTGAGGAACCACGAGTGTAGTAGGGTTGGCAACATAAGAGTTGTGAAGTAAACAAAAATAAAAGGTAAAAGATGAAATGTTTTTTAGTTTATTTTTTGAATAGGTCTGTGGTTTAGTGTAACAGCCAACCTATAGCATCATTATTATTCATTTGGTTACTTAATATTAAGAGTCTAGCCAACATGTAATTAACTCTTAGTAGTTCTCATAATGGTGTTTCCACAGGAAATCAAATGTTTTAGATTTATTATGTTATAATGGTAGAGTAAAATATGTACTAGGGCTTAATAACACACATACAGTTAAAAAATTAGGCCCATTGAAGTTACTGATTTGCAGGATTATTTTTCACAATTTACTGGTACTCAAGTTAGAAAAAGGTTGAGAAATGCTAATATAGAATATTATTTCCACATGTTAACACCAAATTTTAAAATATACCTTTAATCCTGAAACTGCTTCTGGAAATTTCATATATTATGGGCTGTCTTGAAATTCTCTCACATAGTTTTGACATTTGGAAATAAAAAGTTAAAAAAAAAAAAGGAAGCATTTGTCTGGAGTGATTTGGGGAAACCATGGAAAACCCAAATCTGGGTGCCCAGACGGGGATTCGAGCCGGTGTCCTCCCGAATGTGAGGCCAGAAAGTTAACCATTCACCCACCACACTCGGTAAGATGTCTTTGACCATTGTAACTGACCTAATGAAAGTTGCTCTTTTCTTGTTAGGCCTAGCATTGACCTTTCCATAGGCTCTTTGAGCAGTCCTTAGTTTACCTTTTGTAAATTCACTTAGAGTCCAGGTCTCACAGCCACATGTCAGCACAGGAAGAATGCACTGCTCATAAATTATTTGCTTTAGATTTGTGAGCATTTTAGATTTCAGGGTAATAGAATGCCTCCCAAATGCTTACCATCCCAGCTTGAAGCAACGGAAAATTTCGGATCTTACATCACCTCTCAAGTTTACAAGTTGGCCAAGATAAATGTACTCACTGCCATTTTCTAAAGATTCATTATCTAACTGTACATCCTCTCTGTGGCCCATTTGTTAAGAGATAATTTTTCTTTTTGAAAGATTCATTCTTAGGCCAATATATATATATATATATATATATATATGAAATGAATGTAAATAAGTTGTGTAAGATAGCAGATTTTTATTTCTCAGTATGAATTTTTAATATATAAGAATGACTGTTACAAGACAAATAAATGTTTGTCAGAAAGCTTTTTTTCCCCCCCCCCCCCATGAGCTACCGAACTTGGGGGCTTACTATGCTCGAAAATTTACTCCATGTGTGTTCGTGGTTTTGTTTTTTGTGTGTCTCTTGACACCGCAGGAATCCTCTTCTATGGTAAACAGTGGTTTTTCTCCTATCCAAATGTTTCATATATACCCTTTCTGCACCTTTGTTTCCTTATAACCCACAAGGCCATAATCGGCTTCCTTTTTGTTGTCCCTGTGTTAACTATATTTATGTTCTTTCATCTGTAGTTTCCTTTGACTCTCTCTTGTTTTGTGCTGCGTTTTGTTTGACCAAGATAACCTGTTGTCAAAACTCTTATTTTCTCCATTCAAATAGTTACATTTTCAAACACATAACCAGCTCGCAGAACTATTCAGTTTTTCCTGCTCTTTTGTGAAATTTTTCACGCTGTATGAAACAAGGCTCTATTAACAACTACTTTTAGGCACGTTTCACTACATTCTTTGCCTGGCTTCCAACTACATGGGGATTTCTCCAACCGGCCCACACACGTGCGTCTCGACTTAAATTATCCATCACACGTGTCAATGAATTATTTCAAGTTTCTCGAAACATTTAACCCCTTTGCTGTGCTGCAACTGTTACTATTCTTTTCTCACCAATTTCTGGTTTATTTCCATTCACTCTGAGGCAGTGCCATCAATCACAATTATCTCCCTTTTTTCCAAACTTTTGCAAGCAATGCGTCGGCTGTCTGACACCAACACTTATCGCCCCGTCAACCATGATCCCAAACCTGCAGCCAATAAATAAAAGATTATTTCCAGTTTAGTGGATCACTCCAAGGCCTCATTCCCCATTCCATTTTACTCCTCACTCCAAAAAAGCCACGCACTCCTTCCCTATACCTACTTCGTAAAATTCATAAGCCTTGCAACCCTGGATGCCCCATAGTTGCTGCATAAGGCTCACCGACTGAGAGCATCTCTCGCCTGGTGGACCAGCATCAACAGCCCATTGCCAACCAGCTTTCCTCCTACATCAAAGACACCTGAAGCTTCCTCTCTTGACTGGCCACGGTACCCACACATCTACCCCGACTACTTCCTAGTGACGGTTGATGTAACCTCCCTATATACAAATATTCCCCACCGTAATGGGATCAGCACCATGGATCACTTTCTAGACCAGTGTCCCAACAATAGCCTCCCAACCGGATCCTTCTTGATTACCCTGGCCAAACTAATACTGAACAACTCTTTTTCATTCAATGGAAAAATTTACCACCAAGTTAGCGGCACTGCCATGGACACTCATATGGCTCCCTCATACTCTAACCCAGTGTTTCCCAACCTTTTTTGGGTCATGTCCCACTTTTAACATTTTTTTGCCCCCCATGCATAATTTTTAATAAAAACATTATTTGTTATTAAAGAAACTCATATAGGATGGTTTTTTAAAGAAAACACTTCAATATTGTCATAAAACACAGTAAGTAAAATTAAAAAACATATAATGAAATACTAGAATTAAAATTCAAAAGATTTTTAATAAAGATTTATTATGGCAATTTAGTGTGATCGTTTAAAGAATTTGCTTTTGTGCTATATTTCGTACCTATATCCAGCATTGCATTTAAATAATCCGAAGAGAGAGTGATAAAGTCGTATCAAGTCAATTTCTAAATTGCCCCCCTATAAAACCAAATTGTCCCCCTGTGGGGCGTGGGCCCCACGTTGGGAAACACTGCTATAACCTCTACTTAGGCCACCTGAATCAGTTATTCTTAGCTGGATCCCATTCTGTGGGTCAGATTCATTTATGACATTTTCATAATCTGGACAAAAGGGGAAGACAACCTACTCAGTTTTCTCAATAAACTCAATACCACCAGCACTCTTATAATCAAGTGGACTTACACCCACACACATGCCACTTTCCTGAATGTCGACCTATCCCTAACGAATGGCAACATCAACTAATCTGTCCAAATCAAACCCACCAACCTACAACAGTACCTTCATTACGATAGCTGCCACCCTCATCACATCAAACGACTCCTCCCCTATAGCCTTGGCATTCGGGGAGCCACATATGTTCCAATTAACAGGCCCTCTAACAGTATGCTAGCAACACCTCCGAAGCCCTGATTTCCTGCAATTACCCACCAGAATTAGTTCACAAACAAGTTTCACGGGCCATATCACAATCCACTCAACCTATCAACAGCCCATAACCCTTTAAAACCAACCCTTATTTTATCATGCCACCATTCGTGGCACCAACAATTTTAACACATATTTGCAGTCCACGTCATCAGTGTCCTCTTGGACAAAAGCAGCATTTCGGAACTCGGAAGGTGGGAACTGGCTGATCAGTACCAACAGGGCACCAGGCAACCACCAGGACAAAATTTAAGATAGCACCAATTTTCTTCACACCCATCCCCCTCACCTCCTACCTTTTCCCACAGAACCATCATTTACCAGAGCCAATCTTTTTGGAATTTGTAACTTCGAATTTTGCTTAATGATAAATTTCCAATTTTTTTTTTACAAAATTTGATTTTGATTTCGCATATTTCTCAGTTTTTTTGCACATACACCCATTACTTAATAGGCAATTTAGGACCATCCACCGCGCATCTACGATGGGTCCCTATGGACTTGTTTATTAGTATTTTATAGCTTATGCCTTTCTACCTTCACCCTCACTTTCCGCCATGTTTTTTCCCACCCACCATGAGCTACTGACCTTGCCGGCTTATTCAGTTGGCTGCCAGCCTCCACCATGCAGCAATCTCACTACTACTGAAGAAGGGCTATAAGTTCGAAAATTTTACTCCATGTGAATACGTGGTTTTTTGGACACCACAGGAATCCTCTTCTATGGTAAGTGGTGGTGTTATATATATATATAAACACAACAAAAATGAGCAGGAAAATGTTTTACGGCAATAAAACTAAGGAAAGATAGGGAAATGTGACCCAACACTTACCATAGAGGAAGGCGGCTTGGGAACACAAAAAAAGAACAAACACAAGAAACGCGCAATGTTTTGGGGTATAGCCTTAATCTTGCAGAAGTGAGATAATAGGCATATCCAGACGTAATCATTGTGTACACGTTTGGCTCTGCCTGGTGTCTCACTTTTGCAAGTATAAGGCTATATGCCGAAATATTGCATGTTTATTGTGTTTGTTCTTTTTTGTGTTCTTCGTTCCCAGCTGCCTTCATCTGAGGTAAGTGTCGGGTCCTATTTTCCTATTCTTCCTTAGTTTTATATATATAATAACAATGAGCAGGAAAATGTTTTACGGCAATAAAACTAAGGAAAGATAGGGAAATATGACCCAACACTTACTACATATGAAGGTGGCTGGGACGATGAACACCAAAAAAATAAAAAATAAAAAAAAAATACCACAAGAGAAGCACAATATTTTGGCATACAACCTTATTTCGATGCTGTTGACGGTATATTATCATTGAAAGTGATAGACCAACATAATAACTGACTGATGATACATATATAAAAATCAAATTTTGACAAACTATAAGTGAAAAGTAAAATATCAGAAATGTAAATAGTGGAGATAATAAGTGCTGGGTCTGGTGGAAGGAATTTATTGAAGATTGAGGCCAGGAGGATGTCTGGTGTCCAAGATATTCCGATAGGCTAGTTCCCATCTATGTAGTTCAGAGGAGGTTATTAGGGTAAACTCTGATCGCCCTAATTGAGAAACAGATGTTAAAATTATTCAGTTTGTGGGAACTGGCATGTTTTGCAACTGGATGGGCCTCATTGTTAGTATATACTGTCTCCCTGTGGCCATTCATTCTGATAGCTAGGGAGTTGTTAGCAAGGCTTATATATGGGCTGGAGCAATGGAGGCATGTAAGTTGATATATGAGGTGTGTTGTCATGCAAGTAGCATGGCAAATGATGGGGAATGTTTCACCTGTGGTAGGATTTGGGTAAGTGGTAGTGGCTGGATGCATGCAACATGTTTTACAACAGGGTATGTTGCACAGGAATGATCCCTGCGGTAGTTTGGGGAATTACTGGGTGAGTACTTATGAACCAAGAATTTTTAGATTTGGTGGTCTGTTAACACATGTGTGGGGCAGTGGGTAGGATTTTATGGAGAATGGTGCACATCCCGGGGAAGGAATGTAGGAAGTCATGCCCACGGTGAAAGATTAGGTTAATAGACTCGAGACCAGGGAAGAACTGAATGATGAAAGTGGGGTACAGCTGTAGAGTGGTTGTGTACAGGAAGGGCTATGGCACGAGAGATTTGTTTGTGTACTAACTCAGTAGAGTAGCTGCGGGAGATGAGAGCTCCAGACAGGTTTTCTGTGCCTTCCACGGACGGCCAGACTGTAAGGAAGGGAATGTTTGATGTGCGAGGGATGACAAAGGAAATATATATAAACAAAATCATCAATTATACTGAAATACGTACATATAATACAAATTATATCTATTAACCATAATAACTGGAGATAATAAAATGAATACCAGTCTTACTTCATATGAAATAGTTTGTTCACTGTTAAAATGAAAATATTTCTGCAGATTTGTAGGTTTGATATGAACAGAGGTATGTATGCGCCCGTTATGTAAGGAAACATCAACATCAAGAAAGGTAACATGGCTGTGGGAGTATGTCCAGGTAAAGTTGATGGAGTGGTTGTTTAGGGAGCTGAGGAAGTCTATTAGATGATTCTCTTTGTGGGTCCAGATCATAAAAATGTCATCTTTGTACACAAGAGGTTAAATGGAAAGATTGTTGAGGAATCATTGTTTCAGACAGCCCAGGAAAAGGTTTGCAAAGGTGGTGCCATGCGAGTGCCCATCACAGTGCTGCGTATCTGGTGGTAAATTTGAGAATTGAAGGAAAAGTAGTGGTTAGACAGGGTGAGGTTAGCCAAGGAAATGAGGAAGGATGTCTTGGGGAGGCTGTCAGGAAGTCCCTTTTCCAAGAAGTGTTCCATGGCACTGAGGCCCTGTTCGTGAGGGATGTTGCTGAAAAGGGAAATCTATGGAGACAAGGAAGGAGTCAGGTGGTAGAGGAATGGGAACTGTGGAAAGTCGTTCGAGGAAGTGTGGGGTGTGTTTTATGAATGAAGGGAGGTCCTATACAAAAGGATGGAGGTTCTGATCCACAAATTCTGAAATCTGTTCAGTAACAGACCCATATGCCGCAACTATAGGTTGCCCCGGATTTCCAGTTTTGTGGATCTTGGGAAGAATGTACAAGGTGGGGTGCGGGGGGTAAGGAGGGACAAAGAGTTGGGGGTGTAAGGAGCCTTGGAGGTCAAGGAGAGCACATACTTCTTGGCATATTGAAGCTGTAGGATCCGTAAGGTGTGGAAGGTATGTGGTGATGTCAGAGAGTTGTCTCAAAGCTTCTGCCTCGTAGTCACTGAGGTCCATGACTATGGTCGTAGAGCCTTTGTCGGCTGGGAGAATGATGATGTTCCTATTCTTAGCCAGTTTTCTCATGGCACGGGTTTCGGTAGTACTAAGGTTGTAATATCTTGGTTCTCCGGGTGGAGCCGCGTCGATTTGTTAAAACCTAATGTTTCTGCCATCTTGCTGTGGCTTTCATCAGAGGACCAAAGCCACAGCAAGATGGCAGAAACGTTAGGTTTTAACAAATCGACGCGGCTCCACCCGGAGAACAAAGATATTACATACAGTGACCGCGGAAGCCTTCGCAATCAAGTACTGAGGTTGTTGGGGTGGGAAATGAAGTTGAGAAAAGATTTTGAGGATAGGTTGGAAGCGAGGAATTCCTGGAACATAAGGAGGGGATGGTGCTGAGGAAGGAGAGGTGGATCTATTTTGGATGTAGGTTTGAAACGCTCTAGGCAGGGCTCAGTCTCATCATGGCGAAAATCACTACAATCCCGGGTGGCAAAGTGGTAATGCCACTGGAGAGTGCAGCAGACCGCTAAAGTATCCCGGACCAAAGCAGCACTGTCAAACTACGGGGTTGGGGAAAATGACAATCCCTTTGAGAGAACAGAGAGTTGAGATTCTGATAAAGGAGAAGATGAAAGGTTAACCACAGTTTGCTGTGGTTTAGCAGGGGGTAGGGTGGAGGCTTTTGGAGTGGGTGGTAGAGGTGTTGGGAGGGGGAGATTGAAAATGTAAGCAAGACAAGGGGTTTTGGAAATGAAGGGAGCAGTAGGAGTGTGTTGAGTATGATTGGGATGTTGGTGAGGTAGGGGTAAACCCATAGCCAGATAACTTTTTGCAAGTGCAGAAAGCTTGCACAGATTTTTTTGTGCTTGTTTTGCTCGGATCTGTATACAATCCATTAGAATCTGCTGTAACTGATGCTTGTATTTGGAGCAAAAATTTTTGTGTAGGGAGATAAGCTGGGCAGAATGCCAGGCTGCCTAGAACAAGAGCTGTTGAAGGACGAGTTTGGTGACATTAAGTGATTGGGTAAAACGAAAGATGTGGAGTTGTGGGTGGTTTTGTGGATGGCAGCCAGAGACAGGGAGTTTAATGGTTAATTCATTTGGAGGAATATTTAGAGAAAGTCAGGATTGAAGGAAGAGAGTGTGTCAACGCAGTTTGGTGAGGTGGAACGCGTGAAACTTGTAGGAAGAAATGTATGAATTTATGGGTGATATGTTAGGGGAAATTGATTAATATGAGTGATGAGGCCTATCTTTACACACACACACACACACACACACACACACACACACGTTGGTAATATGAGGAAAAAAATGTTATGGTAAATGGGTAGAATCACAAATGCAGCAATAGTGGAGTACACAGCATACTACAGAACTAACATAGCTAAAGAGAAGTTGTGGATATAATCATTCAAATATGCAAAATAATTCTACAATAGTAGCAAAGAAACTGTTGTTAGGCAATGAAAATAAGGATAGCTAGGGAAAAATAAATGCAGAGATGGACAGTTTTATGGTCACTCCACTGGTTTTTTCCCTGTCCAGACTTATTCAAAAAGTAGATAAGGGAATGGTAGAAGTAAGATGACAAAGGTGAAGACCTAGATGCATATCTAAAACAAAACAAAAAAGTAAAAATAAATGGACATAAGGTTCTGCAAATTCTAAACAAACTTAGAAAGTTTTATAAGGAATTTTGAATTGCTGACGAAACCTAAAAATAGATTGGCAATGATTTAAAAACACAAAGTAATTAAAAATACACACTTATGTCTTTATTAACCATAACATGATACTAAAGAAAAAGAAACTGCTTTAGGTAATGTTGATAAGAAAGAACAGGAAAAATAACCCATCAGCTGCCAAAGTTGTAGGCTAGAGATCTGTAATGAGTATATAACACAGAAGACAAATACACAATAATTTGGTTTAAAACCTTATTCATGTAGGGAGGATTCGACAATTTGGAAAGGGAGGTGTGTATGCTACACAAATAGCTTGGCCACGGAGAATGGAGTGGGGATGGTAGAGGTGTTGCGAGTGAACTAATGCGAAGTGAACTATCATAGGTTTTAAACTAAAATATTGTATATTTGTGTTAATCTTGTGTGATGTATACTGTTGAAGCCCTCCGGCCTTCAGCTTTGGTGAATGATGAGTTATTTTATGTATCCTTTGTTATTTGCATTAATTGTAACATGTGTTTCTTAAAACAGATCCATCTTCTGAATTACATAAATCTGACAAACCTGAGTCCGTTAAATCCTACAATGACCATAAACAAATTTTTGATAGTAATGTAGGGTCAATTTTATTTATGGAACAACAAACCACATACAAATGGTTTTGAATTTCTGATTTTCTCAACCTGATCAGCAAGAATAAATCATTTAATATTAAATTACTTGTATAGCTATAAATGTTAAATTTAAAATGTAATGAATTAGCTACAGACTTTGACATCCAGATTATTCCCCCCCCCTTTTTTTTTTTACAAATTCAAATGCATTATGAGCAAATTTTGAATTTGACTCATATCTCAGAAGGAATCCACATTATACCAGATCAATTTATAACGTGGTCTTAAAAAAAGGATTAATTTTTTTAGTTGATTTTCTTATTTACTATCCAAATTACTGTTAAGACTGTATCTACTTAACCAAAACACAAAATTTATGTTTTACTAATCTACCTTCAACAATGTGGGTAAAAGTTAAAACTCACATGAAATAAGGCTACAGTAATAAGAGATAGGTAATCAATGATTTCTCACCCATGATGTGGCCTTTGGCAGCATTTAGGAGAAAACAGCAATATCAATAATTACTCTCTTTCAAACAGAAATTATTAGTATGGTAAGTTCCAAATGATATACCCTAGAAGCCAGGTAGGTAAGCAATAGTTTTCTTTCCAGAAAGATCATGGAGTTTTCAAATTTTTACCTTTCGTTGCTAGAAGAGGCAGTAAGTGTTGGCAGCAGAAGAGAATTTGGAGTGAAATTCACAGTAAAGGGTGTTCACGTTAAAGTTTAGTGCCACCTTACCCCAATCTTTTCCTGATAACATGTGAGAAACAATGATACCAGTATGTGTAATATCTAATTTGAATTATTTATTCGATCAAGTTCTACCAAAACAAATTTTTGTATTGCATCCATTGTGAGCTAGTGTAACTAACAATATTTTTGAAGAATGCAACATCTGTTAACACAATGTTCTGTCTATTTTTATTCATGTTCAATATGTTGAAACAGATAACTACATCTAACATTACAAGCTGTCTTCCTAAATATTTTCTTAAAGTTCACCCTCTTCAATGCAGCTTCCTTACTATGGATATATAGTCAAGTTCTATTTCACAATATTGTGGATCACAAAATAATTAGAATTTATGAGCTTCTTGTGTTAGCAATACACTAAGTGGAAAACAATGATGCAAACTACATTTTTAGTAATTAAGTAGTTAAAAATCTTCCAGATACATTTTAATCCGTTAAACAATCGGCCAGCAACACTTTCTGATAGTAAATTTAATGTCTTAAACTTTGTCATAGTTTCATTATCAATGTAGCAAGACAAGCCTCTTCTTTGTTTTGGCCAAGCTCTTCCACTTACCAATTTCTCAAAATCAAAGCACCTTAAATAGTTTATTACGTTATTCGTATTCCATGCTGCCTTTATAATCTTTAAAATATGTTGTTTACTTTCTGCTTAGTGTTAATCTTGATTCATATACATTCTTTGAACAGCACCCAAGTTATAGGAAGGGAATCAACCAAAATCAGTAATTATATCTGTTTGCACTTGGAGCAACTTCAGGAATACACAAAACCACAAAGCAAAAACCCAGACTTCAAATGCTTGCCTTGTTTATTTAAAGCTCTATGGTGGTGTTCTATTTTCCTTCTCTATTCTGTCATCATCTGTTAACAAAATAACTTTTTGGCCACTTTTAAAGCTATGGCTGAAGTGAGTAATTATTTACTCAACAGAAACGTCTTTTGTAGGTCTGTTGAACGTATTATAATACCATTAACACCTAAGGTCAATGTCACCTGTTCGTAAATTTTGTGGTTTTACCACAAAGGGTTTCTTGTTCTACTGTGAATCTATAATGTTAATGCAGAAATGGAGAACCTTTCCATCATTCACCTAAATGATCGGGGGGGGGGAAAACATTAAAAATCTGACGAGTAGTACTGGTCAGCAATTGGTGGAACTTGAACAGGAACCACTGAATCCTTGAAATCCACTACAGTGGTACCTTTTAATGCAACAGGCAGGTAGAACATTTATAATATCTACTGAACAACTTAACCACTGACAATTGGCATAAAGGTTCAACAGGGTCATATAAACTTTAAATATAATTAATAGTGACAAAAATTTGCTTGTTTGTACTCACCATTCTGGGGATTAAAAATTTGATATACAATTTTAGAATTATGCAAGAATTGCAATTATTAGCCCACTCTGAAAATAAGATCATCGACTACAAAGATTATGGCAGTTTACATAACGAGACAATCTTTACCTTGGGTAATTTGTTATAAAATTCGTAATAAAAAATGAGGTTTTCTTCCTTAGTGCTTGTAAGAGGTGCAGTCAACTTCCTTGCAGCATAAAGTGAAAACTGCGAATGCATCCTCAAATGTTACCATGAACTTTCACAATTTTTTTCGCAATGTTGATGCCATCAGAATTACTGCACATAATGATCCATTTCAAAAATTAGGGAGCAGTAGCTGTGTGCAGTTGTTAATAGAGCATTATCTTAACTACAGTTGAACAGCACACCAGAATCTTCTTTATCCTCCCTTCCCTTCTTTGTAATGGTAGAAGAAACTTTACATCAGTACATCTTCTTGGGCTTAAATATATTAATTGCCTATCCTGAAACATGATTTACTTTTTTTACAATTCAAAAACATTATCTCTTCTTCACTTCACTTCCTGTGCTTTTTTAACTTTTGGTATAAATGCAGTTTTTTTTTTTTTTTTTTTTTTTTTTTTTTGCCATCAGTAAGGTCGAATAATGTGATAATTGCAGTTCTTTTATGCATCTGTCCACATTTACAGGTCATTGTGAAAACTTATTTACACAATAGGGCATTTACTCGGTCACAGTGCTGAAAAGTAATTGCAGGACTGCCACCATCAAATAATCACCAATAAGCATTCCCTTCATCCTTCATAACCAATTAAAGAAATGGTTTTATATTTCAATTTCTACAATCCAATTATCTGCCATTTCAAGCTTTATTATACCAATTGTAAAAACAATTAAGGGGACCACCACGTGGTTTAGGTCGAAAAAAATTGCTTTTTGGTTTTCATCACATTTCGATAGATTAAGGTATTCTTTAAGTATCCTGAAAAGGATTTTGCTGAAAAAAATTTTTTCTTGCATTTAAATAGCATTTTCCTACCATGTGTGCATTGGTGACACGTCCAAATTACTAAATATATTTTAGAAGTTTATGTCCCCTACATTGCACATTAGGGATTTTTTTCTGACTCTTGAGTGTGTTGGCTATTCTTGGAGGACAACAGTTGGTATTCTCTTGTTTCTGCTATTTCTAAACACACACTTTGAAATACGCTGTTAGTTTTGTTTGAGTGCATTTGTTTTCTTTAAAGTCAATTTCCCGTAAACTAAAATTTGCAGTACATATGCCCCACTATATCACAAACTATCAAAGATAATTGAAGAAATTTTCAGAGACTCTGCACAACAAAGCAAGCCACATCTGGTACTAGAAGTATTAATATTCCCCTATTAGTATGTTCAAAAAAAACTTCTACAGAAAAAAACTTATTTAAATTTATTAATAAAAATATTAAGTATTTCTTTAAAAAAATACAATGTATAAAGTAGATATTAGTACAGTTGACTTTACCAGCATCATGTAACATTCTGTAAAAATGTTAAGGTCCTACATCAAATAGTTTTTCCACAAATGGGTCAAATATTTGCTTAAATTTACATGGCGTAGATAGAGACCTATTTTATCTACAGCATTAAAATTAGATGTAACATGCACTCGTAAAACTGTACATGTGAAATTTAATGTTACAAATTGGAACCACAATATGATGAAAAGGAAACATGTGATCAAAAAAGATATAAGAGATCAAATGAATAGCCTTCCTCTTTTTGGACTGACAGTTTGAATTTCCAACACTTTACCCATTTTTCACACAGTAACCACAATTTAGTTGTTCTTTGACTCCCATCACTTATACTCAAATCATGTTCTAATACTGAAGGAAGAATTAAATTTTAACACTGTTCAGTGTTCCCCTCTTTCTTTTACATTTCTTTTACACAGTTTATACATTCTCCTGCCATCACCATAATTAGTGACAGTTCGTCTCTTTTTTCTTATTTATATTTGTTGATCGGTTCATGAACTCTGTATATCAAATTTGGATTAAAAGGTAAATATCCAAACAAAAGAAACATTCAGTTATGGTAAGAATCAAATCCAAAATGTTCTAGACACACCTAAGATTCAAGCATATACATATGTTTTAGAAGTAGTGCAAAAATGTATTTCTGTGAGAGAGAAAATTAAAAATAAAAAAAATATACAATGACGAAAAAACAAATAAAAAGGGAAGAAGAGGATACGTGACAAATATATTAATAAATCAAATATTATTAAAGGCAAGTAATCAGAGCATCAGTAGTACACAATTCTCCCATTAGGCAGTATGGCAAGTTCCATAATTTGAAAAGGTTGTGTTTGGCATCTGCAAACTTTTTTGTGAAAGCTGTTTTGCCATTCCTCATTTTTGCTAATGGCAGGCATCCATGAACAGTGCACAGCCATGAGGTTTTGGTTTTGCTAAGGAGGGGGGGGAAAAAAACCACAGAAACTGTTGACATATCAAAAACAGCTTGCATGGATGCTGCTATGGGTAAAGTCAAGTTTACAAGTGGTTTTTCCTTTTTAAAAAAGGTAAAATGTCAGTTGATGACTGACCACACTCTGGATACACTCAACTTCCCAAAGAGATGAAAATGCTGGAAAAATTCGCAGATTTGTACTTTATGATAGAAGAATTCAAAGAGTTTTCCAAAGCAATTTAGAGCTCAGTATGACATGAAAAACTTGATTTGGAGGAGACAGGTCACTATTATTCTTATCACAACATTACTCTGCCTCACACAGCTCTAACAGTGAGCCAACGTTTAACAAGAAACCGGGTGAGTACTTTTCCCCATCTGACCTACTCATTCGATTTAGTTTTATGTGTCTTTATTTATTTACATGGGTGAAGCAGGATCTGAAAGGAGGGCTGTTTGCCAATGTGAATAAGGTGAAACTAAAAATTATGGAGGCATTGTCCGAAAACAAACAAATCAAAAAAAAATAAAAAATAGAGGAATGACTGGACAAATGTATTAGTTCTAATGGAGATTACTTTGAATGTGATTACAGAATTTTTGTTAAAAATAAAATAAAAACTGGAATAAACAAAATATAAAAAACTAATTTTTGTTATTTTTGTGAACCCCTTGTCCAAGTTTATACACTTCTGAAGGATTTTAATATTGAGCACCAAATTATAGCACAATGTTCACATTCTCAGTTTACAGAGTCTTGAAAAATACAATAACTGTAATGTGAAAAGGAATGATTGAAAAATTTAACTTTCACAATGTACCCAATCTGACCACAAAATAAGTTGTTTAACTGCAGCATATCATAGGAGAACTGAGGAATGTTTCAAACTATTTGAAAGAGGTAATTAACTGTATTCTTTGAAAATGTTGTGATTAAAAAACTCCCTATCAAGTAACTAAATATCAATAAGAAGAGATGAAGGTATATCATCAAAAAAGTAAACAAAAATTTTACATCACTCCTAGTACATGGTTTACTTTTGTAAGCACCAACACCAATCATATGTGGTGGTTCCTTACTCTTTTGTTGTTTATACTATTATAATGTTTTAAAAGGAGCAATACTCATAAATAACAAAACCATCAAAGAAAACAACCAACAAATATATATACACTCAATAGAAAGCAGGCACATGCTCAAGAGAAATATAGGTACAGTACTTTGACGAAAACAAATAGAAACACTACAACAAAACATTAAAAAATGATAATATTTTACCTGCACCTTACCATGCATTCACCTTCATGCTAGTCTGTTTTTCTACAATTTAATTGTTAGGCAATACTGCACTATGTACTTCATAAATTTAAGCAGATTACAGCAAAAAATTTTAAACATTGATTAAGTTTGAGAGTTTTTTCCCCCCCTTGGTATAGTGTAAGATTATATTTTAATAGTTACAAAGCAACAGATAAACATCATAGTATCTGAAGAAAAGTAATAAAGCTCAGCATACCCCAGCTCAAGTTCGGTTGACAAACAAAACTCCCACAAGTGGCCCATGATTGGTGCATCAGCCCTGGTGATCAACGAGAAATAAATACCATTTTAAACATGAGACAGCTCAAGTCTGGCACCATATTAACAAGAAAAGAAAAATCACTATTTACAGGAATGTTGACCAAGCAAGGAGAAAAAAAAAAAAACAGAGAATTGAAGAACTGCAAATAAGCAGAAAATTTATTTGCAGATATAAAAGTGAATTGGCATTCCATTATCTATGTAACTGCTGAAACACACAAAAAAATAATTGAAAAATTATACACACATTACGCATGCCATGAGAACACAAAATGAAAGAGTATCTAGTTGCAGCACAGCAAGCCAAGTTTCGATGCAATGACAGAGAAAACAAAGAATGTTAATGATAGAAAGAAAGATACAGCCACTATACCAAAAAACTCCTGAAACCTAATAACCAAATATGTGGTAATATTTCAAAACTGTCCTCTGACATGTCACTGTGATTAATTTCTGTGATGACATATCAGTTGTTCCTTGGCACACTTCTGAAATATCTCCACATAGAAAATAAGCATGATGAGAAGAACTGTACATGTGCGCCTGCAGTAGTTGTATTTTACCAGTTGTTCTCAGCCATTGCAGCAGCCTCCTCCAGGACAACATATTCCCACAGGTGCGACATGATAGCTGCGTCTGCCCTGCAATAATGCACCACACTCCTTTCACATCTCGCACCATCAGCTCTTTCTACTAACCACACTACCGACTCTCCACATTACTCCCTGTGAAGAATATAACCTAAAAATAACAGAAGGCAGTTACCCACTTCTGCAATGCAACCAGAGTTCAGAAAACTGCCTGAAAGAGTCTGCTGTAACATACACATTTCTGGAGAAACCCAAATTTTCGGTCTAATGTCAAAATTCATACAGCCCTCTGTGTTGAAGTAGTAACTATTGGTGATTATCTATGCAGACAATTTCAAAGAGACTTCAAAAATGAAGAAAGCCACACAGTGTCCAGAAAGTCCTGTTACCATTACAATGGTACTTACTTCATAAACTATATGAGATAAACTTGTGGTATGTGCAGCACGTTCTACACCACTAAAGTTTTTTTTCCATTTGTTGTCAACAATGACACCACAGACAATAAATTAGGTGAATGATCAACTATGGTATAAGCATGAGGTTAAAAGATTACTCAAAAAACAAAGGAGCATACACGCACACTCAAAAAGGACGGGATGCAGTAGAGACTTTGACATCTTAGCTGAGATAAGAGGATGTGTTAAAAATGCAATGCCTAAGGCCTTTAATGATTTCTGTTGTAGCTCTCAATGAGACTTACAGAAAACCCAAAGAAATTTTGGTCGTATGTATGGAAAGTCGGTTGCAGTGAGAACAATATGCTAGTACTAATTTACGTGGATTTGAGGATAATGAAAGTATTGAAAAAGCTAATGTACTTTACACAAATGAAAAATTCATTCACTTATAAAAATCATAACATAATACCCATTTTGTCACATGTGGATTCAGAGATGGATTCGTTACGAATAGATACTGTAAGAATTGTAAAGCAATTAGAGCTCCTGAAGTGGGGGCAAGCACCGGGTCCTGATGGCATGCCCTTAAAAGTGTTATCAGAGTACATGATGGAAATCCAACCATTTTTATCTGATATATATTGTAAACTTTTAGAAGAGGAAAAAGTATCTTCTGAGCGGAAAATCGTGCAAGTGACACCAATTTTCAAGTATCAAGAGAGTATTAAGATTAAAGATATCTTAAGAACTATTGACCAATATCTATAACATTGAACAGATGTACAGTACAGCCAACCAGTTGCATCGATAATTCTAATAGTCTTTACCGGTTTCGACCAACATAAGCTGGTCTTCTTCAGAAGCACCTACTATCATGCTATAAAAGAGAGTAAAAAACTCTTGTCATTTTCAAGGTATAATCCCTTATGTCATGTTAAAATCAAGATAAAAACCATCAAAATACAATATTTACCGTACCTAGTGGGCGGAGATGAACATGTGCTTGTACCAAGCACACTGCGTCAACTGACTAATCTGTTGTAAACATTCTACCATGAAGACTTTATAGGAGGCGCCACATGCGGCGCATTCACGCAAACAAGGATCGATTTCGTGAACTTAACTATCGATAATTAGAATAAGATTTAAAATCGAATACATTGTGTCAGACTTGGTAACAAGTACATGTTTTACATAACTATATAATATTTTATAACGCTTAAATGTAACAACAAGCCATTTTATAGGTTTTCTGAGGAGAATAACATCGATTACTTGTTAATAAGTATAGGTTTGAAGCCTTCAAAGAAACGTCTGTTCGCGAGTTGCAACTGATCGTTTAACATATTATTGTCATTTTTTTGTAAATGTTTAAAAATTTCTAGTTCTTCATATAAGTCCATTTTACGTCCTTTGACCTCTTTATGCAAAATTATGGTGTCTTTTAAAGCTCTGGGGACATGGTTTGTCTTGTGTAAGTGTTCAGCAAATGTAGAGTTACGTATGTTGTTGCCACTCTTACTTAATAAATGCTCTTTGTATCTCGTTTTAACTGCTCTGCCTGTTTGCCCTATATAATATTTAGAACAATTATTGCAACTAATTTTATAGATTCCAGAATTAGAGAATGGGTCGTCAACTGTCTTGAGATTGTGTATGACGTTTTTCTTTAAAGAATTGTTCGCGGCAAATGTTATTTTGCAGTCATATTTCTTCTCTAGTAAGCGTTTTATTCTATATGATACGTTCCCTAAAAAGGGGATCGAAATGAACTTACTGTGTTCTTCTTTACTAAGGAGGGATTTATTTGTTTGTAATGTAGAGCAATTTTTCATAGTTTTTTTACTAACAAAAGCATCTACTAAATGTGGATCGTATCCATTATTAACCGCAATTGTTTTTATTATATTTATTTCTTTAAGTAGGTCGTTATGCGACAGAGGAGTTGTCAGCGCTCGATTAATAGCGGAACGGAAAAATGCTACTTTATGGGATTGTGGATGATTTGAATCAGCAGGGATGATATTATCTGAATACGTGGGTTTACGATATATGTCGTAAACCCACGTATTCAGATAATATCATCCCTGCTGATTCAAATCATCCACAATCCCATAAAGTAGCATTTTTCCGTTCCGCTATTAATCGAGCGCTGACAACTCCTCTGTCGCATAACGACCTACTTAAAGAAATAAATATAATAAAAACAATTGCGGTTAATAATGGATACGATCCACATTTAGTAGATGCTTTTGTTAGTAAAAAAACTATGAAAAATTGCTCTACATTACAAACAAATAAATCCCTCCTTAGTAAAGAAGAACACAGTAAGTTCATTTCGATCCCCTTTTTAGGGAACGTATCATATAGAATAAAACGCTTACTAGAGAAGAAATATGACTGCAAAATAACATTTGCCGCGAACAATTCTTTAAAGAAAAACGTCATACACAATCTCAAGACAGTTGACGACCCATTCTCTAATTCTGGAATCTATAAAATTAGTTGCAATAATTGTTCTAAATATTATATAGGGCAAACAGGCAGAGCAGTTAAAACGAGATACAAAGAGCATTTATTAAGTAAGAGTGGCAACAACATACGTAACTCTACATTTGCTGAACACTTACACAAGACAAACCATGTCCCCAGAGCTTTAAAAGACACCATAATTTTGCATAAAGAGGTCAAAGGACGTAAAATGGACTTTATGAAGAACTAGAAATTTTTAAACATTTACAAAAAAATGACAATAATATGTTAAACGATCAGTTGCAACTCGCGAACAGACGTTTCTTTGAAGGCTTCAAACCTATACTTATTAACAAGTAATCGATGTTATTCTCCTCAGAAAACCTATAAAATGGCTTGTTGTTACATTTAAGCGTTATAAAATATTATATAGTTATGTAAAACATGTACTTGTTACCAAGTCTGACACAATGTATTCGATTTTAAATCTTATTCTAATTATCGATAGTTAAGTTCACGAAATCGATCCTTGTTTGCGTGAATGCGCCGCATGTGGCGCCTCCTATAAAGTCTTCATGGTAGAATGTTTACAACAGATTAGTCAGTTGATGCAGTGTGCTTGGTACAAGCACATGTTCATCTCCGCCCACTAGGTACGGTAAATATTGTATTTTGATGGTTTTTATCTTGATTTTAACATGACATAAGGGATTATACCTTGAAAATGACAAGAGTTTTTTACTCTCTTTTATAGCATGATAGTAGGTGCTTCTGAAGAAGACCAGCTTATGTTGGTCGAAACCGGTAAAGACTATTAGAATTATCGATGCAACTGGTTGGCTGTACTGTACATCTGTTCAACTATTTACCGTTGCTGCAAGCAGTATGTTCAAAATCATCTATAACATTAGTTTGTAGTAGAATTCTAAAAGAAAAAGATTTGCTAACACCGAACCAACATGGATTTTGGAAGTAAATTTCCATGCTGGTTCTTTACAGAGCCTATTCAGAGGAACAACTCCACAAAATTGAAAAGCAGACATCTGATTATGAGTATTGTGTCCTGTTTTCAAGAATAAGAGGTCAATATTACCTTTTATCTAAACAATGCTTCAAACACTATGTTGGACATGTGCACTGTACTATTCCTCAAAATCCTAAATTATACTATTATATTATTATAAATTATGATTATCTGAAGTATTAGCAACACTGAAGAGGCACCAAGGACATTGATACTTAATCATCACTACACCTCCCTCCCAAAGCAAATGTGTTATTTGTTCGCACAATTTTTCTCTTCAGTATTTACACCTCCATATTTGCTAACCTTCAATGTGCTTTTCAATACAAACAACAGTCTGAGTATACTTTCAGTCACCAATTACGAGGTTTTCAAAGCACTGAGGGAGCTAGACTACTCGCATAGTTGTGGTCATGATCTAATACCACCAAGTGTTGTGAAATACTGTAGAGTCTTGCATTGCCATCCGATAAACTTGATTAACATGTCTCTTAAGACAGGGATTTTTCCAGATGTATTTAAGGTTAAGACATGTTGTTCCTGCCCATTAATGCAGGTCAAAGAAAGATTTAGGTGACTACAGATCTATTGATATTCAATCAGTGTTAGCAAAAATCTTAAAAAAGATGGTGTTAAACAAGATCCATCCCATTAACATCATTACTCCAATGTAAAATGGTTTCTCTATTTGAAAATCAACAGCAACTAAACTTGTGATATTGCAAAATGAAATAATTAGGTCATTTAGTGAGGGAAAACAACTTGTCACGTATGTCAACTTTATAAAGATGTTTGACGAAGATAGACATCCCTACAATCTTATTAAATTGAAGGAATATGAAATTGTTTGAAAATTATTGGAGTGGTTTTGTAGCTACTTCTACAGCAGAAGATTGATTGTAAAGACCTTTGGCTCACTGTTATCTGCTTTTGCAGCAACTTCTGGAGTACCTCAGGGTTCACATGTGGGGCCATTGTTATTCAATATTTTTATAAATATTTGTTAAAATTTGTGCTGATTGCCTGATCTTTGCAGATGACATTAAGCTTTTAAGAAAATCTTGTCTCGTGATGACAGCTTGGAAATTCAGAATTGTTTAAGAGCTAATGAGAATTGGTGCCAACAAAACAGTATGAAACTTAATATTAATAAATGTCCCAGCATCATTTTCTGTTGCACTAAGTCCCCACTGCATCTTGAATATTGAGTCATTGCACAACTGTAAGAGATCTTGAAGTCCTAACATACAACCTCAATCCAGAACAACATGTCCAATACATATGTCTGGGCTTACTGGCACATACTTCATGATTTATCAACAATAAACAGACTGAGTCCATGTCAGATGTATTCTTGAGTAAGGTAACATCGTATTGTCACTTCATCAGCTCACACTGAATCTTCAAAATAGGTTTGTAAGGTTTATAGAATGTCACATGGGCTTTTAGTACAAAGATCTTCCACTGGTCACTGTTGGAACCCTCGTTAGTCTCTGGTGTCCTCTTTGTACATAAAGTAATCTCTGGTGTTACAGGTCACTCTGAGATTCTCAGTCATGTGTATTTTTGTTGCCCTTCTGGTACTGGGTTGAGAGATCTATTAGGTCGATGACATCTGCGTACTAACTGTGAGACGAGCAGTGCATTAGAATGCATACAGAGGTTAGGTAATAGCAATTCCCCTCATCTTGATTTTTTCAATGACAGCATAGCTATTTTCAAGCGATATCTCACATGTGCATGGAGTCACCAAAGATGGTGTTAGTATAAACTACTTCCATTAATTATTTGGCTCTCCCTCAATTATTTGTTTGTCTTTTTATTTACTGTAACTATTTGTTTTTATTTTTCTGTAGGTATATGTTGGGTCTGAGTATCAGTTTTTGAATATCTTAATAGTTTTCTCTTGTGTAATTATTCTAAAATTACTATTTTGTGACATTTCTTGATTTTACTGTAACTGATTGGTCATAAATAGTGATCATTATGTTTACTTTATAGTTATCATAAGATATATCAATATAAAAAGGTTTTTCCATCAGAATAAATACTTATTAAATAAAATATCGTGTGAAACACAGCTGGCTCTATTCACACATGACAATGAAAGTTATTGTTAAAGGATCACAAGTTGATGCACTTTCTTGGATTTACAGAAAACTTTTGGCTCTGTGCCACACAACCACCTCCTGACAAAGATTTGAGTGTATAGTATATCACATCAGCTTTATTAATGAATAAGAGATTTTCTAACTGCTCGGTCACTATGTCATCGTTGATGGAGAAGTCTCTTCTAATCTAGCTGTTACATAAGTCATCATTCAAGGTAGTGTAATAGGAGCAATAGTTTCCTTGATCTTTATAAATGATCTCGGAGACAACATTAATATCAGTTTGAGGTTGAGATTGTTCACCGATAATGTGGTAATCTATAGGGAAGTAAGGAACTAGGTTGATTGCTTAGAAATTCAGTGGGACCTGGACGGTATTTTGGCATGGTGCGACAAATGGCAACTTACATTAATTGTAAAAAGTGTAAGGCAATATGCATAACTAACAAAAAGAATTCTTTGTTCAGAAGAAACAGGTAAACAATTCATTTATTAATACGATCGATTCCCTGAAGTATTTGTACATAAGAGTACAAAGAAACATGAAATGGGACGCACACATCAATTTGGAGGTAGGTAGATCTAATTCTAGACTGCAATTCATAGGTTGAATCTTGAAAAATTGTTACGCACAAAAAACAGAGATAGCGCTCTTGTGCATCCACATTTGGACTTCTGCTGCTGTGCAGCTTGGGCTCCATTTAGTAGGAGTTGATTGATAGTATAGAGAAAGTACAGTGAAGAGTCACTCAATTCATGACTGCTTGCCACTGACATTACGAAAGCACCACACAATTGATTCCTGGATTGGGCAAGGATTCTCTGGTAGACAGACAACGTAGGTTCCATCTGAATTTATTGTGTACACCTACTTTCATTTATGAGTAATATGAAATATTTCATTCACCAACCTATTTGGGAGAGATAAGATTAGAGAAATAAGGTGCTGTACTAATGCTTGTACAAATTCTTTTTTCCTTCGTGTGATTCATGATTGGAATGCACAAGTAGAGGTTATTTTTGGTACAAATATCCCTCAACCACCCACAATTTTGTGAATTGCAGAGCAAATATGCAGATGTAAGATGGCCTCACGTGTGCAATGGTGTGCTGAGTCTCATAAGTCATCAGTAACTAATCAGTGATAATTTTGCCAGCAATATGGAAGAGATCCTCCATCCAAAGCCTCCATACTACAGACTGGTTCTATACCAAAATTGCCATGGAGTGGGCAACCAGGTGTGTTGCAAGAAATTGTTGATAATGTGCAAGTTGTATTTTAATGCAGTCCTCACAAATCAGTCCATCATGCTTCACAACTGCATGTATAGAAATCAACCATTTGTAAGGTCCTCCATAAGCAGCTACATCTTCAGGCCTATAAATTGAAACTTGTGCATGCTGTGCAAGCAAATTATCTCCCTGCTCCCAGCGTGTGCTGAGTTTGCAGCTTCCATGGTCAATTGAAGACTGCAGTGGGTACCTGCAGAGAGTGGTGTTCTCTGATGAAGCCACTTTGGATATGGGGTTCTGAAAATAAGCACATCAGGGGTGACAATGTTTGTGGTACCACCAAAGTCAACATTTGGTATGATCTTATATGAGATAGAATAACCAGCCCCTTTATATTTGGTGAAAAGATAATTACTGGGGCAATAAACTGCAATATTATTCATGAGTACTTACTCCCTCAGGTGATGGACATCTAGCCAACCATTATGTGTCAGTGATAATGTTCCAACAAGAATGCACTCCCAGTCATTGGTTGGGTCATGTTAGGGTCCTTTTAATTACACATTCCCCTGAGAAATGGATTGGCCATGATGGTCCACATCATCCTCTTGGATTTTTTTTTTTGGTCAGAATTCATGTTTACAAAACCCCTGTTACAGCTCTTGCCACAGTTCATAGATGGATAGTTATAGATATGCAAATGGTTAATGTTGCTAAGCTGCATATGTAGTTGCAGCTAGAATATCATTTGGACATTCTGAGAGTTTCTGGAGGGGCACAAGTGGAAGTGGAGAGGATGCAAAGAGAATTTTTGAGAGTCTAGAACGTGTTGCAAAAAAACAATACGTCTTCATCTCATACATTTTATGATATATGTTTCGTAGTAATGGCAGTAGGACTTTGTAGACACTATATATGACACCTATATGGCAATTTAAACATATGAAAAATCTATCTAAAATAATTAGAATTTCTGGTAACTGCTGAAAAACTATATGTTGTGTTATATTCTACTCTTATCGATACTCATAACCAACCTAAGATAATAATACATTTTTTCCAAATTTTTTAGTCAGACTCCCTGCTTTTCTACTTCAATTAAAATATAATGATCCTATTGACAAATGGAAGAAGAATATTAAAAGTTAAAATGTTTTCATACTTTTTCTTTCTTTGAGGAATTCCATATTTATGTGCATGTGTGTGTGTGTGTATGTCTCAGTAATAGCGGCAATGAAAGTGCTTTTATCGAATGAAAATAAAGAAGAAAATAACCCATCAGTTAACACAGGAGGGCCAGGATGAGCACAAAAGCATGCACACACTTCACAATAATTCGGTAAAAAACTAAGTCATATTAGAGGTCGCACATATGCAAAGATAATCAGATATTGTATGAGGGGGTATCCAAAAATAACCGGAATAGCTTTATGCCACTAGGTGTTTATAGCACAACTCATTGTAAGTTCAGTGCCACCTGTGTTGTCGACCTGGCTTGTTCTGTTAATCTGCAGTGATTGTTTTTGCTAGTGCTGTTTTGTTATTGTTTGGTTTTTGATGATGGCAAGTTTAAGTGAACAACGTGCAGCTGTGAAATTTTGTTTTCTACTCAGTAAAAATTCTGCTGAAACTATTTTAATGTTGAAAACAGCTTACAAATATGACGCTATGGGAAAAACTCAAGTGTAAGGGTGTTTTGCTTTAAAAATGGCGACATGTCGATTGATGACAAAACTCATTCTGGACGTCCATCAACTGCCCGAATCGACGAAAATGTTGAAAAATCGAGAGCTTTGGCTCTGAGACCATCAATAGACAACTGACCAACTGTCAGAGATTAGTGGGTTATCTCGGAGCTCAGTTCAGCAAATTTTAACCAAAAATTTGGAATGAAAATGGTTGCTGACAAGTTTATTCCTCGGGCTCTGACTGACAATCAAAAAGAATGTCAAGTTCAACATGTCATGCTTTGATCCAGATTTTCTGTCTGGTGATGAGCCATGGTGCCATGGTTACGACCCAGAAACAAAGCAACAGTCAAGCAAATGGAAGATATCACTGTCATCCTGTCCATAAAAATGTCGTCAAATTAAACATAAAAGTAATGCTCATTTCCCTTCTTGATGCCAAGGGTGTAGTTTATTCAGAGTTTGTTCCCCCACATCATACTGCCAATCATACCTTTTATAAAGATTACACAATTGGATAAAGGAAACAAAGAAACTGCCGCGAGGCACTGAAAATAAGATAGGATAGGGAAAATAAACAGTTATCCGTCACTTACCACAGATGAAGGCAGGAGGGCGAGACACGTAAAAACACAGAAACACACGAATTGCACAATATTTCGACCTTAGTCTTACTCATGTGGGAGGCGAGACATATGGCAGGGGGAAAGATGTGGTCACATCCCAACCCGCCACATGAATCTTTATATTTGAGTAGGTGTGTGGGGATTTTGAGGGGTGAGAAGGGATAAGGATTGTGAAGAAAGACCTTGTAAGGGGCCTAGGAGGTCCAGGAAGGAGCGAATTTCGAGGCAGATGGAAGAGGTGGGATCTGTGGCATGTGGACGATACGTGTTGGTATCAGAGAGCTGTTTAAGGGCCTCCGCATCGTAGTCACTGCGGTCCATGACCACGGTGGTGGAGCCCTTGTCTGCTGGGAGGATAATGATATTTTTGTTATTGGACAGTTCTCTCATGGCCCGAATTTCATTAGGGTTGAGGTTATTGGAGTTGGGAATAGAGTTGAGGAAAGATTTGAGGATAAGGTCGATGTGAGGAAGTCTTGGAACAGGAGGAGGGGATGATTTTGGGGAATTGGAGGAGGGTCAAGTTGGGATAGTGGTTTGAACTGCTCTAAGCTGGACTCAATCTCACCTCGGCGGCTGTCACTCTCTTTTGTGGTAGCAAAGTGATACCGCTAGCGGAGTGTGCGGCAGAAAGCAAGTGAGTCCCGGACCAGAGCAGCGTGGTCGAACTTGGGAACAGGCGAGAAGGAAAGTCCCTTGTGGTTCAGACAAGGACGTGGATGAAAGGTTGACCACTGACCGTTGAGGTGTGTCTACAGGTCGGGCAGTGGCTCGAGGGATGTGTGGTAATGGAGGTGGGTGTGGCATATTAAAAATGTGGGCAAGACATGGGACTTTGGCAACCAGGGGAGGAGGTGGTGTGTGCTGCCTATGTGAAGGATGTTGGTAAGGAAGAGAATCATGTGGCGGGTTGGGATGTGACCACATCTTTCCCCCTGCCATATGTCTCGCCTCCCACATGAGTAAGACTAAGGTCGAAATATTGTGCAATTCGTGTGTTTCTGTGTTTTTACGTGTCTTGCCCTCCTGCCTTCATCTGTGGTAAGTGACGGGTAACTTTATTTTCCCTATCCTATCTTATTTTTAAAAAGATTACACAACAATGTTCGTCAAAAAAGACCAAATTTTTGGCAGACAGGAGACTCGTTCTTCCACCATGACAATGCACCTGCACACACAGCTGATCTGTTAGGCAGTGTTTGGCTAAAAATGGCATGGATCCACTGCCCCAGACACCTTACTCGCCTGACCTGGCACCGTGCGACTTTTTCTTATTTCCACACATGAAAAGGGGCTTGAAAGGACACCAATTTGACAACATTGAAGTGGTCAAGAAAAAAATGAGGGAGGAGCTGTCAGCTATTTCCAAAGAAAACTACACAAAATGTTTCGAACAGGGGAAGCACTTGTGGGACAAATGTATTAGTTGTAATGGAGAGTATTTTGAAGGGGGTAAGGTCACTTTGTAAAAAATTTAAAAAATAATTATTTTTTTGTGGTACCCCCTCATACACATCTGACCTCCTTGCCATATCTCTCAATTATAAAATGACTGATTTTTCACCAAAATATTTTAAAATGTACTCATGTTTTTGTTTTTGTTCTGGTCCTTGTTCCTGTAACTATATGCTTAGTCATTACTGTGATATCCATCTTGATGAACAAATTAATTGAAATCCCCACATTTATCACACTGAATTGTAAACAGAATTCTTATTCAACAAACATAAACTGAAACAAATACAGGCTGGTAATAAACTACAAACTATTGTTTTTATTGAAACCCATATGGTACTTATGAGCAAGAAAAAAAATGAGACAAAAGTTATCCACACTCGAGTTATATTATTTTGTTCACAATATGGAGGAAGTTTTTTCATGAAGACTTTTAAAGTCTTCACGAAAAAACATACATCAATCACCCATATCCATGTTAATGACTGATGAGGAGATTGGATGTGGAATTATTCTGTCAAATTGATAGTTGGTAATGTATTATGTTGCAAATCACTTGCAAATCAGAAATGGTTTCAAAAAATGAATGTGACATGGATACAAAAACTATTTACAAAAGAATATAAACAAAAACAAAATTTGATTCAATACTCAAAAAAGAGAGATTTTCTTTTAAAAAAGAAGATTTGCCTCTTAATTGCTGAGAATACAAGCATATCATAGCTTATAAATGAATGAAATTTTTCTCGGTGTTGTTTATTTATAAATGTTTCCCGAGAAACGTTTATAAATATCATAGCTTGCAAAT
Organism: Vandiemenella viatica; assembly: GCA_031002005.1. Taxonomy (NCBI): domain Eukaryota; kingdom Metazoa; phylum Arthropoda; class Insecta; order Orthoptera; family Morabidae; genus Vandiemenella; species Vandiemenella viatica. The sequence goes on along the minus strand of JARYHS010013631.1, from coordinate 188,994,453 downwards.
TAGCCTAAAACATTTTTAAATGAGGTAATATGAAAGTTTGTTGGCAGATTTATAAAGCACATCCAAGCTCATCGGGTCACATCTATAATGAAAATTAATGAAAAACAAATATGTTACATCAAAAAATAATATTTGGCTTTTCTAAAAATGAAAATAAATTCTGAAGTAGGAAAGTGGATAATTTTTTCTCATTATCATATAATTCTTTTTATTTATTTTCCCTCACCCCCTTAACATGAGAAAATGACACTAATATGAAAAAAAGATCACTTTAAAGTTGAACCATGACTTTAATTTTAAATGTCAAAACTTGGAGAAAGCTGTATGTCACATTATCTTACACAGAATGCATATATTTAACATAAACTTGTGTATTAGTGCACAACTGTACTCACCATGAATGTTCAGCATTGAAACCAATCTATAAACAAAAAAAAGAAAGAAAAAATAGGATGAAAATACAGGTGCATTTTCTTAACATTAAGATAAAAGTTACAGCAATAAGTTTCTCTTTTTTTTAAAAAAAAAAAAAGAGACGAAGGAGAAAGCCAATTCAAAGATTTGAAAAATTTAATACAAATCTGGTGCACACATTACTTGGATGCTTTTCATACAATTACATACTCATTTTACAATAGCTACTGACTGTCACAAGAAGTCACATTAATACACATTTGAGAACTCTTAAAACACAAAAATTATGTCAGTTATTCCACAAGAAAGTTATACAGTCAAACATGATAAACTTTCTTATTTTAATGTGCTATTTTAAAGTTACAAGCTTGATCACTCATAAGAAAATGGCAAAAATATTAGACTGAAGACATGCAGAATAGTCCATGTTTAAGAGTTAAATCAGAGTTGAGATAAATAACTCACAAACATTTTGAACTTATTTAGCTTTAAGTATGACAGAAAGAAATAAGTGCCATAGCAAGAAACCAGAGCAATAAATCTTAATCTGAAATGACTGCGATTGGGAAATTTCTCACACCTGGTACTGCAATTGTATTGGTAAACATACAGAATGTGTTCAAAAACCTATATTTACTCATACAGAGGATTGATAAAATTTTCTTTAATATATCAATTTTTGTTGACTGAGAAATTTCTTGACACCCCTGTTTTTGAAAATGGACACCAAACCATTTTTAAACATAAATATAATATACTAGTACTAACAGAGCTGATTGACTTCATCCTCATAGGCCAAAGAAGTTCTCTGTAGTTTTTTTCTTTGCCTTCTAACTACCATTCATTTAATAAAACTTGGTGCAAATTTTGTGAGGAATCTACATCAGGAACACACATCAGTTTGAGAACAGAACAAACTAAATCTACAAAATTACATATATTGCTATTTTTCATCATCAATTTATTAGCAATGCATAAGAACAATGTAATGATTCAGTGTGAAGGATAAAATTTAACAGAAAATTGGAATTAGTATAAAAATAATTTACAAAGGTACATAGTCTGTAAATTAAGATACAAAGCTATGCCAGTCAGTGGCGTAGCTAGCGTGGGTGACACCCGGGGCGGATATCGATGGTGTCACCCCTTGAAAACTTAAATTCATAATTAAGTAAAATGTATCTTGTAAGTGTAAAATATCATATTAATAAAACATAATTAAAAATTATTATTATTTAAAATAATAGTTAATAAAATTATAATATTAACAACATTTAAAAGATATACACATAAACTAAAAACAACTGCATCCACAATCTCCTCTTTCTAGTTTTAACAGCTGCAAACTCGTAAATCACATTTTCAGAATTAACAATTTGAATTACTTCATGCTCAATAGTCAATATGACACTCTCGGTGATCAAAAGTGGTTTTAGATTAATTTTAATTTCTCTGAAGATCGGGCCTCACTTGCCCGATACTGTTCCGCACCGACAGGTTTCTTAATGCTGGCACTCATTCAATGGAAGTTTGTCCAAATGACACGGTGTCTCATCCGACACTTGGCCATCACCCGGCTATCATTGGTTTGGTTTATGTTTTGAAGGTGCGGACCACTGTCGGCCTGCTGGATGTGGAGAAGCGCATAAGAGAATTCGGAAATTTCCATTACCTTACGACCAAATGTTGTTTTCATGTTATGTTTGCTTTAAAACATCCATGTTCATCAGATGTTCGTAAAAAGTAGGAAGAGTCATAGCATCTTCGCATTAAAAAATCAAAGCTTTGCCAGAGCTGAAGATCAATTTTAAGACCCACAAAAATTGCAGCCGAGATTTGCATTTGTAACGGGGACCTTCTATACCCGAATCGCACGCCGGAACCAGACGCCAGAAAAATCTAGAAGTAATGAACAATATGTATTCAAACACATAAAAGTGGATTCGTGTTTTCTGATAGTAAAAATAGATGATATAGAAAAAATTTTCATTTTATCATGTTTGCATACTTATTTTTCATTACACCTACATTCGGACTGGTGACTGAAATGACTGGGTGCAATTTGGGTACTGAATGTCCCGGTTCAAATCCAGGCCTCGACTGTAATTTTTTCGGGCCTTAAAATTGACATTTACATCTGGCAAAGCTTTTATCTGTTAATGCAAAGATTCTAGGAAGCTCCGTGGTTCGAATTTCACGTTAATCTGTAGGTCTCATTTTCATGTTAGGTGACTACGATATAGGTGCAGTGACAGTTTCTCAATAAGAAACTCTGTGACTTGAACTTTGATATAACTTGAAATTATTATTTTTATTATACAAAATCATTACGACCTATATTTAAATATGTTATAATCTCCTTCTTTACTAACAAAAAATAATGAGAGAATCGAAACGAACCTCAAACAAAACAAACGCGTCAATGCGAAGTGATTCTTTCTGATGGCGTTGAAACACGCGAGAATTTATCATTCCGGTATAGTGTGGTGATGATTTGTTAATAGTGTGACGGGAAACTATTTTTGTACATAAAATATCAACCAGTTAGGTGATTACGTGAGTAAGATAAAAAAGTATTTTTATGTACTTCCGTACCAAAACTGTACAAAATAAAGTACAGTATAATAAAGTAAGGTATCAGACCTACCTGTCATCCCCAACACTTATTCCCTGAAACAATCACTTGAAAACGTTAAAGGAAACTAAAGACACGGTAGGAACGCGGGTGAGCTATGGAAAAGTGTGGACGCGAGGGGGCGAGCCGATTGTTGTTGCGGTGACTATACAGGCCAGTACTGGCAAAGTGCAGCTCGACCTTTTACACTTAGCAACTGACACACAAATTGGCGCAAATTAAAATCCCAACACCCAGACAGTGTTGTGATAAATGAATGAAATTTGGCCCCAAGTATCCCCGCATGAATAGTATTAAATGGTTAAAAATTGAAAGTTTTGTATGTACGAGGGGGGATCAAATATAAGTGGGATTGTTGTTCCTGAAAATCAACAATTGGCAGTACTGGCCCCTCGCTTCTGCTGTGCTTAGGCGGGACCATTAGGAGTGGGGAGAGCGTGCTGTTAGATATTTCCCGCCGTTTAGTCAGTAACGCTAACGATGTCGGTGCAACAGGTTTACCCCTCCACTGCGCAACGCATTATTATAAAATTTCTTGCTCTTGAAGGAGTTACAGCGGCGGAAATTTGTCAGAGATTGACTGCACAGCTCGGTGATCAAACATTGTCAAGGACGCGTGTGTTTTTCTGGCATAAAAAGTTCAAGAAAGGACGAGAACGCGTGGAAAATTAACAACACGATCGCCGTCCCCGGACCAGCGTTACAGACGAAAACATTCGTGCGGTTAAAGACATTTTTGACGTCGATCGACGGGCGAGAGTATCAGAAATTGCAGAACAAGTCGGAATCAGTTATGTGAGTTGTCAAGCAATCATCACAAAACACCTACAGTTCCATAAAGTGTGTTCCAGATGAGTCCCTCACCTTTTGACCGAAAATCTGAAGTTGAGACGTTTGGAAGTCTGTCAGAGGCTTACAGCAAGGTTTGCGGAAGAAGGTGGTGCATTTTTTAGTCGGATCGTCACCTGCGATGAAACATGGGTTCACCACTACACTCAAGAATCCAAAGAAGCCAGTAAGGAGTGGCGGAGGAAAGGGGAGGCAGCTGCAGTGAAAGCCAAGACTCGACTGTCAGCTGGCAAAGTTCTTTCAACCATTTTTTTCGTCTCGCGAGGCATTTTGCTGATTGATTTTTGCATGAGCGACGCACAATCAATACTGCTTACTACTGTGAGTTGTTGAACAAGGCGAGAGTTGCTTATCACCGCAAAAGAAGAGACCAACCGATTCGACAGGTCATTCTCCTCCACGACAATGCGCGACCCAATACCGCATTTCTAACGGTCTCTAAGCAACAGGAAATCCACTGGACTACACTTGATCACCCTCCTTACAGTCCGGACTTATCGCCCTGCGATTTACATTTGTTTGGACCTCTTAAAGAAGCTCTTGGAGGGCAACGATTCGAAGATGTCGAGAGTGTGGAAGACTTCGTGCGCAACTGGCTGGTGACACGACCCTGTTCTTTTTATGATAAGGGCATCAACAAACTGCCCATACGCTGGGAAAAATATGTTTCCAAAGCAGGAAACTATGTGGAAAAATAAATTGTAATTACCTTGTGTTTATCAATAAATGAATTTAAATAAAAAATAAAATCCCGTTTATATTTGATCCCCCCTCGTAATAATATGAGAATTACGGTGCTATTTATTATATACATTTCAATTAAAAAAAAAATTATCATGTAATATGACACTTTATTGTCTACAAGTTTTTGTTGGCTAAGTATGCCAAGGCGAAGAGTGACAACTCTCTACACCCAAATGTCTAACTGTGAGAGAGGTAGGAGAATTGACGTGTTTTTAAAGGGTGCATCATATCGTGAAATCTCCCGAAGGATTGGCCGTAGTGCAATGTCAGTATACAGACTTGTTACACAGTGGATGAAAGAAGGTTCTAATACTCCTAGAGCAGGCATGGGTCCATACAGATAGATAACAGCACGTGAAGACTGCCAAATGGTGTGGGTGGCTGTTGCTGGCAGATGGTTGGATGCAGGGCAGATCCAAGCAGTGGTTACAGATAGTCACCCCCCTCCCCCTCCCCGGATGATTGTAAACTAATTGCTTGAAGCTGGGTCACACTCTCTGGCCCCTGTACAACGTGTCCCATTAATCTAATTTCATTGCCAATAACATCTAACCTGGTGTAATGCGAAACACAAATGGACATGTCAATGGCGTACATTTGTGTTTAGAGACGAGTCTCAATTCTGTCTGTGGCAAAGTGATAATCGACGACATGTTCGCAGGCATAGTGGAGAAACGGCTTACCTACTGTGATTTCAAAACGTCACACAAGTGTAGCCACTGGTGTCATGTTTTGGCGGCAATCAGTTTCGACAGCATGACTGAGTCGGCTGTTGTTGATGGCACAATGACAGCCCACCACTATCTGGACGGGGTACTGCATCTTATTTTGATACCCTTCATGTTCACCATCCAAATCGCATTTTCCAACAAGATAATGCCCGTCCTCATACTGCGGCCATCGTCACAAATGCCTTGGAAGGAGTTTCGATCACAATTTGGACAGCACGATCCCAAATAGAGCATGTCTAGGATACTGGAAGTAGACAAATTAGATCACATGGTCACCCAGCACAAAAAGTTTCCTAAAATTCTACCACTCATGTATGCATGTTGTGATTTTAATTTCCGCCAGTGTAACTATAGGGAGACCATAAGATTCCTCTATAAATTTTTTAAAAAGTCGAAAGCTAGCCATTTGTTATTGAAACGTTAACATAGGCTGTATTTAAATGACTTTGCAACCTCGGTATTTGCAGGACCAAGGGATATTGAGAGGAAAGTTAACAGAAGTGGCTTGATCCAAGTAGAAGCAATTCCAGACCCAGATGGGTTCCCATTGGTGCAAACCCAGGATCCGGGTCCCACAAGTTGTGAGACCTTGGGGAATACTGTATAGTCAGAGAAGCAACTATAAGTTCCTTCATAAAAATAGAGGAATAAATAAAATATAAAAACATAATTAAATGTAATTAAAAAACAACGGGTCAGATAGTAAAAGGACAAGCCTTTGCGATATCTGCCGTCTTTACATGAAGTAATTAACAAGTATTTTACCACCCGCCTAAGAAATAAGTATCTACAGACTCCTAAATATGACATTGTATGTACTGAAGATTTTTGAATTTCTAGCACCGCTTTGTAGCGTATAAATAAAGATGTAAACGGCTCGAATATTCGCTCAGTTTATGATTAAAGCTCAATTTTTGTTCAGGAACGGAAGTTCGACATCCCTGTTGATTTAAGGAACCCGCAAGAATTTAGGTACCTACCTGTATTCGACAGAGAGGTTACCCATAATAGAAATCTTCTTCTGTAAATTTATTACAGAAAATTCTTAGAGAATCATACGCTTATTTGTTTCATCGCGATCATATTTGCATATTCTCGATCAATAGAAAGCATAGCAAACTTACGTGAACCTAGAGTTAAAGTGCTTACTAATATTACGATTTCGCTATCAAGATACGCGGTACCGACTGTTTTAAACACATGCCCTAAAAAATCTGATTACCAACGACAGACGATACAATCAACGAACACTTGGACTCGTTCGGATTGACTTGAAACCTGACAGTATTTCTAGTTTAATGCAGTTTTCCGAATCATTTTATTTGCATAAATTCGAACATAATACGGTTTCATGTCGAGTATAGGTGCACTGTCACATTAGGTAGGTACGCAGACCGGATAACACGAAATGTACTCAATTTATACATCACGAATCTGTTAGATGATAAATTCAAAAATTACTAGAAAATACTTCAATGCATTTGCGAATCTTAGCTAGAAAGCTAATGGAATTCTAAATAAGCAAAACAATTTTGAAACGCTTGTTTGCCCTTTTTTTCTTTTCTTTTTTAAAAAAAAGGAAAATCTAGCATTTTTCTTGAAATAATTTAGAGGATTTACCATTTAACTGTCTAATTACCATGATTTTAACAATTTTAGATATGTATAATACATCCTTTAATTTTAAAACTACCTCTGTTTATACAAGAAAACTTACATTATATCCACCGCCGCTTCTAACAAACCAAACAACAGTGACGAACGGCAAGCACAATGGGTTACTGTGATTGTTGGAGCTACAGAGGGATGCTCTCTTTGTTTAAGCGTGCGGTGTTGCCAATAATTATACTCTACTGTAATGAAAGAGCACAGCCCCCTGGATCGTACTTGAAAAAGCGATAGATCAACTTGAAACAAATATTCAAAACATTCAAGGTAGACGTGTTTCGACACCAAAGGATAAAAGAAGTCTAACAAAAAAAAAAAAAAATTGTATCACACTAATTTCGGTTACTAGTATGGAAATGCGGGTGTCACCCCCAAACGGGTGACACCCGGGGCGGACCGCCCCCACCGCCCCCCCCTAGCTACGCCACTGATGCCAGTGATGCATTTTACTTCTTCATATTCAACCCTAGTAAACATTTTGACTGCAACACGTGTTCTACTAGACAATATTAAATTAACAGATTCTGTTATAGAACAATTAAATTAGTGGGTACTTTTTTATTTCACAGCATGTTAATGTCAAATCACCACAAAATATAAGCTATCACTAACATGGTATAATCTACCATCACATATAGTTTCGTTTGAATGGTTGGTTTTTGCTCGCATACACAAAAATTCTAAAATTTTCAGTTTTGGCCTCTTTATCACGGACAAAATATGATAATAATCAGATAAAAGTATCCTAAATGTTCACTGATGACATAAGCTATCACTTTGTGCAATTTTGCTGGAATCCATTTATTATATTTTGCATGAGGCATACACAGACAAAGATTCCAAATTGTATGGTTAGGCTTCCATATACAGATAGAAAGTATTCTATACATTTACTGATGACACTAGCTATCACTAAGAGGATTTTCATTAAAATACAGCCATTAGTTTTTGTGTAATGCACAGAATGATGGACAAAAATTTCAAAATTTACTGTTTTGAAGTCTGTATTATCAAGAACTTCATAACTCATTGGGATTAAAAAGCATCCTGCAAGTTAAACAATGACATAAGTTATCATAATGTGCAAATTTTGTTAAAATTCGTCCATTAATTTTTGTGTTATGCAAGACAGTACAAAATTCAATATTTGTGGTTTTAGCTTCTGTATAATTAGGAATCACGTTACTAATCTGGATTAAAATTATTCTATATTACAACCAACGACTAAGCTATCAATATACACAGTTTTGTCTATTAGTTTTTGCATTATACATGGACAGATGGCAACAAAATATTAAAATTTACATTTTTTGCCTCTCTATCACCGAAATCTTAATAATCTGGATGAAAAGTGCTCAATGTTACAATCCATGACATAAGCTATAACTGCACACAGTTTTGTCAAAATCTGTCTATTATTTTTACTGTAATATGCAGAAAGACAGACAAAAATACAATATTTTACCATTTTGGAATTTCTATCAACAGTACCATACATTCCAATAACACCTTTTGAAATAAATTTTAGGGATAGACTTAACTTTTGTACAATTTTATAATATAACTAACATTTACCCATGACGCCATCTGCTTGGAAGTGAGTTATAGGATAAGAGTTTTCTTTAATAATAACTAGTGATCACCCAGGGGTTGAAATTCGACCGTAATTCATTAAGTTATTTAGTTTCTTCTTTTAAAGAGTAATAATCATTATTTGAATTTGTTCTATTGCATTTGCTGCGAGCATAGATATATTACATACTGTATACAGGGATTCGAACCGCTGTCTTCCCGAATGCGAGGCCAGAGTGTTAATCGCTCACCCACCATGCTGGGTGCAATTTTCTAACTGGCCAGTCACAGTATGTTGTCGTTGATGGGGAGCCTCTTTATAAGCTAGATGTTACTTCGGGCGTTCCTCTGGGAAGTGTAATAGGACCACTTCTTTTCCTAATTTTTATAAACGATCCCAGTGACAACGTTAATTGCAGGACGTGATTGTTAGCTGATGCAATTATCTATAGGGAAGTGAGTGGCTCTGATGATTGCTTGGAAATTCAGCACGATCTGGATGTTATTTAGGAATGGTGCCATAAATGGCAGCTTAAACTTAACTGCAAAAAGTGTAAAGCAATGCAAATAAGTAATAAAAAGACCCAGTTTGCTTACAAATACAAAGTTAACAATTCAGTTATTGAAACGGTGGATTCCCTGAAGTATCTGGGCATAACAGTACAAAGCAACATGAAATAGGACTTGCACATAACGTCCATCATAGGCAAAGCTAATTATAAACTATGATTCACAGGTCGTATTTTGAGAAGTTATAATGAATATACAAAGAAAATAATGTACAAAACACTACTGCATCCGGATTTGGATTACTGTTGCGGAATTTGGGATCCATATCCCACGGGATTGATTGACACATTAGAGAAAGTACAGAAGAGAGCTGCTCGATTCATGACTGCTAGTTACAGTCCTAATGTAAGTATCACAGAGCTGATACATGGATTGGATTGGGATTGATTGGCAGACAGACAACATCGTTTTAATTTGAATTTGTTGGAGAATATGTGAAAATTTTTAATTTACGAGTGCAATGAAATACTTCTTCCACCAACATATTTAGACCACAGTGACAGGAAAGATAAGATTAGAGAATAAAGAAGCCGTACTGATACTTTTATGTATTTTTTCCTCGTTCTGTTTCTCTAAATTGATACAAATTTATTCGTTTCATGTCAACTGGATTGTCTAATTTTAATCCCAAAAATATTACACCCTAAGACTTTACTACTAATGTTTCTGTTTCTAGATGCAACAGTCCGATCTAGCTTCTTCCTATGCCTTCAATTTCCAACCACTTTTGGTTAACACCCACTAGGAAAGGTCTACGGTGTGGAAATTGCAATCGCATAACAAACAAGTCTGATAAATAGTATACCACCTCAGGTTTCTCGCCAAAAGCAATTATGCCTGTTGGTCCTCCATTTAAGAGAAATTTTGGGTTAAAAATTGTAATTGTGTCTTAATGATCTCTACGTACAGGAAAGGCTATTAGCAACAAGGGTCAGTTTAGCTATGCACATTAAGGTGTTCCCGGGTTCAATTCCACCAACTACTAACTGTTTTTTTTTATTATTATTATTATTTTTTTTTTCTTCTCACTGCCATTCACTTTAGCAGCATTACAAATTTGTTTTGAAACAAATTCACCAAATTATTTATTTTTCTTTGAGGAATAAACTATACAACCATTGAATCTCAAAGGAACATTTTATAAAAGATATCCTTCCACAGCTATGTAAATTCCAGTATTTTCTTTGTTAATTTTGAACTATACCATGCATATTTTATCATGCTATAAAAAAACTGGCACTTGCATGAATAATTGAATGTATGTTCATGAGAAGATATTTCACAATTATCTTGCAATAGTTCGCATGCGCTTTGCAGCCTTTTCATTAGTATTTTTATCTGGCGATAGAAATACAGAACACATGGCTGACATAAATGCGTACATTTTGGCAGTATCACTTTTACTGTCCAATCAACCTTCCTGTTTTCATTTGATAAACAATTGTATCAATGAAACCACCCCACAAATTGACCAATAACAAAAAAAAAAAAAAAAAAAAAAAAAAAATAAAAAAAAAAAAAAAAAAAAAAATTATACAGTTCTTTCATCAGCTTTTCAGATTTGGATCATTTGCATATCCCTCAAAAGGAAAATAAATAAATTGGTGAATTTGTTTCAAAACAAATTTGAAATGCTGCAAAAGCGATTATCAATGAGGAAAAAATACAAAAAAGTTAGCAGTTGGTGGAATCGAAACTGGGACCAACCGCACTGGAATACAACGCCTTAACACCCAAGACTGGTGCTGATAACTAATATAGTCTTCTCTAGAGATAGGCATCATTCACCCACAATTTTTAACTCCCGATTTCTTTTAAACTGAGGTCTACCAAGCAGAACTGCTTTAGGGCGAGAAATCTGATATGGTGTACTATTTATCAGGCCTGTGTCGTTCTACAATTTCCATTTCCACACTGAAGACCTCTCCTAGTCAGTAGCACATCCAAAAACTAATTCAACTCCTTTCCTATCTTATCTACTCGTATTAAATTCTCCTACTTTAATTCCATAACTGAAGAAACAACATTCAGATAAAGCCAGATGAATTCAGATACAAGTTAAAAAATAAAAAAAGAGCACCTCTGCAAACTTAACTGTTGCCCTATTAACCCCCATAATACACTATTTCCACACACTTTCAAAATCCCCACATTTTACCTAGACTCTCAACTTTCCGCATCCAACACTTTTCCAAATTCTTGGAAAACCTCTAGTGTCTCAACTAAAAATCATTCCTGGAAAAAGGACACAGTGAAACTGTCACTAAGAACTGAAAATTCTGTTCCACAACAAATGTTGGTCAACTCCCTCCTCCATATGAATGAATCAATGATGAAACTGGGGTCCCACTGTGAAAACATCTTCCCCCACCATATGTTCCACCTCTTTCATGATTAAGGTGCTGAACTGAAATATTGTGAAGAGGTTTTTTTCCATCTGGCCTTCCAGCCTTTATATATGAATCATGCTTTCATTCTTCTCTTCAAGTCTCAATCTTTAATCTCTCTCGAAGGCCATAACCTTTTCACTAGCCCCAACCTCAGATCAGACACTGCTCTCACCTAGGACTCTGGTGGTCTTATTTAGCCATCACAGACAGAGGTGATAACATACAGAGTCAATATTTTTAAGTTCAATAGGAGCCAACACCTCTTCACCAAAAACAAACTCTGATTCCTAAGATATTTTTCCTTCAACACTCACTACAATGAAGTAAGTGCCCCTCAAAACCAAGCCATGAGAGAACTATAAAATCTGCTATGTCATAATTATCCTAACTGTCTAGTGCAATCACACCCATGAATTGCATTGAATAAGAAATCAAATTCTTTGGATTCCACCAACACTTCAATCTGATAAAAAATATGCATTTTTCCAAATCCTCATCATTCACTTAACAAGGTCTTAAACCACAATCCATTTATATCCTTATAACAGGAAATGACTTAATTCCATTTTGTTCCTACTTCTTAACAATCAAAGATGGGCAATTTTATGTGGCCATCAACCATGGCCTTTGATCACCACCGAGCATATTCTTATCATCCAATCTTTCTCTCAGAGTCCTCCGTTTTATAAAGATACTCCACATTTCCTACAGTAACAGTCCCACATCTCTACCTAGTATTGAAATTTATGGGTCTTACTGCTTCATCAACAAGAGAACATTGTGGAGGGTGGTTGCTGTTGGAGACAGCCTTACAGAGAGAACATTGAGAGAAAAAAAACCGGCAGGATATTGTATAGGGAATAATCACCAAATCATGGACGAACAAGTACACAGTGTAAAAATTTTCGGGTTTATGTTCCTACACTCAACAACAGAGTGAGGTAAATGGTACTAAGCTACCAACATGCATACTAATTTAAACATCAACTCTTGTAAGCAGTGGGTCTTGATAGAGAGATTGGGAAAAACGGGGGGTGGGGGGGGGGAGCATGGTTAATCTCCTACCCAAATCGTTTCTTTGTTCTGCTATTTAGCACCTACTGTATTCCAGTATATATGCATATTCCAAGGAAACATAATAAGCTATATAACAATACAAAAATAAAAATTAGCATAGGGGAATAAACAATTGCTTACCATAGAGGATGACATCAACATACAAGAATTACACAAATACACATCAAACATACTAGTTATTGGACATAGAACCCTTCTCCAGCAATAACACATGGTGGATACAATGTGGGTATTACAGGCCAATTGTTACAATTTGTAGTAGCTAAGCAGAGGAGATAGGCATGTTCAAAAATGGAGGGGAAAAAGGGAGTTGGGGGGAATGAATTGAAGACAGTACACCTGAGCCTTGCACAATTAGTAAATAATCCATAAAAACTTATCACAGGTGGAAGAAAAACTTAAAAAAAAAACAGCATACAACAAATAATAGATACTTAATAGGACTTAAGATTTCTTTCGAAAAAACAAAGATTATGACAAATATACCGGACACTCCTACGAGAGTCCGAGTAGGAGCTCATAAAATAGAGGTGGTTAGGTGTTTCAAGTACCTAGGGGAATGGATTGAATGGAACAACCTTGAAGGTAAAACAACGGAAGCGAGAATGACCAAAATGGAATTAGCCTTCCAGAAGACCAAAAACACTTACAATAAGAAAAGCCTCTCTTGGAACACAAAGATAAGACATTACAACACAGTAATTAAGCCGGAAGCACTCTATGCAGCAGAGACACTAGTCATGGGGAGGAAAGGACAAATGGAGAAATTGGAAATCAAAGAGAGGAAAATTTTGAGGAAGATCATGGGTCCCAAATTCCAGAATAACAAACAAGTTTTCTACAGAAATGAAGCCCTCTACGCAAAGTCCGAGAGACTCTCGGAAACCATGAGAAAAAGAAGGATTGATTTCTATGGACACGTATTCCGAATGAATCCTAACAGACTAACAAAAAAAAATCTTTGACTTCTTTTATATATATAAAAAAAAAGACTAAGCCCAACTGGTTTAAGGAAGTGGAAAGGGATTTGAGAGAACTCCAGATTACCGAAGTGATGTTAAAGAATGGTACAGCCAAGACCGTGACCAAAGACAAAAGTAAGAGGTTCCAAGTTGCGATAAACACCAGAAAACCGATTCAAATATCAGAAGAGGAAAGAAGGAAGAGATCAGATAGAATGAAGAAATACTGGGAGAAGAAGAAAACGCAAGCATCCAAGAAGTGATTGATCTGACGTACCCCAAAGATGGGTGATTCGAAAAAAAAAAAAAAAAAAATTAGATAAATAAAACTGACAGCAATTCCGAAAATTGTGAAATTAAACATCTGCTGAATGATGGTTCACATTAGAGATAGTACACATGGAAATTAAATGTAAGAGTTGGGACAAGAAAAAAATGTAAATGCGTCACTGGTCATTTATACTGAGATCTGCCACCCCCCCTTCCAACCCGTTTTTCCAAGTGTCCATTTTATTTAATTATTTTTAAATATTATTTTCTATTTGATTTTTTCCCCTTTAACCTGTGATATGTTTTTATGAATTATTTTGCTAATTTTGTACAGATCAGTTATATTTCCTTCAAATTATTACCCCTACTCCTTGTACTTTTTCCTACATTTTTTGCATTTTTGTACATGCTCCCACCCATTCCTTCTGCTCAACTGCCACAAATCAAAACAATTGGCCCTGAACACTTGCCTTGTACCTGCCATGTTCTATTGTTGATGAAGGGTTGAATGCCCTATAATTGGAATATTTTGTGTGTATTCGAGTAATTTTCATACTCTGACACCATCTTACCATCATCTACGGTAAACGATGGTTTATTTCCCCGATTTAATTCTTATTTTATCTTGTTATACAGCTTCTTATATTTCACTGGGATAAATAAACATTTTGATTGAAGATTTGAATGCCGCAAACACCTTTCTTCCATCATCTCCCTCTCTTCATCTCCAGATTATAGAGCAAAATCCACTCAGAAGACACTCTCTCCCAAGAGGGCTAAGCTTTTCTCAAAACTAATTTGTGCCAGAAACAAAGCCAAACCATACAGAAAATTTTAATAACTAACTAAAGAATGATAAGCCTGCTGATCTTTATACCACAATATTCTTCTTCTCTTCAATATCGGCCATCTAAGGACCACGAAAAGTAATCCCATGAATCCATTTCGATGCTTCTTTTCTGACTTTCAATAGTTCTTCATCCTCTCAATTTGCTGTTTCCTCCTTTCTTCTGTCCATATGTTACTACATTACCTCTTCTTATTCTCCTAGAAACCCTTGAAATTTTGGATCAATCTCCTAAAAGTTGCTATATTTTGTATTAAATCTTCTGTTATTTAAATCTCAATCGTATCATTCTTTACTCCTTGGATCCACTAGTTGCCCTTCTTACTCTTGTAAACATGGTTGAAAAATCTTTTTGTAAGTCTATTGTTATCCATTCTCATTATGTGACCAAAAAAAATTCTCCCCTTTCTGATCCTGTGACATCCTTTCAATTTCCTCTTCTTTGTATAGGTCTTTATTCCCCCGATTGTATAAACTCACCATTTTCAATTTTTAGTGGTCCCCAAATTTTTCTCAAGATTTTCCTTTCCCTTTTCTCTATCTCTTCTATTTCTCCAGTTTTCATAGAGAACAAGCATTCTGAAGCATACAGTCCTTCTGGTTTGATTGCTGTGTTGTAGTGTTTGATTTTAGTTTTCCTTAATAGATTCTTCTTATTGCACGTATCTTTAGTCAATTGGTATGCTAGCTCTAGTTTTCTTGCTCTTGATATTTTTGCTTCCTTATCAAGCCCATTAATCTGAATTACTTCACCTAGATATTTAAATTTATTGACCTTGTTTTAATTTTTCCATACTCTGTGTTTAGCACTGTGGGTGAATCCCTAATATTGGTCATGAATTTAGTCTTCTCAAAAGAGATCCGAAGTCCAACTTTTCCTGCTATTTCTTTCAGAAGGTCGATTTGTTTGAGTGCAGTTTCTATACTTTCAGAAAGAATCGCTATGTCATCAGCGAAGGCCAAACAGTTTATCTCAACCCCTTTGATCCTAATCTTATCTCATGGTGAATACCACAATATTATCGTTAACAAATATTAGAAACATATTACTAATACATTGCCTCATTATAGACTAATATGATAGTTGAAATATGTCACACATCCATCACCTGTAAGGACTAGGACCCCAAAGGAAAATACATACTACAGTGATGGAGTTACACACAATATTCAAGCATTAATTTGACAATGTGTAAATTACCACTCTTCAAAACCTTTAGACCAGACATGGAAAGTCCTTCAGCATTTTCCAAAAAGCCAACACAGACCCACACTAATCAGTGTTGCTATCACAATACCTGTTATCAGATCGATTCATAAACCAAGGTGGAACTTAAAGAGGGCAAACTGGGACCATTATAGTTCTGAGGTAGATGGATACCCCCAAAAGTGAAAAACTACAAGAGATTTGTAGGTATTGTTATTGCTGCAGCTAGACGAAACATCCCTTGAGGGTACAGGAAACAATACATTCCATGCTGGGACAAATCCACGGAAACTTTGTATGAAAATTATCAAAAAACTGGTGACTCTGAAACAGGAAAAGGAATATTAGTAAAACTGAATGAAGAGAGGAAACAGAAATGGAAAGAGCTAACTTCTCCAATGAGCTTTACTCACTCCAGTAGAAATGCATGTATTTTCCTTAGAAAACTGGGTGCAGCCTCAAACACATACAAAGAGGCGCCAGGAATTACACCAACTGAAATGGCATTGCACATCCAAACAAGAGATGACAAGGTCCCAATAGATCCTGCCATGAAGAAACAGATGGAGAGAGAGAAAACTGATATGGATAAAAACGTTAAAAATAACCCTACCCTTTCTAATCCATTCAGTCACGAAGAAGTTGAGAAAGCCATCAAAATGCTAAAAATGAGGAAGGCTTCAGGATTAGATGGTGTTTTCCCAGAATTCATAACATATCTCGGCAAGCAGGGAAGAACTTGGCTAAAGAACTACTTCGGCGATATCCTGGACACTGGGATCATCCCTCCAGAATTCAAGATGGCTCACACCTTAACAATCCTCAAACCAGGCAAACCAGCAGATGATGCTTCAAGCTATTGACCCATTGCTCTACTAAGTGTTTGCTACAAGCTTCTAGAATGCCTCATCCTTAACTGTATTGAAGGAATAATAAATAACACAACACCAACATACCAGGCAGGTTTCAGACTAAAATGGAGCTGTTGTGACATCATATATTAACGCTGGATTTCAGAAGAAATTAAAGACATCAGTAGCTTTTGTTGATCTAACTGCGGCATATGATACGGTTTGGCTGAGTGGATTGCTACTTAAACTTAAAAAACATATACCCTGCAGGAAACTAACATCACTCCTGAAGAATATGCTGACCAACCAATATTTTAAGGTCACTGCTTGGCATAAGACAACTAAGTCATTTACAGTAAAAAATGGATTACCTCAAGGTTCAGTACTAGTTCCATTGCTCTTCAACTTGTACACCAGTGACATGCCCGAAACAACCAGCAATAAATTCTGCTACCCTGATGACTTAGCTATCGCTGTCCAAACTGTCACATTAGAGGAACGTGAAAGCACTCTCTCTGACTTAGAAACCTTGAGTGCATATTATATGAAGTACCGTCTGAACCCGATGAAAACAGAAGTGTGCGCATTCCACTTGAGCAATAGAATAGCACATCAGCAACTCAAAGTGAACTTCTGCCACCAGGGAGTGAAACATAATTTCTATCCTAAATATCTTGGTATCACCTTAGCCCGTTCCTTAACATTCAAAAAACACCTGGAAAACCCAAGTCAGAAACTTAAAACACCAAACAACATCATAAAGAAGCTAGCTGGTAGTTCGTGGGGAGCTGATGCGGACTCACTACGAACAACCGCTCTCACCATGGTTTGCCCTGTCGCTGGGTACTGTGCTCCAGTGTGGCAACGTAGTGCTCACACTAGAAAAATTGACATCCATCTGAATGAGTGTATGAGAGTAACAACTGACACACTAAAATCCACCCCTGGTTACACCTAATCAGCAAAATACCACAGGATCTCCCAATCCATAAGGGAGCGTGCATAAACTACGTTGCTCCATTTTGCCCTCCTGACATCATTCAACAGCTCCTGAGCGATGGTTCTTCTGGTCAAAATTCAGCAGTTTCAGAAGAAACGTTGCTGAGACACGTCTCATACCCAGACCTTTTGAAAAAAGTGCATGGCACAAGCCAACCGAGATGCTGACATCATCAGCAACTTCTCTAATGGTGATTTCACAAATCTCCAATACCATTTTCTTCACTTCTTCAACGTTATCATCAGTTGTTGAATTGCTGGGCCATCCAAAGTGAGGTTCGTCATTGACATCTTCTTGGCCATCTTGGAAGAGCTTGTGCCACTTATAAACATTTTGGCTTTTTACTCAAAGTAGATTCACCTTATGCCACTGTCAACATTTCAAGTGTTTTGGAGCACTTAATTCTATTTTTTTACACAAAATTTGATGCAAACTCTTTGATTCATTTTTTTGATAGCAGAAAATCGCCGAGCACACAAAACGCTTTAAACAATTATTCCTCTCGCAAACAATGCAAAGGATTCTATATAGTTGAAACCGTGAAGATATGTGCGGGACGAGTGTACCAATATTAGAAAAAAAAAAACAGAAAAAAAAAATCAACTGTACTTATCTGGCAAAATTCAAATAGTTCCTTAGTTTCTGAATAAACCTCGTTTATCAATTACTGTACTGTTGGTACCAATTTCAGATTGGTAAAATTTCTAATTAAGCTATTGATTACTGTCTTGTTGTCTCATAAGCAGATAACCTAAATAATCTTTGTAGCAAACTGCTGGTTGAAGGCAAGGGATACAGAAATACCGTAATTTTAATTTCCTTTATTCCATACACTAGTTACAATATTTAACAAGACTTAAATTAAAAACTTTATTTTACTGACAGGTTTGAAACACTTACCCGACCATTGGAACCAATGCAGAGTGTAAAGGATTTGTCAAACCAACGATCGTATCCCTTCCCATGAAGTAATGTGCGACCAAATTTATCTAATTTGGTAGGATCTTTCTGAAATACATGCAACAGTTATCAGAACAGGATTGTACAATGAAATAAAGGTTATATTTTAAAAATATCTGTGTAATAAATTTATCACCTATGAAATCATTATCTTTATCTGTCTCCAGTTTCCCATGTGCAGTGTAAGAGCACAAACCACAATGTATATATAATATGTGTAATTATCACTTGAGAAGTGTCAACAGGCTTTTTTAATGTCATAAAAATTTCATTCCAGGTTTGTTTGAGTTCTAATGATATTTTTATCCACTTTAAATGGTTACAATACATACACATTAAATTATTTACCATACAATAACATTATCTCCAAAGGAATAAAGTTTTTTTTAAAAAAAAAAAAAAAAACACTAACTCAACATACCTCATCATACTCATATGGTACGTCATCAAGAGTAACAACAAATGCTGCCTTCTCTATTGCATCTAATGACTGCCTATTTGTACCCCTGAAGAAGAATTCTTTCCGCGTTTTTGACCAATGTGTGCGCTCTCCTGCAGTAAGAGCAGCCAGTTTCTCTTCTCCTGGAGCTGGAGGTGATGGATCATCCAAAATCTTTTTTATTTGCCTGAAAACGGTGCCACATTCTTCATTCTATAAATTGTTTTTGGCTGCAATATTAGACATTAGAATTTTGGTGTTATGTAAGCACATCCCATCTGAAATAAGTGGTAATGAAAAAACAATTTCTAGAACAATATTTCCTTCAAACAATAAAAATATTTCTTTAAAAGGCTATAATGCACTTACACTTCTATTTCACAAGCTTTGAGGATACGTCGGTTATAATAAATAGGCACTTTGAAGTAACGACCTCGGTGATAAACAACAATATGATTAGAGTCTTGGTAGTGCACAATACGGTCAGTCTCATCTCCTGGAACTCTTGTTGTATTGAAAACCCTCTCATATTGCCAAGAACAGAGAGGAACGAGTCCTTGGATAAGAATCTGGAAACAATCAAAAAACTATGAAATATAAGAATTTCAAGAAACAGGGTTTATTTGAAACAAAATATTTTCAACAGGAAAATTTAATAATTGAGATTAATTCCCTTATAGAATGTATGATATTACAAATATAATAATGGACTGACGAAAAAAAATTTCCACATTGCCAACAGACCCCGATAAACCAAAGCGCGCTGGCTTATAGAAACCCAGAAGGACCTTGCAGAAGTCAATCTAGACCCACTGACATCTACATGCAGTATACGATATATAGACAATTAATCATTTAACATAAATTTGCCCCCCAAGATCCCAACAGCAAAAAATCTGAAACTCAGAAATCCATGGACACAAGAGAGACATCAAGCCCACAGCGAAAAGATATGGTGGTTTTGGGAAGATAGGACAAACAGCAAGACGAATAAGAATGAAATGCAAATTAATGGTTTCACGTGCTCCTTAGTTGGCTAAACAATAAATAAACAAATAATTACATTAATGGCATAAGAAAATCAACACTTTCAAGCATCTGAAATTTACAGTGTAAAAGTAGACTGAACAATGAAATTAGTATAAGCCCTGTGAATTATGAACCTAAAACACTGCAGGAGTCAGAATTGGATAAAGTGCCTGCCAGAATAAAAGTCAATTAGTTCACAATTTTATTCCATTTCCATTTAATGGGGACAAAACTAATTTTGCGCACTGTGGTTATTGACAATTACAGATTTCATGTCCATTTATTGGATGAGAATATGTATATATAACACAACTGCATCCAACTCTGTGTAAAGGAACTGAAGAAATATTCAATAGCACGAGTCCTATGACCTTCTGCCAATATTGCCCTTCCCTTTACCTCCAATTAATTTACATACACAAAAACAGAAACAAACTTCCAATCATAGTTAACATAATAAAAATAGCTTACCGGTTCAAGCTCTTGTCGCTCAATGAGCCTTCGGTACTGCAAACAAGTATAAATGACCATTGCTGCTCTTGCCGACTGTATATGGGTGGGGTACATAAGTATAGCGTCTATACCATAAAAATTTGAGTTCACCATAAGAGGTGACCGCCCTCGTAAATACACATACTCTTCCCACCAGTCAGAAACATAATTTGAAGACCACCTGTTAGAAAAATGAGAACCACATTATAAACTGCAGCAAAAATTTGGATAAAAAATTATTAAATTTCCTATTCACCTACATTTTGTCAAAAATACAGGAATAACTAAAAAATATCACTAAATAAACACTTAGAGAAACAGATTTCTGGGGAATTTGGATACGACAGTGGCTTGATGTAGGATTGCATGGGATCATGAGGCATCAGTATTATGGTCAGCCTCATCCGACCACCACAAAGCACATGGGCGCCCCTTTCCATCAGTGTCTGCCAATTGAGAACTTTCTGCAACATTCAGTATCATTCCACACAATTGCTTGGAGACTAAGAGCAGCCCGATTAGGGAATTATCATTCCATGATTAGGCTGTTGTTAAAACCGCAACACAAACAACTGTGTTTGGAGTGGTGCTGTGACTGGGAAGCTTGGATAGCTGATGAACAGGGTCACATTGTGTTCAGCGAATGAACTGTGGTTCTACACTACCTTGAATGACCATAGTCGGCGAGCATGGTGGTGACGTGGGGAGAGGTCAGATTCTTTCAGTGTTTTAGAGAAGCAAGGTAGGTGTCAGGTCATGACTGGTAGTAATTGAGGGAACTACAGGACTTCACGTCATCCCAAGTCCTCATGTGTA
Source organism: Vandiemenella viatica (assembly GCA_031002005.1). NCBI lineage: Eukaryota > Metazoa > Arthropoda > Insecta > Orthoptera > Morabidae > Vandiemenella > Vandiemenella viatica. Next base: position 188,972,930 of record JARYHS010013631.1, on the reverse strand, counting down.
ACAGAGTCATGGTGCCACTTTTCAACAGGACCGTGCTTGTCCAATCATGACATGTGTAAGAACTGTTTGCATGATTTTGAAATACTCCAGTGGATAGCAAGATTCTCAGATCTGCTTCCAATAGAACATGCGTGGGACCAGCTTGTATGTTAACTCCATTCCAGTTCCAGTATCCAGGATATCAAGGACTAGTTGAAACAGTTGTGAACCAGCTTCCGTCAGGATAGGACACAATGACTTTTTGATGCCCCCCAACAGAAACAGTGTATGCATCCATGACAGAGTAGGTGCAATGTCATACTAGTAAGTTGGATTATAGTGTAAAATTCTCTGTAAAATTTGACAATTTTGTAATCAATGAAATAACATTCCCTCTTGATCTGTGAAGTTTCTTTTTGTTTTCTTTTCTGGGTATTTTCTGGTAGGCAATGTATCATACAATTATCAGGGAAAAAAACATTTTACTGGGGAAAAAGATATCGCAAAACATACTGCCGTGACTGCCCCTATTATAAAGAAAAGTTCTAATAGACAAAGTACCTATTAATTAGATGGACACCTATGTAGACCATTCAAAAACCTCTCTACTAAAACAGAATGAAATTCCATGACCATACTCTGTGAGCAGTGAAAATTGTTTCAAACATTTGTAATTTATTTTCAGTCCTGAGAATGGAATGTGAACTCTTAAGAAAATTTAAAAATATAATGAATCATTTCCACATATTAACCAAACTTTCAAGCCCAATCTCTCCCCCCCCCCCCCACCCTCCCATGACCAGAAAACACAGTTCACAAATGATTGAGGTGTATTACTGGACCAGTTCAATAAAATAATGTAGAAGTGAACACATCTGACTTAAAATTACAGTGAGAATTAAAAAGGACCTGCCATCTCCCTGTCTCACAAGTGTCTATTCTTTTGTTATTGATACTAGATTAGCTGCTCCCTACAATTTCTATGGTAAACAAAATATTCACCTTAAGGTATAGATAATATAACGGAATCAACTGAAAAATATTCACCTTGAGTAATATGTGTAATTTTAATCAATTTTTTGATATTTTAAGTTATCAGACGAATCAGTCAGAAATAGGTGTACTATCTTAGTACCGAAATTCAAACTATGCAGTATGGAGGCTGATGTTTTAAATAAATGCTCTCCCTGGACTAAAATGCTCCTAATTCAGGGTGAGACTTAATCATCTCCACTGTCTGGTGGTATTTATTTTCAGCTCCTACTTTCTGAGTAGATATTATCATCTTGGCTTTGGCTTAATCCAACAATTAACTGAAGGAAAATTGCAAAAATAATCCTTTTGATTTTAGCAGGGTGTTGCATCACAAATATTTGTTATTCACCTCTTAGAACTAGATTCATAAGCACATGTCAAGTTAGTTATGTCAAGTTAGTTTTGTGATGGAGATAAGAGCATTGACTATAGTTGTAATTCAGTTTTAGAAAACAAAAAAATATATATATATGAGGAAAACTGGGAGTAAGATTTCAAGAATCTTAAAAACAAAAAAAAATAAACAAAAAAATCAAAGAATAAACTAAATAAAAAAAATAGAGAAAGCACTACTCTCGCACATCTTATTACATAAATAAACTGCAGATAAAACAAACAATTCAAAAACAGTTTGTGTGATTTGAAATGATTTTTGTATAGTTAAAAACTATATAATTTACTAATGGTCCACCATTTCTTGCAGACTTCTTTGTATAAGCTACTTTTCAAAACATATGTAAACCGTGGTTCAAAAATAAGGAACTACCTCACTACTTCGCTAAGACCATCGACTTTAGAATAAATAAATTTAAAAAAATGTAAATATAGATCAATAACTTGGTTTCCTTATTTATTTTTTTTTTTTTGTTTTTGCTTAGGTCTTTACACCGTGCCAATACTAAGGGCATAAGAATGGGATAGGACGGGGGGCAAGGAACAGGTAGGTATCGATGGCACAATCCCAGTATTTGGATGGAATGATTTCAGGAAACCATGGAAAACTTAAATCTGGAAGGCTGGGCAGAGATTTTAACTCAAATTTTCCCATATGTCAGTTTCAATCATTACCGCTTGCCCAACAGGATCGGTACTGACAAACAAAAATCTAGGATGATTATTCAAATGGCTGATCACTCAAAAAAGTTGAAGGCAGTGACGGGAGAAAAACATATATGACAAACACAAAAATACACAATATTTCGGTATTAAACCTTCTTCACTTTAAAGAGAATGAGTTATCTGGTTCGGAGGTGTACACACGCCGAAGTTTCCTACATGACTGTGTGGATTATCAATATGGCGGTGGGACTAAGATGTTATATATAAATAAATATGTATATCGCAGAAGGTGATAGAAGTAGTGATATACTAAAAGGGTATGGAATGCGAGACAAAAAACAAGAATTGGGGAAATAAATATAGATATATAATTTTTTTTTAAATGTAGTTAGTTAAATGACAATAATGCTAATACTGATAATAATGAGTGATGCGTCAAAGAAAGGAATTTTATCGGTGGTTGAGGCCGGGTGGGTGCCTGGTATCTAGGATATTTTGGTATGCAAGTTCCCATCCTCAAAGTTCTGAGGCGGTGATGGTTTTGGAGAAAACTCCGATTTCTCTCACAGCGAAACATACATTGAAGTTGTTGGAATTGTGGTAGTTAGCATGTTCAGGTATTTGCAGATATACATTGCGGGTGTGGACTGTTTGTCTGTGGCCATTCATTCTGGTCGAAAGTAGTTGTGTGGTCAGGCCTGTATAGGAACTTGTGCAATGGCGGCAAGTTAGCTGGTATATGATGTGGGTAGTGGAGCATGTGGCATTTCCAGTAATGGGGAAGGTTTCCCCTGTGACAGGGTTGCAATATGTCGTAGTGGGAGGATGCATGCTGTAGGTTTTGCAGCGAGGCCTATTGCACGGAATAGATCTATAAGGTGTTTTAGGAGAGTCAGATGGAGGGTATTTGTGAACCAAGATGTTTTTGAGATTAGGTAGTCTGTTGAAACAATTACGGGGGACAATTGGCAGAATTTTTGACAAGAGTGTGCACATTTCTGGAAAGGAGCGAAGGAAGTCGTGCTCCTGTTGTAGGATTCGATTGATGGATTCGAGGCCAAATGAGAACTGGGTGACAAAGACAGGGCTACGGTTGGATTCTAGAGGTGCCGGGCCGGAGTGGTTTATGTACAATATCTGCTGGGTAGGAGCAGGAAATAAGGGCTTGGGATAGGTTCTGAGAGTACTGGGAGAGGGATTCCGAATCAGAACAGATACGTTTGCCATGGACAGCAAGGCTGTAGGGAAGGGTACGTTTGGTGTGGAATGGGTGGTAACTGTCGAGATGTAGAAATTGCTGTAGATTAGTTGGTTTGATGTGGACAGAGGTGTGAAGGGTACTCTGCCTTAGCGTGATGTCCACATCGAGGAACGTGATGTGTGTATGGGAGTAGGTCCACGTGAAATTGATGTAATGGTTATTTTTAAGGGAATCGAGGAATTCTAGGAGTTGATTTTCACTGTGGGTGCAGATCATAAATATATCATCTATGTATCTGACCCACACAATAGGTTTAAAGGGGGGTGTGGTTGAGGAAACGTTCCTCCAGACAACCAAGGAACAGGCAGGCATTGGAAGGGGTCATGCGGGTGCCCATAGCAGTGCCACAGATCTGGTGATATACTATGGAATTAAAGGTGAAGAAGTTTTTTTGAGAGGATCAGGTGAGCCAAGGATGAAAGGTAGTATGTACTAGAATGGCTGTTTGGGGGTCGCAGATCTAGGAAGTGTTCCAGGGCACTGCGACCCTGACAGTGTGGAATGTTGGTATAGAGGGAGGTTACATCAATGGAGACTAGGAAGGAGTCTGGAGGTAGAAGTGTGTGGAATGTGGCTAGACATTCAAGGAAGTGTGGGGTATCTTCGACATAGGAGGGAAGACTCTGAACAAAGGGTTGGAGATAATGGTCCATCAAGGCTGAAATCCATTTAGTGGGTGACCCATACGCCGCAACTATAGGCTGCCCTGGATTGCCAACCTTGTGGATCTTGGGAAGGGTGTACAGGGTGAGAGTATGGGGATTCTGGGGAGTTAGGAGCGAGATGGACTTGGGAGAGAGAGACCTTGTAAGGGGCGCTGCAAGTCCAGGAATGATTTTATTTCCTGACAGATGGAGGTGGTGGGATCTGTAGGGTGTGGTAGGTAAGTGTTTGTGTCAGACACTCTGGGCCTCAGCCTCATATTGATTGCGAACAATCACTACTGTGGTCGAGTCCTTATCAGCTGGGAAGCCACAGTCCACACACCTCTACCTCCAGACTTCTTCCTAGTGTGCATCGATGTAACCTCCCTCTATACCAATATTCCATACAGTCATGTAGGAAACTTCAGTGTGTGCACATCTCCCGAACCACATGACTCATTCTCTTTAAAATGAAGAAGGTTTAGGACCGAAATATTGTGCATTTTTGTGTTTGGATATATGTTTTTCTCGTGTCACTGCCTTCAACTTTGGTGAGAGATGAGTCATTTTCCCTTTCCTTGTAATTTATACAACCTAAAGCAGTTTCCTTTTTCCTTTGTTTAATTACTATTCAAATGGCAGAGGCTTAGATAGGGTTATAATCATAATAATAAATTCTACACTACTGCTTCACATAAATCAGACTGATAAATAGGAACGACTGAAAAAAATATTTTTTATACGTATGTTCTATATAACTAACAACACAACACAGAAAATATAATTCAGACAGCTATCTCCATTTACTACAGATATTCCACAGTGGGTGCAGATTTATAAAATCACTAGGAGCAAAGGAATTTGGTAACTTCACCACCATTATTTACAGTAAGGAATGCGTACAGTCTCTCTGCTTATTACTGTTTTTGAGTCAATGTCTTGCCTTACTCTTTCAAATTTTACAAAAACATTCCCAAAAATAAAATAAAAATTAAGTCCTGCCAGAGTGGCTGTACATGTTAAGACGCCCCCACACTGGATCAGGGAGATACAACAGGATTAGGACTGAGTCGTCGTCCCCGCTGACTGTGACTTTGAGGCAGTTTCCATTAATCATTGAGTCAAATTGTGAAAGTCTCCAATCTCTGCTTTATATACTACACATTTCAAACAGAAGATAATTTCACATTTCACCAACAGATTATTACGTTCTTCGGTGGTTTAATTTATATATATTGATTAATTAAAAAGTCCACCAAAAGGTTATGTTGAAGTTTTGTTTATTTGTTCAAAACGAAGTCAGCGATATTCACAAGCATAGATACAATACAGAGATGCACTTCTGAGCCGTCACAAATAAAATCTCTGTGAAACTAACTGGATGAATCTCTCTGTAAAACTGAATACTGACTGACTACTCAACTAACTGCTCTGTCCAGCCGATCTGTTTATATAGTCTCTATCGAAATTACGAGAATTCTTCAAAGGCATCCGCCCGATATTTCTCGAACATTAACAATCACTCAAACAATCAAACATATTAAAGACAATCGGAATTAATACAAAATTAATTAACAACATTAGAAAATGATCATAAATGGTAATTAGAGAGACTTAAATACAAAATTATTTGCAGAAATCATCTCAAACTGTAGGAAATTGTTCTGTAGACATCATAACTTGCATTAATACATGGAATTACAAACATTTAAGAAATTCTCTTGCACCATTCGGTTCTTAAACATATTAAATGGACTTTAAATAATTTTCTTTCATAAAACAAAGTCTATATACACTGATTTACAAGAAATTACAAAACAAACATACCAGATCATATTCAAGCAAACTTTAGCTCACTGCAAATACTTCATACAGTACAATACTATTCAAAATTCAGGTATGAGGGCTGTTACAAGATGACAACGCAACATTCCTCCAAAAAGGAAAATGCTCTGCATCTGAAAAATCCGGTTCTATCATGGGTAGGGCACATCTTTCCATCCCTCACAATTACACACTGGAAGCCTGATCAACCAGCCTCTTGTGGTCCACCAGGGCCAATATAAAAATAATAAAATAAAAATCAAACCTCTTTTTTCTTACCATGATTTCAGTACCAAGTATCTTTGAAGTTTCTTGGCAATGCCATTCTCAAATTCAGCAGCAAGATTTTCCATTCTTGCATAGCGTTCATCATCACACAGGGGACGAATACTACGAAGGTACTGAAATCACAAATGTTCCCATACCTTACATAAAGCTACATCCTGACTTATAAAATTCATTTACAAAAATAGCTGACTTTATATTAACAATTGCCATTAATTTTTCACACCCACTCACAAATAGAATGTTAGGCCACAAGCTTAATGCTGGAGGTTGCAACACTTTACCTAAACTGTGAACATAAGTTCATGATCTGTGTAACCTTCTGGTACCTTAATATTTAATAAAATGGTCACCATGGGTTTGTATTATAAACCCCAAACATGAAGGCTTTAATAAAAAAGTTTTCTTCACACAATTCTAGAATCACAAAACACTTATATTCTTGAAATGTTCACTCTAACATTATTGGTACCAGAATTATGAAGAAGACATCAAACAACAGTTCCATAAAACTGACAGCCTAAGCACATTCAAACGAGAAGACAAACTCACTAAGCACCCCTAACATTAGTGAGAATAAGATTATGGCATGTTTCAATGTGCCGCAACAACTTCCGCATGGAGCTGTTTGCTCCGTGAACTGACATGAAAGATAACAGTTTGAAAATCACTGAAGGACTAAGCTACACAGTGACATGAAGTTACCTCTTTGATAATTATCAAAAGGCTTGGCTATTTCAAGATGGATACAGGGACTTTTATCAACTTTCCTGTTCCTATGATGTCAGCAAATGCTTTCAAAAATTAATATCTCCCAATATACTAAATGGTTTAACTTGCAATTACTACAAGAGCTTTCTGATATCATATTCTATCTATTTTAATTTAATTCAACATTCAAAAGGGTTTCTGTAAGCTTAACCTTGAAGTCTCTTACGTCACCAGCTTGGCGCAATTCGACAACAGTTAACAAAAATCTATCTTCAAAATCTTAATTATCTTACTGATGCACAAACTTTTTACCAAAACCACTATATATTCATGATCAACTCAATTTAGGCTATTTAATGATGTAAATTAATCCATTCTATTCCTTTTAGCTAAAAACTTCATTTTTTTCTCTTAATTAAAGGCACTAATTAAACTTTGCCAGATTAGTTTATTTTACTTTTAAATTATTCTAGACAGTGCTGATTATAGCTGGTGATAAAAGATCTTTATTCAATTCAGAGTTATTTCAAATCTTAAAACCTAGCTTTCCTAATCGCGCGTTTCAAAACATAAACAAACCAAAATATCTCTTAAATTATATTTTTACAGACATAATGAATACACTTAAAAATGATTCTTATAGCGAGTTTTCACTGTGGAAATGAACACAGGAAAAACCATTCAAGTTGAAAATTACTTTACGTAAAATTTCTGTTCTGCATAAGCGACTTCAGAATCGATCTGTAGAACACGTTACAACTTGGAATAGCTAGTGGGAATTCCTTTGGGGAGCTAAAAGGTACCTTACAAGAACTGCAATAGAAACAACTAAATGAAAATAGAGAAATTGAAGTTTCTCATATTTGATGAGAGGCACAACAACAACCATTTATTGTGGGGGGAAGGGTGTAATCTGTGAACAAAATTTAAAAGTGTGAGCCTGAATTTACAAGCGGGCAACCGGAATTAAAGAATGCATCATTCTGATTGGCTGTATGGTCACCGGATATTCAAAGTAATATTTAAAATAAACTCATCACCATCTTCCTTTCCAGTACTAGGCCTGTTACAGTCTCTTAACACACACACACACACACACACACACACACACACACACACACACACACACACACACACACATATATATCTAAAAGAAACTGAAGGATTTTCAAAGTTTTAATAAAAGATTCTATATTTAAAGAAGTTTATATGATACTGTTATGTAACAACAATAATGAGAAGGAAAGGCAATATGATAAAAGAAGAACATGGAAATAAACGTATCACTTACAAAAGATGAGAGCAACTACAAACAAAAAATAAGACAAATGCAAATAAAGAAAAACACAAAAATTCAAGTTGGCCCTTATTGATGCATTGGTAGAAAAAGATGTAGCAAGAAGACAGATGCACATACATTAATGTGAAACACGCATGTGAAACTACTGTAGTATCAACTACTCTGTAAAATGCAATAGTTCTAATGTAAACAAATCTTCTAGGGTTTGCAGCCGGATTTTATTATAAAGCGACAAGCTTTCGGCTACTAGCTCAGTAGCCATCTTCAGGTCGAGTGTGGACAGCCAAGTGAGAGGGACCCAATGGACCAATCAGGGCGGGGACTCGACAACTTCCTAACTGTGGTACCTATTGGTTGCGTGCCACAACAGCTAGATTCTGGCAGTTAAGCAACGCTGAGCATGGTGAGAACTTGGATGGGTGACCGCCACAGCTAAGCTCCGGCAGTTAAGCAACGGTCAGCGTGGTGAGTAGTTGGATGGGTGACCGCCGCCTCGACCAATCACAGTGAAGCGGGACTGAGAGCGTCACGAGGTTGCTAAGCGACACCAGTAAACGCCTGGTATCCATCAAGGCAAGATCGCCGATACATAATCAACCTGAAGATGGCTACTGAGCTAGTAGCCGAAAGCTTGTCGCTTTATAATAAAATCCGGCTGCAAACCCTAGAAGATTTGTTGTCATTTATTCGCCGGGAAAGCCTGCATTCGCAGTTCTAATGTAAATTTCAAATGTTGCCACAATATCTCTTCTGCTATTAGCAACCCTGTCTGTAATCACTATCTGTAAATTGTGTCTTGAAAATACAACAACCTTTTTTTTTCCATACACACTACGGATGAAATTTCATTTCAACAAAGTGAGTCTTATTCTACTGTATTTCTATAGTGTACTTACCCGGCGCATAGTGTTATGTACTGAGGGTAATGGCAGGCGTGGTAAGGAGCCCTGGAAACTATACAACATGGGCGGGCGTCCAGCTGACAGCAGCTTCACAGCACACAGCCATAGTTTGGTGGGTAGCGAGACTTTACTCCCACGACCTCTCTGCTCATACATCCAACCTTTGTACATGAGCAGCATCTTGAGGGAATAGCGTACAGTATAAATCAGACCTAGCCAAGAGCCCAAACCAATCAGTGCACAACCAGCTATCTCCCAGACAATTGATGGTCTAGTGCCAGGGTGATATCTACAAAAAAAAATATTGTGGACTTGGCACAAATCTTTCAGCATCAAAGAGTGTTTATTATACAATCATACCAATTTATACACAAAGGTCAACTATTTAAACACTTTATACAACACAGGTTTGAAACAGTCATACAAAAATATGCATTTGATACCTTATGTAAACTACAGTAGATAAAAAATAAGAATCCAATGAACGTTAGTAAAGCAGGGAAACACAGTTTCTTAAAAATGATATTAACACCGAAGTGACAAGTTTAAACAGACACATCTAAGCAAATTAAAAATATACATATATAACCCTGCAAAGGTTGGTAGGGTTATATAAATATAGCTTGTAATTCAAGCAAAAAAATGATCAAAAGCAGTATTGCACATAGCAAAGAACTTACTTGAAAGGTGGAATCTTTTGGATTTAAACATTTACCCAAGACTGAAAAATAATTTTCTATAGGTTTATATACATACATAATATTTATATATATATAAAGGGTTTTTTTTTTTATCCTATCCTAATGTTCAATATATCCGCTTTTAGTGCCTTTTTTCCTAACAATATATATATATGGGAGAGCACTTTATGGAAGTCAAGCTTGGACTTTAGGAATATCAGAATGACAAAAGCTGAAGTGTTACAAATGTAGACCTATAGAAGCATACTGAAAATGAAGTGGACAAATAAAATAATAAAAGAATGATAAGTAAGGAAAGAAGTTTGCAGAAGAGACTGATACTAATATGTTAGGTCACATCTTAATACATTAGTAAATTTAATGGAGGAAACATTGCGTAAGGAATGTTGAGTGAGAAACAAAGATTATAATATATGAGGTAGATGATAGTTGAAGATGTAGACGACAATGGATACAGTGATTATTTGTTTCTTACAGTAGTAGTACTTAATACCTTGATGACATTCGGGCCATTAGAGAAAGGAGATAATTGAGGACAAAGAATGGGAACAAATTTAGTAATGGCCCTTTTTGAATGAAGAATCCTGCCATTTATCTGGTTTACTTTCAGGAAACCAAAGAATCCTCCAACAGGGATTTGAAACCACATCCCTCAAAATGTCATGCTCAAGCATTATCACTCACCCACCAACGCCCGCCATAAGGGCACACATCCAGGTGAGCAGCAAATTGAGCAATTGATCACAGAATATTGAAAGTCGCTGTCATAATTTAATCTAATTTAATTTAATTGCAATGTAACACACACACACTCCCGTGGCAATTTCCCTACATACCCACCTTCCCCCTACCCTGCACCTACCTACATTTGCCCTCTACAAATTTTAACTTTAAATTAATACCCACCACACCTAAAAAAGCATACAGTTACCATTTTCTTTTGTATTATAGCATTAACAGTGCCATCTATTGAGATCCATCAGAACTAAAACGCAATGTGAAACGTATGTCAGGTTGAACCGCCCCATGGCACCCAAAAGTCAAGACAATTTTTTTAAATTTTTTTTTTAACTGCTTAACGTCTCCTATAACAACTAGGTCTTTAGAGACGGGTCAAGACAAGTATCCATTAATATCTGGATGTTTTGGATCATTTTCCCCAATTGCTGATAATATTAATAAACAAATACAGCCTAAGCAATTGAATATTTGTTCGTTTATTTACTTTCCGAACGTGTTTTGCTTCTTAACTGAAGGATCTTCAGTGGTTTTCTTTTTGATTGTGTATACATGTTACAATATTTTTATGTTTTACATTTTGAATATTGAAGTTTTTATACAAATTATTATCTACTTACATTTTTTGATATATTGCTCTATTTATCAACCATCCTCAGCAGCAGTGATTTCTGTCTACTTTTTAGATTGCAGGTAATTTTCTGCCAGCCATTCATACAAAATACACAGTCCAGTGTAGGGCTAGTTCACATGTGCAATAAAAAAGCAGAAAATGACCTGCAATCTAAGAAGCAGACAGAAATCACTGCTGCAAATGGTGGATAAATATAGCACTATATCAAAAAAATTTAATAGATTATAATTTGTATAAAAACTTCAATATTTAAAATGTAAAACACAACAATATTGTAACATTGTAGAACTTATGCTGTTACTGAGGGTAGGTAGGGGCCCAGTAAACAACACGTTTTTATTTTAATAATGTTAATGACCGGTTGCCTCTGGTACCTACAGTTTTTAAACAGCCACCAGATGCTTGTAATACGTGAAGGGTTGAAGCGAAAAAGAGTCCGCTGCACACAGTTTCATAAAATTTATAATCTTCCAAAAGTTCTCATACAGAAGTTCAGGGCGAGATTTTCGAACAAGACGAACAGACAAACTGTGCCATAGAAGATTTACAGGTCAAATACACTCACGAGAGAAGACAAACTCTAATCCGGTCCCCTACAAAAATCAAAGTGTAGCTATGCCATTATTGGAATGTACTATGACTACGCACCACGAGGAGCCATTAGCTCCACCAGCGACACATGAGCCGGCCTACTCAAGAACTGCTTGTAGACTGACTGCCAGCCACTATGACAGCCTTCTGCTCACTGAATCCATTGATTTTGTGAAGTCAGCCAAACACTTTGAAAATTAATATCTCAAAAAGCGCCTAACAGCTTCAATCGTAATTAACACATGGTCTTCCTGGTATCTTATTCTATTTGTTTTAACCTGGTTTTGGCCTCAAAAAGGCTTCTATTAAATTAATCCTACATTATCTTACATCATCAGTCATGGCACATTTTCCAATAATCATGACAATACATTTCTAAAAATCTCATTTATTTTGCAGATGACTTGAACATTCTACAAAAACCACTATTTCATTTTAATCTTCTTGATTTTGTCCTTTCTTTGAAATTAATTTCTGGTTTCTACCTTTATTAGTTTAAATTTTGATTTTTTTCTTTTAATTAAAAATTCTACTTTGCCTAATTACTTAATTTTGTGTTCTGAATGTTTTCAAAGGTGCTGACTACAATTGGTAATAAAGACAAGGCTCCCTACTTACCTTGCAGGTTAGCAACACCAACAAATCAAAATATCTTCTAAACTAAATTTTTCTGGGTATGTTGAACACACTTTAAATTGATCTCCATAGTGAGTTTTAGCAGTGAAACTGAATGCAAGAAAAACTGCTGGGCTTGTTTATAGATATGTTGTAACATGTATACACAATAAACAGGAAAGCCACTAAAGATGTTTCAGTTAAGAAGCGAAACCAATTTGGAAAGCAAACAATATTCAATTGCTTAGGCTGTATTTATTTATTAATAATTAAAATTAAACAAATGTACATTTTCATGCTCTATGACAGAGTAGTGAAATTAGGGAATACCAACAGAGCTTCCTTCGTACTAGTATGCATTTGAACAGTGCTATTGCACCTCAAATTGCAATTATTTTATTAATAGTTCTTCTGATGTGGGTTTAGGTATAATTAATGATACTTTAACTCAATTTGTGTGACTATAATTCAATGCATTCTCTCTCAGTGAAAAAAAAAAAACTACCTAATTATTGTAAGTAACTACTTTCATTTACCAGTTTATCACAATAATTACTGCTCCTAATACTGTCTGAAGCATTAACACAATTGAATCTTTATGAAATTTAAAATAAAAAACTGGGCAAGTACATCTTCTCAATGAAAAAAAAATTCAGGTTGTTTTTGTTGTAAAATATTTGGTAAAACTGTAAACAGTTTGACTGCTTTGAACAGTTTTTTTCCAATTGGCAGCATTTATCATTAAAATTGAAAAGACATGAAACAAAGTTCCCCACCACACAGTGAAAATGTGAAATTGTGGGCACAACTGACATAATATGTTAAAAAAATAAAGCTAGTGTAAATCAAATCCAAACAAGATGATTAGAATCAGAAAAAAACAATGGTGTGGTGTATTAGGAAAAATTCATAGCTGTTATCAAGTTTTTATCTCATCAGTGTCTGTCTTTTGGGGGTGACAAAAACATTATATGAGCAAGATAATGGTAATTTTCTCAAAACAATTGAAATAATAGCATCCTTTGATTCAGTCATGCAGGAACATATTCACAGAAATCAATCCTGGAAATCTGATTCAAGTCATATGAATCACTATTTAGGAAATCAAATTCAGAATTAAATCTCTGAATTACTTGGTACAACCATAAAAAATTATATACTGGACACATTCAGATAATCAAAATATTTAGATTGCAAACCAGATACGAGGGGGGATCAAAAATAAACGGGATTTTATTTTTTATTTAAATTCATTTATTGAAAAACACAATGTAATTACAATTTATTTTTCCACATAGTTTCCCGCTTTGGAAATACATTTTTCCCAGTGTATGGATAGCTTTTTGATGCCCTTGTCATAAAAAGAACAGGGTCGTGTCACCAGCCAGTTGCGCATGAAGTCTTCCACACTCTTGTCATCTTCGAATCATTGCCCTCCTAGAGCTTCTTTAAGAGGTCCAAACAAATGGAAATCGCAGGGCGATAATTCCGGACTGTAAGGAGAGTTGTCAAGTGTAGACCAGTGCATTTACTGTAGTTTAGAGATGCAGTATGGGATCGCGCATTGTCGTGGAGGAGAATGACCTGTCACATTGGTTGGTCTCTTCTTTTGCAGCGATATGCAACTCTTGCCTTGTTCAACAACTTGCAGTAGTAAGCAGCATTGATTGTGCATCGCTCATGCAAAAAATCAATCAATAAAAGGCCTCACCGATCGAAAAAAAAATGGTTGAAACAATCTTGCCAGCTGACAGTCTAGTCTTGGCTTTCACTGGTGCTGCCTCCCCTTTCCTCTGCCACTCCTTACTGGCTTCTTTGGATTCTGGAGTGTAGTGGTGAACCCATGTTTCATCGGAGGTGACGACCCAACTCAAAAATGCATCACCTTCTTCCGCAAATCTTGCTGTAAGCCTCTGACAGACTTCCAAACGTCTCCACTTCAGATTTTCAGTCAAAAAGGTTCCAGAATTGTAGGTGTTTTGTGACGATTGCTTGACAGCTCCCATAACTGATTCTGACTTTTTCTGCAATTTCCGATACTCTCGCCCGTCAATCGACGTCAATAATGTCTTTAACCACACGAATGTTTTCGTCTGTAACGCTGGTCCGAGGACGGCGATCGTGTTGCTTATTTTCCACACATTCTCATCCTTCCTTGAACTTTTTATGCCAGAAAAACACACGCATCCTTGACAATGTTTGATCACCGAACTGTGCAGTCAATCTGACAAATTTCCTCCGCTGTAACTCCTTCAAGTGCAAGAAATTTTATATTAATGTGTTGCACAATGGAGGGATGCACTGTTGCTCTGACATTGTGAACGTTACTGACTAAATGGTGGGAAACATCTAACAGCATGCTCTCCCAACTCCTAATGGTCCCACCTAAGCATAGCAGAAGCACGGGGCCAGTACTGCCAATTGTTGATGTTCAGGAACAACAATTCCGTTTATATTTGATCCCCCTTCGTATACGTCGCACAGAACATGCTCTGGCATGTTCTTTTAAATAATGAAACTAAAAATGTTGATATATGGGAAAATTTCGTTAGTTTCAGTCCAAACACCAGCTCCACAGGTGAAGGTCTATTAAATTTTGTTTTGCATTTATTTTCGCAATTAAATCTCAACACCCTTCAAAACTTATGAGGTCAAAGTTATGATAATGGTACTAATATGTGTGGAAAACAATGGATTTTTTAAAAATGAAATCAATAAGCATGTATTTTAAGTTTTCTGTCCATCTACGAAAAGGTAGTCAATAGTTTGCAAACATTTCAGTTTTAAGTGCCACACAATGGTCTAGCAGAATTGATGCAGTCAAACCTTTATGGTATCAACTCAAAAAAATATTTGATGCATTGCTGGAAATGTCTGATAATTCATCAGAGAGGGAGTGTTTTACATATCACAAAGCATTTTTTGTTTTGTTTGATATTTTAAATAAAATTGATGCTCTGATCAATATAATGGAAAGCCCTACAATGAATACTCAAATCTGAACAAATTTGTTACATTAAGTTGACTGATAAGTTCACGGAATATCACACGGATTGAACACTTTGAAAGGGTGTTAGAAGCAGCTACAAATGTGGCTCACAAATTCAATGTAGACACATATTTCCCACCTGTAAACAAAATTTGTCAAAAAGAAAACCAACACAATTTCAATATGAACATAGTGATGAAGTTTTACTAGGCACCAAAATAAATACAAAGTAGAGTTTTTTTCCTTCAAAATCCTAGGTCAAACATTAACTACCTTAAAGGATAGATTCAAGGAATTAAAGAACTGAATGACGTATTTCGCTTTCTCACAATAACTTATTTAATTACTCCAATCGTGAATTAATTAAACATTGTAAAGTTTTAAGTTTGAAGACTGAATATAATTCAAGCAGTGAAACAGACATTGTGGGTATTGATTTGTTTAATGAAATCAATGCTTTGAAGTAGAATTTTCGGGAAATCAGTTTAATGATCCACAGCCCCTGTTAAAATATGTTTTTACTAATGACTTAATTTCGATATTTTGGAACACAGCAATAGTGTAAGAACATTATTTACACTGCTGGTTTCAGGTGCATTTGGTGAATAGTCCTTTCCTAAGTTGAAAATTATACACAAAAAATTAAGATCAACAATGCACCAGCAAAGACTAAGTAATTTAGCTATAGTTTCAGTTGAACATAAAATCTTACACAGCTTAGATACAAGAAATAGCTAATTTCGCAAACATAAAGCCAAAGGAGATAAATATTTATATAGTTTTACACTTGAGTAAGAAAAAATAACTAGGCAACAAAAATAAATTGTTATTCTTTGTAAAGTATTTTTTTTTTTTACATTCTTATGGGACAAGACCAAAGCTCAGCATAGGTAGTCGTAGTTATACAAGGGACAGCATAATCGGTATTGCACAGTCACAGGTATTCAAACAGCTAGTGGCAGGCCTGCACACACTAGGCTTGATAGGTATGCTGATAGGAAAAGATTAACTCAGGATAGGAAGAAATAGAGGATCAAACAACAAAAGATACTGATGGAAAAATGGTAATAAGTACAAAACATTACTTTTTCTTGATAGAACTATAACTGAATCTGACAAAAATGTTTATTATTTAAAGGATGTATTTTCATACAAATGAATAGTGCAATACACACATAATGAAAAATTATTACCAAATATTTACAGGGGTACATAATGTCAAGACATTTGAAGATTGAGACTCTAGAACTTACCCTGGGAGGTGAAGAATAATTTTATTCACCATTTTTGGAACAATGCCAAGCTTTGAAAAATGCATCCCAGTAAATAATCCTACCAATGCATATAAACTTTGCAGTGATCCCGGATACACTCCACATTTTATATTATTCTGCAACAGCAAATACAACCAGTAGGGAGACAAACATCAGATACACATGGCAATTAAGAACAAGTGATATGATCGTAATTAGTTTATATTACAATTATAAAATTACTACACATTATTCTCTTATCAGTCTATAGTTTTAATTTAATATTATTTGATAATGTAGAATTATTACTTAAAAAATAACCTCATCATTACTTTAACATGGAAAGGATAATGATGACAGAGACACTGCTGCTAGACAATGAAAATAGGATAGATAGGGTAAATAACCGATAACCTACCTCAAATGAAGGCAAGAGAGCCAGACTAACACAGTTTACAATATTTTAGTTAAAAAACCTTTCTCTTGTAGGAGGTAAGTCATATGGCAATGGGAAATATGTGTACACATCCAGACCTATTATATGAATAAGAAGTATTGCACATCTTACCCCTCGTCATATATTCTCCCCACATGAGTACAGTTTCTTGACTGAAATATTGTAAAGCATGTTCATGTTTTTTGTTCACCTAGCTCTCCTACATTCCATTGTAATAAGTGGCAGGTTATATTCCCCTCATATCTTACTTTTATAGCAAAATCAAAGACAAAAATTGAACTCACTGTGTGGTTCAGATAAACGTCATTTTTATGTTCTGGACCCATGGTGAAAACCTGCTTCTTGACTTCCTAAACTCTCTGAACAATGTCCACTCCCTCAATTTCACACAATCCGACTCCCACTCACATAAACTTCCTTGATGAGGACTTCTCTGTGTATAATGACATCTTACACACTTATCTGTACATCAAACCCACAAATGTACATCACCACCATAATCATCACCATCTTCATCAACTATAATTAACAGCTGCCGACCATATCACACAATATCCTCCCTTCCTTAAAGCCTAGCCACCGAGGCAGACGCATTCTTCACCCTTTACTCCAACAACCTGACAAGGCCTTATATCCCATAATTGCTTCACAAAGAGATATTCCAAGCCAAAAACTGTCCAACACACAAAACCAACTATAATCCTGCCTTTCTCAACGGTTTCCCTCCTGACACAGAATCCCCAAACATTCTTTGTCATGGCTTGATCATGGCAATGACTTTCAGCACATTCCCCCCCCCCCCCCCTTATACTTCCCAAACACCCCATAACATGTTCAGAATACCACCTAACCTAAAAATATACGTGTGTACAAATACAAACCATCTAATGTTCGTCATAGTTGGTTCTCTTATAACAGGCCCTTTTGAAAAATGTGCAACATGCATCCACCCACCTCAGTCTATTGTAACCCCACCACTTGCAAAACCTTCCTAACACAGGTTCTGCCACCTGTATCCCATCTCATATACCCGCTCACCTGCTTCTTGCCATAGTTCTTACATCAGCCTTCCATGAACTACTTCCAAAACCTAAACAATCTTGTTGCTGCTCATGCCAGCTCTCGCAACTCCCATGACCAAAATAACTGTTTTACAATTGTAACCATCAGAGTACTCCCTGAAACCACATCCCCATCTGAACTGAGATATGGGAATTGGCCTACCAACAACATTCTGGACACCAGACACAACAGGCTTCAATCTCAGACAATACTCGCCTTCCTCGCCCCGATATACCCACCACAATGAGCAGGAAAATGCTTTAAGGCAATGAAACTAAGGAGGGATAGTGAAATAAGACTCAACACTTAAAACAGATTACTGTGGCTGGGAACAACAAACGTACAAAAGACAAACACAAGCAATACAATGTTTCAGTGGTTAAATTTATTCTTGTAATTAGGTAAGACACTTGGTGGAGTCAGATGTGACCGAGCGGGGCGGTGTAACGGTTAGCGTTCTCGCCTCGCATTCGGGAGGACGGCGGTTCGAATCCCCGTCCGGGCATCCAGATTTGGGTTTTCCATGGTTTCCCCAAATCACTCCAGGCAAATGCTTCCTTCAAAAAGGCCATGGCCAAATTCCTTCCCATTCCTTGCCCCCATCCTTGCCCCCCTTCTAAAGACCTCGATGTTAAAAAGAGACGTAAAGCAGTTACAAAGAAAGAAAAAGAGTCAGATGTGCACAAACCAATGTTGGCTTACAAGAATACAGTTAACTGCTGAAATATTGCATTACTTGTGTTGGTCTTTTCTCTGTTTATTGCTAGCAGCCTTCGCCATCTGCGGTAGGTGTTGGGTCTTATTTCTCTATCCTTTCTTAGCTTTATGTATACATATTGTACTTCAAAATTTTGTTTTGGTTTTTTTTTATCTATTATACTTTTACATCAATTTTTAATTTCCTTTAAATGTCCATTTTTATTAATTTCTTCCCAATCATCAACATTGTCTCCAACATTGTTCCTCCACTTTGTTCATAACGATCAAAACGACCATTCATGTGACTGTGTTGCCTGCTGGTTCCTGTGTGAGCTCAGTCACATTTCCATTGTCTTGAAGCAGCGCATAGCTTGAAATATTTTTTTAAAGGTTTTTGGAGTGTTTTTTGTTGCTGATGTTCATCTCCGATGAAATTAGGTGAGTGGTGTGCATATTTCATCTTTCCTTCCCATCTAGATATTGCCTCATAGTACATCTTCTGTTTTATTGTTCCTGTTACAACATTTATTTTTGTGTTTGACATACCACTTCCAATGTTCTTTGCATTGCAGAGATTCTGTATTTATTCCAACCATTTGTTTTTACCCATTTCTGAACACTTTAGATATCCATGCACCTCATTTTTACTTCTCTATGATTTTTGTTGGCCTTATATGCTGTAAGAATACAGTATTCATTTTATGCAAATAATTTTTACTAATTTATGTTTTGTTGTCATTTCTATAATTTCTGATAAGATATGGTAGATTGTTACAAAATTTTTAATATGGTTAACTCCTGGTACCCTCCACTAAAAGTTACTAAATCTCAGAAACTCACCCCACAGGAGAGAAAGTAAAAATTATTAGATTGGTCCAAGAGATATTGGGAACAAAACTGAGCATCTAAAAATAACTGGTCATAGGTGCTACCCAGAGTGCTTGAATCAATAATCTCAGACCACAGGTTGAGAACTGCTGACCTAAATAATTTCCAACAATACCTTCCTTAACAATTTCTTTGATATCATGGTTGATTTTCTCCAGCGTTTAAAAAAGTGTTGTGTCTTTTCCCATTCATTTGTGATAGGTAACAAAATCTGTGTATATAGTTTGTGTGCCTGTATCTGACCTTAGAATTGACCTTCGCACACAGCACCCAAGAATTAGTTCTAACATTATGTGTAATTATTCATATTGCACAAGGCTGTCCTGTTGCATACCTCTGAACATATTTTAACTTTTTTTCCTGCTGGAGCTTAGAATATCAGTAAAAATGAAGGTCATTAAAGGTAATTTGAGGCAAAGGATAGTATTAAATGCCATCTGGCTATCAAAAATATAATGTTTGTTGTGTCATTTTCTGAACAGAATGTTTATTTTTTAGCAGTAACTTTAGTTTCATAGGAATCTGGATCATGTCTGAAAGAAGCGCACTGAGCTTTGAAACCTTGTTACAACTTATTTGTTTTTGAAAGAAAAATAGAGATGCTAATTTGAGACAGTATATCAAACCAAAAATGCTGTAACTGATTGAATTGCATGAATAACAATAAACTTTTGTTTCAACAACAACTGGTCTAATATTTTTACAGTATCTGCAACAAGTGAATAAGTTCAAGTTTCAAATAATTTTAAGCACTTCCCTTTCTGCTGCTCCCCATCCTCCCCTCCCTCACCAAGCACACACATAAGCAGTAAATAATAAATATATTCTATTATAAATGAATTATATTCACCTTGAATCTGTTAAATCGTTTCTTCCAGGAGCGGATGCCAGACTGCCATACGAGGTGGAGAACCTCTCTGTCAAAGTTAACATCCCATCCCTCATGGGTGATGGCAAATGAGAATGCCACAGCCTGGTGGGCTTCCGCCATGGTAGCTCTGATTTAGGTCAGTGCCTGCAAAAATCAAAGAAGATACTGTTTTATTATTTACGAAAAAATTATTGTACCCAGGATGAAATAAGTGCTACGAACATAAAATGAGTATACATATTCCATTCCACTGTTAAGCATTCTGGTAGCTCCAAGGTTATGGCACTCACTCTGAAAACTCAGGTTTGCAGGTTCAAATCCCTCCGAGGCCAAGAAGTTTAGAGATCTCTTAATGATATGAGCTATGCCACAATTTCCATGATTAGGATTCAATGTTAATCCATAGTTGCAGCCACAACAGAGGTGGAATGCACAGTAAATCATGAAGAGAATCAATTTCCAACATATTGGAAAACAGAAAAACAAATGATGGTTGGGGATGTAAAAAAAAGGGGGGGGTTAGCTAAGGGCAGTTTTATTTCAGCTTGGCCTTTTCTTCTTTCTTCAGCATGAGCATCCGAATCTTGGGTTCTAATACCTATAGCTGCTCATGCTCTGCTAGAGCTGTACCTTACGCCAGCTTACACCAGTTTACGCCCACAGATATATTTGACCTTCATAACTGTTTAAATATCGGCTGATCTTATCTCATATTTTCTAGTCAAACTTAGCATTGATCTTTCCATAGCTCTTTGCAACATTCTAAGTTTTTATTTTGTATATTCAATTAGTGTCAAGGTGTTACTGCCTTATGTGAGAAAAGGAAGAATGCACTGGTCATAAACTCATTTCTTTAGATCTGCAGGCATGTTTAATTTGAGGACAATAGAGAGTCAGACGTCAGCTTTTGCCCTTAAGAAACTTTTTTTAGTGTTTCTCCTAATTTGTTCAACATTTTTCCTCAATAATTTATTGCAACCACTGTCTGTCTCCCCTGCCTACAAAAGAAAATTTTCCCAGCCTTATACTCAAAATCAGGCAGCGTGTTCATCCTATATTCTATGTTCCACCCATATTCAACCAATCCTCATACCCAATCTTAGCACTCCTAGCACTCTCATCATCTGTCTCCTGTCTTCCAATGACTTCCAACGCAGATCTTTTATCATATCAGTTACTGATTGTGATCTGTCGCAATTTCCACAAACAAATATAGCTGCCCTTCTTTGCAACCCCTCAATCTCCTGTATTTGATAACAAAAATGTGAATTCCATACTACACCACCATATTCAAGCAATGTCTGAGCAAGTTTTGTAAGCCAAATCATTTACTTCTCTAGTACATCCCCCAATCACTCTTTCCATTATATGTGCTATTTTGAAACTTCTCCCTACCACCTGTCCTATGTGTTCTGTCCTATTGAATTTACTATCAAATGTTGTGCCAAAATATATGCACTTAATGTCTTCAAAAAGCAATTCATTCCTCACCCTCTTCATAAAAAATAAACCTTCATTTTTTAAAACTTGATTCTATGTTCTTCTATACAGTTGGACATCATGGTCAGGTTACCCAGCAGTTGTTGACAGTACAATGTTATAATCCCATTCTATAACATTATGTCATCAGTAAACTGACTTCTGGCTGTAAAACATCAAAATCATATATAAGCAAAATTAACGGCAATGATCCCAATATAGTATCCTGAGGCACTTCCATTTTCACCTCCACCTCTTTTGATACTGCCTTTACTACCCTCGCTCTTTGCTTTTTGGCATTCTTTTATTCAGAAAGTCATACCATTGATTTCTACCTTGTTCACCACCATTTTATGGCTACTATGTCAAAGTGGTAGGAAACTTTCAGAACAAGGCAGGGAGCTTTCAGAGCAGGATAAGAAAATTTAGGAGGAGGATGAAAAGATCAGGGAGATGGGCAAACCAATAGGGCCAATCTGGCTCAGCCTAAAGAGGGAGGAAAGGAAAGATGGTGGGATTATTGGGATGCATGAATAGGTTGGTTGGGAGCTGCCAACAAGCCGCAAGAAAAATAAGGCAAGCAGGAAGAAGGTGGCAAATTGTGGGAAGAAATAGGTCTGACCTCTTACCAGAGTCAGATGAAGAATAACCTCATGTGGGTAAAGTGCAGCAGGTCATTAGGAATGGAGGGACAGAAGGAAATAATAGGAAGAAAAAGGTTCTGTTGTTAGGTAGTAACCATGGAAAAGGTGCAGGTCTTCTTCTGCAGGATTGGATAGGTACAGGCTACATTGTCACAAGTTTTTCAAACCTAGTGCAACTTTAGGGCAAGTAATAGAGAATGCAGGAACATTTTGTAGGGATTTCACTAAGAGGGATAGATTAACAATAGTGGGAGGCATGGGCAATAGTGTTTATATGTTGTAGTATAGAGAGCATGGAAAAGGCATCTGGTTTTTACTTGGGGGCTGGGCCACTGGGCACTATTTATAGGAGGGTTTCATTAGGCCTGTCCTACAACTAAAGAGAAGGGAGAAAAGATACTTTCTGAGTTGTTAGCTAAAACTGTAACGAAGCCCACTTCCAGTCATGATGGGATCAGTATTGTGCCATTTTTTTTAGGTAAGTGACTTCTGGTAAAAGTATAAAAATAGGTGACCAAGGAGATACCGATTGTAGATGCATAACGAGAAGAAGAAAAAAATAACTAATTCTAAAAAATTTCTTTATGAGGTCTGAAAGTAGATAATCTTGCGGAATATCAAGTAACTGAAGGAATGAACAATCACGAAGTAGTTCTGATGGATATTAGAGGACCAATAAACAAGTGGCCAAAGCTGAAGGGAGAAATAGATGCAATTATAAAAAGGCACAAATTTCATAATAGAAGAGATATTTCAGGGAAAGTTTCAGCAAATGGAAGGATGGCACAAGTACAGTGGAGTCCAAGTGGAAGAGTACAGGGAGACAATAAAAAATGGTGATGAAATGTTTCTTCCAAAACAGAAATCAAGTACAGAACCCATATAATACAATACAGGTGTGAGAAGGTTAAACAGAATAGTAAGAAAATGACATAACAAAGATAAGAGACAGTAAGACAGTAGTGAATACTTGAAACAAATAAATAAGGAATTAATAATAGCAAAGATTGAAGTCAAAAATGATTTTATGAAGAATTATATTGAGTCTTAGGTGAAATAGGCAGCTGTGGTGCTGAATGGCTGCAAACAATAGTAAATATTGTTAAGAAATATTGCTTTTCAGTTTTGGTTGAACCTGAAACTCTTTGACAGGTAGACCTGCATGGTTAAAGATTTTTTCAGTAATCTGAGATACTAAGTTTTCTTTCCAAATGCTAGCTCTACATTAGTAAAATTCATATACATTAAATGTAAATTTCAATCATGAATTTAATGTTTTTTTAATGGTTTCTTCAAGTTATCATTTTTTTAGTAAAAGGTAAATAGTGAAATTTTAAACATTTTGATGTTTGCAAATGCAAAAATCTCTCAATATTATTAATTATAACATCATAATTAACTTAATTTGAAATATAATAAACTCTGACCTCCTTAAAAATATTTTAAACTATCATTTGATTGGTTTACTGAACCATTATATCCATAACAACTGCTTCATGACAACTTATTACTAACTCGTGTTAAGGGGTGCGCATTAATTTGGTGAGATCTGTTGGATACCTCCCCCCACCTCCCCCAGTTGCTGATCGACCTCAAAGTTTTTTGAGAACTTTTTTTCACCTTTCGCAATTAATGGATACCCCCTTAACAGTTTCCATTACAAAATCCAGCAAATGGCATAAGAAAAAGTTGTCGGATAAAAAAATGTAACACACTAGTTTACCCTTGCAGCTCATACAATCTTCAACTAAACATTCCATAATTACTTTTAGATTACTGAAAACATGTACAACTGAAAACATGTACAGCTGAAAACATGAACAACTGAACATTTAACATTTCTTTTAGCCAAAATCAATAGGATGCTTATGAAACTTTTTCCTACTGTTGCTAATAATTTGTCTATTACTCTGTCAAGCACAGAAAAGTTTTTTAGGCTGAGCGAGATGAGTGAATGGCAACATTCTAGCCTCGCATTCGGGAGGACGTGGGTTCGAATCCCCGTCCGACCATCCAGATTTTGTTTTCCATGGTTTCCTCAAATTACTCCAGGCGAATGCTGGAATAGTTCTTAGCCCATGGCCCAATTCCTTTCCGGTCCGTGCCCCCAGTCCTAATGACCTCGACGTTGACGAGGAGTAAAGCCATAAGCATTATAGTTTTTATCGACACCTACTTATGTCTTGCCGGGAAATTACATAAAACTGCAAGGTGCACACCGGTACCCAAGAAACAATTAACTTTTTTTTTTCGGACTGCAGTGGAATGCCACCGCTTTGAAAATTTCGCGGAAAATAATATTGTAGTTGTACTGGACAGCGTTTCAATTTGATGTTATCTTTATCATGCAGCGACTGAGAGCAATTTTCCTCCATCGTAACTGCTTAATGACGTGAGGTGAAATGGAGGGGGGGGGGGGGTCCGGCGAAATCTCACGTGAGGTTTTGAAATTCTTGTACGATGGTAGAGATAAAAAAGAAAAGTTACGAGGTCGATTAGTAAGGTCGTCTCAGTCAAAATCACCCGTCATTTTAGAGGGGGGAGCGATCCCACCAGATCTCACCAAGTCTCACCAGAAAAGGGGGAGGTCCGGAATGCCGGAAAAACACCTCACGTAATTAATGGACGCCCCTTAATAATAACGCAGTAACCCTACAGAAATAGGGGACCTATAGCTTGACGTGAAAAATCACGGAACCATTCTAGCGTACTTCACAAACAAAAAATAAGCTTTTCCTGAGGTGTAATGAGGGATGTGAAGTTTTGAAAATGCCAACGGATACGTATTTGAAACTTTCGATCTCTTGACCATTGACCGAACGTGGTGGTGCAACGGCTAGCGTTCTGGTTCGAATCCCCGTCCGGGCATCCAGATTTGTGTTTTCCATGGTTTCCCAAATCACTCCAGGCAAATGCCGGGATGCTTCCTTTAAAAAGGCCATGGCCAAATTCCTTCCCATTCCTTGCCCCCCATTCTTTCCCGTCTCTAAAGACCTCTCTGTTAGAAAGGCGTTAAGCAGAAAAAAAAGAAGGAAAAAAAATTGACCATTGAGTCACCAGACCACTCGCTGTACTGGAGACATTGGAGTCTTCGTAATTAGGCTACATTGTGGCATGTAAAACTAGTAGGAAAATTCCACAGCAAATCACGTACTATTTTTTTTCTTTTTTTCCTTTTTTTTTTTTTTTTAACTGCTTTACGTCTCTCAACAGCGAGGTCTTTAGAGACGGGAAAGGATGGGCGCAAGGAATGGAAAGGAATTCGGCCATGGTCTTTTTTTAAGGAAGCATCCCGGCATTTGCCTGGAGTGATTTGAGAAACCATGGACGTACTATTTAAGGATTATGAGAGCTCACAATTAGAACAAGAAGAATAGAATTGTCAAAGAAATTAAATCGATTGCGCTTAGGCAGCATCCCTTAATTTGCCTGGAGTGATCCTGAAAATCTAGATCTCTGGATGGCTGGATTTAGAGTAGAATCAGGATCCCAACGTTACCACTCTAGGAATTTCGTAGTACACTGTATTCTTACTCTGTAATGTACGGAGAAACTCTGATGTGTATCTGCTCGAAGGCTCGAGAAGTTCTAGTTTCTAATCCTGCTATGGCTCACTTTTTGAAGGTCCTTGAAGTCTTTTGGCTATGGATTTACACCTCGTTGACGTCGAGGTCATTAGGGGAAAGGAATGGGAACATGGAACTGGAAGGAATTCGGCCTTCTGAAGGAAGCATCCCGGCATTCGCATGGAGTCATTTGGGGAAACCATGGAAAACGCAAATCTGGATGCCCGGACGGGGGTTCGAACCGCCATCTTCCCGAATGCGAGGCTACAGCATTAACCCCTCACCCACCACGCTTGGTTCCTTGAAGTCAGCTTCATATCTGGCAAAGATTTGTTTGCTCGTCCATACGCAGAAGCTCGTATGCTCGGTGATACGCAATCCACGTATTAGGCGGAACTACTTGCCGTTCGCTTGCATCGATGACCTTATAGGTGACACAGCATTTTTCATATTGAGTACTAACAGAAGTAATGTCGCAAGAGACACTTCAAGAGACTGATTTGGTTTCTGAACCAAGAGTATAAACCAGTGGTTCCTAATTAATGATACGCGTACCCTCAGGGATACGCGAGAATGCTTCAAGGGTTCGCGCGGTAATCCCTTTGCTAAGGTAATCACAAAATAACCGAAAAAAAAAAACAATTATGAAAATATTACTATCGCCAAAATATATAATAAGGCAGCCATAAAGTGTGTATGTGAGAATTATACTACTGTAATAAAACTCTAAACACTAGTTTCATTTTTAATTTATCATTTCATCTACTAGGGGTACGCGAGGTTAAGCTCTTGCTTGAAGTTGTACTCGGGAAAAACTAATTGGGAACCACTGGTGTAAATAATGTAATAGTTTGGATACAAATAAAATTTTCCCACTCCCTTATGCTTGAAATAGAGTGCCAGCTTGTCGTCCATACGCTATTGCTAATTCTTCAACCAATCTCTCTTCCAAGCCCCATCCCCAACATATGCCTCGTACATTCCCAGGCGCTAAAATCAAGTTCTAAATTCAATTTGAACAACCCTCGTAAATATTCAGCATAAAATGCATTCATCTACGTACACACTTTGACATTAAATTTGGCCGCCGCTGAAAAATTCTATCACTCTTATTTTGCACAATCTGACATCAATGTCATCCTAAGAAACAGTAACGCAATACTGGCTTGCCAGTATTACATTACTGTTTCCTGGGATGACATTGATGTTAGATTGTGCAAAATAAGAGTGATAGAATTTTTCAGCGGCGGCCAAATTTATTGTCAAAGTGTGTACATATTTCTGTACTGTGATACCGGCAACTAACATACAGTATTAATGCGCCCTGTTTTCTGCTGAAGAAATATTATGGATAGTTTGTAACGAAATGAATGTTCTAATTTTATACAGAGGTATTGTGATTACAGTGTATATGACATTGCCCTCTGACTGTATCATTATTGTTCTATTCTACTGAGCATGCGAACTGATATATCAACAGGAGCTTTCTAGAATTCGTTTAGTTCCCACTGATAACAGCGCGAACAATAGTTCATACAAACGCCTGATCGTATGCTGCGATGGAAATGTATATTTTTCAAAACAATGACGCAAAAGAATTCGGTTTAGCTAGCCAGTCGACTATTATCACTTCTTCCTTGAATTCAATTTCCGAACATACGGATAATATTTGTTCCGTTTCTTCGCCAATCAAGCTCTGGGTGCAGAATCGTCGACAAACAATTTTCAAAAGGACAACTAAGCCCACTTTAATTTCACTTTGATTTTCTGGTTTTAGACTTAGATCCACGAAATTCCTATTTCTGTCGTAAACAGTAGTGAATTTCTGCTACTGAAGTAATGCAATAATACCGTATTTTAGTGCAATATACAGTATAAGATAATACACAGTCCAGTCACATTTATGTGACCACCTCTAAAAACCAGAATAACCACCTTTGGCAGAGCGGACCGCTGCGAGGCGTGCAGGAAGAGAGCCAATTAGGTTTCTGAAGGTGTTCACTGGGATGTTGAGCCATGCCGACTCCAGTGCCGTGGACTGCTGCGCTAGATTACGCGGTTGAGGATCCATGGCGCGAACAACCCGATCGAGGTGGTCACACAGATTCTTGATTGGGTTTAAATCCGGTGAGTTTGCTGGCCAGATGACTAACGTAAACTCATCCTGGTATCTTCAAACCACGCACATACACTGCGAGCTGTATGATACCTCGCATTGTCCTGCTGGTAGATGTGAGAGATTAGACTCACACCACAAGGATCGGTCATGGCTCCAACCCTGTACAGTGTGTATACTAACGACATACCCCACCAACCAGGCGGAGAAATTGGATTATTTGCGGACGATACTACCGTATATAGGTCGAGCCGAAGCTTAAATTACATTGCGCGTAAACTGACCCAGCACCTCGAAGCAATTACACAATGGTGCAACCTTTGGAAGATAAAAATAAATCCAGAAAAAAGTCAGGCAATTCTATTTACAAACAGATTGAAGAAACCCGATCACAAAATTTCGATCGACGGAGTGGACCTCCCGTGGTGCAGATCAGTAAAATATTTAGGTCTCAAAATTAACAGCAAATTGACATGGCTCAGCCACATCCAAAACGCATGTAATATAAGTTCGGCTCGACTCTACCAATTGTACCCCCTCCTCAAGGGGAGAAGCCTTAGGCTTAAGACTAAACTTAGGATATATACTGTAGTAATAAGACCTGCCCTGCTCTATAGATCGGAATTATTTAGTATGGCAGCAAACTCCAACGTAAAGAAGCTGCAAACCACACAAACTAATTCTTGAGAATAATAGCAGACGCTCCCCGGTACATATCAAACCAACGCATTCACCATCACTTAGGCATCCCAAAAATCACTGATATCATAAAATACAAATCGACTACCCACTACCAAAAATCACAGCTTTTACCCCATCAACTAATTCAAAACATAGGACAACAAAATGACGCCGCTCATTACAATTGCCCCATCACAACTATAACTAGAAACTATAGCGTCTGACAACAACAATAACTTAACAAAACAAAACTATGACTTCCATAAAAAGCCAGCTCACAACCCCATATTCAGAAAAAAAAGTCAGGGGGCTACAACGCCCTGGTACTTTAGTTTTTACATGGGTTTCGGCCCAACCAGATGTCTGTCTGTCTGGTAGATGCCATTATTCACATGTAGGGGTGGACATGGTCCGCTAGGACATATACGTATTTGTGCTGATCCATCGTGCCTTCCACAATGATGAGTTCACCCAGTGAATGCCAGGAAAACATTCCCCAAACCATAATGCTCCCTCCTCCACCCTGGATCCTTCCGGCAACTGTTGCAGGGTGTTTGCTTTCAGACGATCACGCGGTATGCGCCAACGTCCATCTGTCCGATGGAGCATAAAACGTGATTTATCGGAAAAAGCCACCTGTCGTCACTCTGTGGACGTCCAGTTGTGGTACTGGCGTGCAAATTCCAGCCTTCGTCGCCGATGAACAGCAGTCAGCATAGGTGCATTAACCAGGCGTCGGCTACGGAGGCCCATGCGCAGCAACGTTCGCAACCGTTGTTGAGGATACACTCTTGGTAGCCCTTTGGTTCATCTGGGCGGTCAGTTGCTCAACAGTTGCACGTCTATTTGCCCGAACGCATCTCCGTAGCCTTCGTTCGCCTCTGTCATCTATAGCCCGTGGTGCACCACATGTTCCACGCCGCTGATTTTGAATAGTGCCATTTTGCCATGCACGGTATACTTTCACCACGGCGGCTCGTGAACAGTTCACAAAATTAGCCGTTTCCGAAATGCTTCCACCCTTGGCCCGAAAGCCAATAATCACGCCCTTTTGGACGTCGGATATATCGCTACGTTTTTGTATTACGTCAACGATTGAAATGCTTTCCGATGCTATTTTTTTTTTTTTTTTTTTTTTTTACTTTTTCATTCCTCCCAGCTGAAGGTTGGGAGGCGGGCAGATGGAGAGTCACGAAGACTCTTTTCAGCCAATCTACTCTACGGGGAGGGAAGGGGATGGAAGGTCGGCCGTGGCCTTGTAGGGAACCATCCCAGCATTCGCCTAGAGTGGCTGAGGAAAACCTCAACCAGGATGGCCGAACGAGGTTTGACCCTCGTCCTCCCGAATGATACGCGTAGGTATGAGGCCGAAAACGGCCTCCTCCATCTCGGTGCTTTCCGATGCCCTAGGACATCCTTTATATACACTCCATTGTAATGTGCTGCCACCTACCTTCTGCGATTGGTTATTTCACGTTGACGTCGAAAGTGGTGGTCACATCAATGTGACTGGATTGTGTATTAACATTACGAGTTCGAGTGACAGAATTTGTGTTTCGTAAGCAACAAAGTTTGTTTATAACTAAACAATGAGAAAAATAGGAGGAATAAGTACAAATTAAACCATGTTTAAATGTCTTTAGAAAGTAGAAACAACTAATGGAACGAAATGTTGGAGAAAGTAGAAAATTAAAATATTCGAATTACAAAACTGTAACCAGGAAAAACTTGGTCCACTTAAATATTTCTCAAGAAATTAGTATCGGGCACTGTTAAAAAGCAAAAAAAAAAGATTTTTTTTATATAGTTTGTCCGTTTGGTTGCACGCAATTCACGCAAAAAAATTAGGTAGGGACTTAAAATAATAATGTACAGCATGGTACCGGGAGTAAAATTATATGTTTCATTTTGATGTAACCTAAAACGAAAACCTGAGAAATAAAGAAATGTGTCGACAAATTAGTATCCTTTTTTGTTGAAAAATATTACATTTTTATTTTGACTTAAAGTCTAAAGACTAAGAAATTAAATGTAAAATATCCACAAATTAACATTCATTTTTTACTGAACCTAATTCACGCCGAAACTACTCATCGTATTTTGATGGGATTTCAATCAATGTACATCCCATGTTCCCGGGAGTAAAACACGGTTTATTTAATTTTGATGTGATGTCGAATAGCTGAGAAATTAGGATAAAAGTGATCGCAAACTAGAGTCCATTTGACGGAATGTTACTTCTCATAGTAATCTTATGCGAGTGTATTAGTGACAGGTAGAAAAAAATGTGACCAATATAAGCGATTCTAAAGTAAATTTATGCCACCACTTTCAAGGGAAATTTCTGACAGTCTGAAAACTAAAACCAGTGAAATTAAGATATCAAGGAGCCACGCAACTTTCTGAAATCTGATGTAGAAAGAAATAACCGTAGTGAAGTGTGCTCGTCAACGATTGAAGACGTATTCAGACTACACAATCTATACTGTAAATAAAATTTGTGTCTGTACACCAAATTTATTTCAAAAAGAATAAATGTGATGACCCCAACTGATGACAGAGATACCAAAACTGTAAAATATGGAATTTTTGTCTGTATGTTCGCGCATTAAGCAAAAACTAATGGACAGATTTTAATGAAAATGCACATGGTTGTCACCGGGAAACAGAGGATACTTATTTATCCACATTAGTAACAAAACCCATTTTTTTTTTACTCTTGGTCCTCGCGTTTGTCTCACTGAAGAATTAATGAATAAATTTCAGCGAAGCACATAGTAATAGCTTAAGTGATCAGTTAAGATGTAGGACAACTTTATCGCGATTCGTATCATACTTCGTATATGATACAGAGGCCAAAACTATAAATTTTGGAATATTTGCATGCGTATGCACGAACTAAGCAATTATTGTTTGCAGAAAAGCTAAGAGTAAAGTACTGACGTATGGCTGCAAGTCATGCACAACTATAAAATTTTCAAAATTAGTGTTAGTTTCGAGGGGTGGTAGAAGGAAATTTTGCGCACAACGTTTTTAAAGTATTAGCAAGCAATAAAAATTTAGGAGGGAAAGAGGAGATACTAAAAAGACGAAAGAACGGAGCTGTTCCTCTGAGTTTTCCCATCCTGTCATCATATCTTTAATATTCTAACTAACAGCACAAATCTCAGATTCCGCTTGGAAGAAGTATGTAATAAAACGTAAATGTTCTTATCAATTGATTACAGAGTTACGATTTGCCGCGCTTTTGTTTGTTAACGTGGAAACAGAATGCCGAATGAAGGGGCTTGCTGCCGTCGGTACTCATATTACCAATACAAAGTCCATAAAACTTTCTGGCTGTACAAGGATTTTAACCCAAGAACCTACCAGACGGTTCACAGTATGTGATGAGGTCGAGTCAACAGCTACAGTAAGTCGGAAACGTGTTTGTTCGGAATGCTATTATTTCGCTATAAATTAGCTTCCATCTAAGTTTCCAAATATATCCCCGAAAAATCTAAATCAACAAAAATTGTTTTGGCTAAAATATGTTGACAAGTTTCACATTATTCTATTACCAACATTTTTTATGGTCCTTATAGAAAACACTATGATAGTTACAAAAATTTAACAAAAGTACCTAGGGTGAAAAAAAAAATTAATAACTAAAGTAGGGTACTCATGAAACTGAAAAACTTTGTTATGAAACGTTTCGTCTTCGATACAATGCAGTTACGAATTTATTATTTATTATTTACTTCCCCATATTTCTCAATAAATGTTGTTCAGTATCGTTTAAGTATTATCATCACCTTATTTACTGATCTATTCGAAGTTAATGCAGTGTGTTGGAACAAAACCTCAAACAGGATCTCTACCACAACACAAAAGCTACGAAACCCTTTGGTGCACTTATCCGATATGCAATTGGCCTGTTTTCCTATTTATTTTCATTAGTACATTGCTGTCTGGAAGTGTTCCGTACCAGTTTTTCTACTGCCTTTATCTTGGCAAGCTCACACTAGGATGAATATTCCTCAACTGAAATGCAGTTTTCTGAAACTTGCTACGAACATATCACATTAAAAAAAAAATATAAAAAAAAAATGAATAGGACGTGTAGTTGAGAAAAATTTCTCCTGGCGTGAATACTACGATAAAAAGGAAGAAAACAAAAGCTGCTAAGTGTATGAAAATGCTGAATAAGCAACAAAGCAATTAATACTTCAAAATAGCGCTAAAGAAGCAAGTTTCATGGTAGCCTATAACTTAATGCTCTTTTCACACTACACGATTATGACTGAACGGTGCAAATCCGATAGGACATTCA
Source organism: Vandiemenella viatica (assembly GCA_031002005.1). Lineage (NCBI taxonomy): Eukaryota > Metazoa > Arthropoda > Insecta > Orthoptera > Morabidae > Vandiemenella > Vandiemenella viatica. Next base: position 188,939,634 of record JARYHS010013631.1, on the reverse strand, counting down.
CGTTCACACTGTACGGTTTCTGTGTTTTTTTTTTTTTCTTCTATCACAAGCTTTGAGTGGTTGAGTGGTGTGCTGTTTGAGTATAACGAATCGTAAACTAATAATTGAATTAATGTTATATAACCGTCGACGAGAGAGACAAAACATATTTGTTATTTTTGTGCATATTTTTAATATATTCTTGAAATAATTGATCAAGATATTGGACACTGAAAGAAAATCTACATAAATTAACTAAATATGCCTTTATTGAACAATATAATACAGCAGAATGAAATATCAAAAACGCCGACTACAATGGTTCGAGGGCACGACCGCACTATTTAAGACGTGTAATGTGAAAGCGTGTATTTGGCCACGTATGCTACGAACTTATCGGCCGCCGCGTGTTGCAATGGACGAGGCCATGTTCTTCTTGAGGAACGTCCCAGCATTTCCCTAAGTGATGGTGGGAAACCACCAAAAACCGTAACCAGGCCGGCCGGTATGCCCGGGACTTACAGCACGGTGGCGATGTAGTGATAACTCGAAGGAGGAAAGACTCCAGTTGTATCCATCAGGAGCTGAAGATAGATAGAAGCATTCAGCTGGCTGGGAGGTAAAATAAAAGGTAATGGAACAGACTCAATAGAAATAGCTTTAAAATGTAGCACATGAAGTTTTTAGTTGCGTCAGTGCAGTGACATGGAGCTGTAAGGTGTCAAAGAAGTGCAGAGGAATTATTTTCACGATTGACTTTTATACCAGTATCGATATATACTAAAGCAGCACGAGTATGAAAGAAAAAGATATTAATAAACTCCATGATTCGGAGAAGAAGTTTAAAAGGAGCAATATGCGAAATGAGCATATAAGGAAGGCTGTAAGTGAGGGACTTAAAGTGGATAAAATAGTAATATGGAGACTCCAGGGTTATGGGTACAAGAAGAGGATTAGTGAAGAGAGAATCTAATTTGAAATTGGCAGGAGATGCCTCAGGGACTGACCAAGAGACTGATGGATCAGGGAATTGCAAAAACATATAAAGGATATAGTAGTGGATTAGACAGCAGTGGAAGAAGAGGAACCGCGGAAGGAAGAAAACGCTGGAGTGTTTTGTTCTAGATAGATCCGGCCAAACTGATCAGTATTATTACGATGATGATTATGATCATAGCAATTTTCACATCTTTTTTCACCAGCGACTATCCAATGTCACTCTCGCGGTTTTTTTTTTAGGTGTGGGGAAATACTTTGGAAATCTTCCTGGATGGCCACGATAAAAGGCACTTGATATGCAGTCTGGCAACTGAGTGCCGCTGTTGTGGTATCAATGCATTGGGCCCAACGCCAGGAATTCCTTGGCCTACCGCGGAGCCCCTGGGTTTATAAACAACGGCACACACTCCGATATACCAAGTGCTGCATCTGCCATTATAGTTCTCACCATTTAAGCAGTCTAAGGATATAGTGAACACATGGCGATAAAGATAGTAAAGGTGTTTCTTTAATAGTTCGCAAGTTCTAAAAAATCTTCGTGTGTGTGTACTGCTGGATGTTGCGGAAGAGATAACGTTAAGAATGTGTGCTTCTCAGTCTTTATTAGGTGCAAAGCTGTATCAATATGCTAACATCTAGCTGCTTATAAGATTGCAGAGTGCACTGGGTTAAGCATTAAGTTTCTGCCTCATCATCCAGTGATACACATACGAAGATTTTGTAAGATCCGTAAGTCATAGAATGCGACATAACATTACAGCGATTGCCTAATACAATCATCATTTCAGATTTCACGCTTTTAAATGGTTAGCTGCACAGATATTTTTTGCTTATATGAATACTACCCAAATTTACAACTCATTTAAATTCTTTTTTCGAAATTTGAAGGAAGATTTGCAATAATACAATGTTCTGCAACAGGTTAGTTATAAAATTTGCCTTCGTACGATAATAAAGGGTGTGTAATGGGTTGTTTATTGTTAATTATCATCTTCTAGATCTTTAAGATTGATTATTAATTTTTGAGAGATGATGGGATAAACCTGCATTTTAACATTCGTTTATGGTTCACAAATATCAAATAATTATCCATTTAAACACAAACAAAATATATCTACCCGGACAGCTAAGAGGGAACTTCAGCCGAGGAAGCCTGCGAACACATTTGACTCACCTCTATGGGGAGGAGATGTTTTCTCGAAGAAGAGAATGCTCCAAACTGCGTGAGACACGGGCCCGCCAGCTGCTCACACAGCCTACGATCACAAGAAACAAAATATACCATCAAATAATGTTACACGAAATGTACTTAATCAAACAGAAAATAAATAACATAGTTACAGGGACATGGAAGTGTTCATACTGTCAAGCATGTAGCACAATGCATGAAAATTAGAACCAGCATGAGCAAGTAATGTGCTCTTCAACATAGTGATATTTTGCATATATTGATAGGAAGTTAAAAGCCTCGTCCACCCTCCTCGGCATAACTCAAAACGATAAAAGTTTTCAAAAAAAAAAAAAAAAAAAAACTCGAGTTCACTCTTTAATCTGCACACATCTCTTTATAGGGCGCATCGCGTCAAACACAATGTTGTGAAATTGTTTGTGTGTTACAGGATCTTGGATGCTGCACTGTAGATCAATAGGCATCCGTTTATTCTGTCTGCCATAATACGCATAGGGGAGATTACATTAAAAACACTAAATTTTGTATGGATACAACTTTGAAATCACTGCAACTGCGCATCTCCTGTCGCTGTCTAACTCACAAGTTCTCTTCCCGAAGACCGAAGAGCAAGTCCCTATTTGTCTTCCGCGTTCCTCCGGCCCTCACAGAAGGGAGAGAAGGAACCAACAATAACGTCACGGCGTTGTTTGGAAGTATATGCAAGGAAAAATTACAACATTAGTTACAATTTCTTTTGCGTCCTTTCACGACTAGAGGGAACACAGTGATCCATCCGCTCCCCCGTTCGCTCTTATTGAACAAGCATTTCGTCCACCCTGCCCGTTTTCTACGAATTATAAAAATATAATAATAATAATAATTGAAAAAATCGCAAAAAAAACAAAAAACATTGCGATCACCCATCCATCATTTACGGGAATTTCAGACTGATCATGTAGCAATATCGTATGACTCAAAAAGAAATTCACGATGTGCAAGTACGCAGAGGGGCAAATATAGATTCTAATCACTATTTATCCAGAATTCTCACCCAAAAGAAAATTTAACAGAAAAACACCAGTCATTCCAAAATTGTTTGTAATGACTTTCCTCTTGAACACCATTGCTGCTGGATGGGATTACGTGAATCACACCCCGCTGAGAGACCTTCGAGATAACTAGCTTACCACTTACTTCCTGTTAGGGCCATACCCTTGTTGAGAACATATTTGCATACATCAAGTTCGCAATTAGATGTGTTACACTGATCCTAGTCACAAATGCTGCTCTGTGCGAAATGAATAATAATTGTCTTTTCGGGTTTAGAGTTGTGTGCGCTGGTGATGCCAACGTTTCGGTCCCACGCTGGAGCCCTCCTCAGTGCTGCTTCACGTTAATGTATTCGTTTTCGAAACGTTGGCATCAGCAAAAATCAGACGTCGCTAAACCCGAAAAGAAAAGTGAAATTTTTCAAAATTAAGCCTGCGAAAACCGTGAAATTTTATAATACTTGTCTTTGCTAAAGCACTTAGACGGGAATATTAAAAAAGTGTCGAATCCTTAATCGTCACATTAGTAAACCGAACGATACCAAAATCGGAGGATACATTATGGAAATCGAGTTCAGAGATTATAAACTAAATTGAAATCCGGTTACACCATTCGATAACCAAGATATTAATTATTTCCTCGATTGGGGAACGTTTAGTTTCGCGAACTGAGGAAAGGAAGTGGAGTTAAGGGTGGTGTCGCCATTTTAGATTCGTTTTGACTTGTATGAAAAGTTCCGCGCCGAACAACATACCAGGTGAAGCTACGACGCATTCGGCGGTCTGATACGATAGTTATTCCTATGTAAAGTATTAGTTCTTGGAGGTTATCGTGAAATTGTACATAGTTTAAACTGGAATTACAGTAAAAAATTGGTTTATACTTGTCAAAAAGCCAAGTCGAAATAGAGAAATCGTAAATGATTGAAAGAGCGTTTTGTCAGCAATCCATTGATCCCAATGAAACTCCATGTGGGCTATATACTGTTCACTCCGAACTGGCGGTTCCCGTTGGCCCCACTCCTCACTTCACCACCTTCTCCCTCCCTGCCTCTACTAGCTGACAACTGTATGCAGCATAGGCGCGTGGTAACTATCCCCTCGCATGTAGGGGTAAGGGCAGCGGAGTAGGGCTGGAGGTAACTGACCTTGAGCTGCCTCTCATAACACATGAAAGTCGCCGTGGCTGCAGCAAAGTCACCTATGGCGCAGTCTCTCTGAACTCTACAGAAAAACACGCGCCATACCAAAACAAATCTACTCACTCTGGTGGAGGGAATATGTGCCTCTTAGGGACCGTGCACAAACTACGTAGCTCGGTCCAGGGGGGGGGGGGGGGGTTGTCTGGAAGGCTACGCTGAGCTACGTGGGGGGAGGGGGGGGGTTCCGAGCCAGACCACGTAGCTTTCTTTTCACAACATTTTTCACAGTTAATTATCTCCGTATGTAATTTACAATAGTCTGATGTCTTCTGGAATCAAAATGGGGAAAAAAGCTACGTGCTACGTGGGAGGGGGAGGGGGGTAGAGGCAAAAGCCACGTAGGGCTACGTGAGGGGGAGGGGGGTTCACAGGAGGCCAAAATGGAGCTACGTGGTTTTTGCACGCTCCCTTACGGCCATGTCTACGAACCTTACTTCCGACACACAAAGTTACTGACTTTCACTGCTGATGGATGAAGTGATGACATTCTAATTTTTGAGATCAGAGATAGGAATAATAGTTTGTTCGAATAACTTCTTCGATTTTAATAACTTGTCAAAAGAGAAGGAAGAGTCGCCTTTAGAGCCAAATCTTGTAGATTTAACGCCAAAAGGTACAAAATAGTTCATGCAGGTTGCACGGAGAAAATCGATCAACGTTACAACCATGGTATTCGTATGATCACATTGACTTAGATTTCTCAGAAGTTTAATTTCCATCAGGCCGCGTTTACACGACGCGAGTTGACTGGAACGACAGTTTGCCGGACGGTCGGTGGTGGGGGTAAGAGAGTGGACTAGCATGCTAGTAATAATTAGGAGACAGTGCACTGTCCACTGTGAGGACAGTTCTCTACTCCTAAATTGTGATCTTATTGAAAATAGTATGTCCATATTACAGGAAGGAATGAACATCGTAGCTAATTTGTTGATTATAATATTGAATGATATGAAGAATAATAAAATAAAACGTAGGAAAACGTTAAAAGAGTGGATATTAAAAAGAAATACTTTAAATACCTCAGCGCCTTTTTTTAAAAAAAAAAAAAAAAAAAAAAAAAAAAAAAAAAAAAAAAAAAAAAAAAAAAAAAAAAATTGCAATTGAAAATATAGAGTTGCATCATTTAAGACTAACTGTATCTTAATTTGAAGAGCTATTTTGAAATATTTTTTCCGATATGAAGCAATTTTTTGATAGCAGAGTAGCTGTAATCCTTGTTCTTATAATTCCACGGAATTTCCTCACTTTCATGCAGTTCTAAAGATTTTAATGCCTCTGCTTCACTCCGCTTACGCGACTAGTCGCCATCTTGACTGTTGAACTCGCACGCCAAGAGTTGGTCGTGAACCGAGTCCACTATCCTCAGTCGTCTGTCTTCTACCTGTTCACACGGGGATAGTGGACTATTCAGTGCTGCGCGCGCAGCAAGACAGTACACTCGTTCCAGTCAACTCGCACCGTGTACACGGGGCATTATGGTCAGAAGAGGTGACAAACGGAAATCACATTATTAATACAAGAAAAGCACTTACATGATTGTATTTTCCAGAATCAGACATATAATATCTTCGATAGTGAATTGAAATAGCGGTGTGGACAATATCTGGTTAAGACTGACAAAGAAGAGAAAAATCTTTGTCCCTGTGTGTTTTTCGACTGGTTTGAGGCAATCCTCTAGCCTTTCCTATCTTTCGCTAGCCTTTTCATCTCAACACCCCACGTCTTCAATTATCTGCTTCATATATTCTAATCTCCGTCTTTCTCTGCAGTTCTTACCTTCGACTGTTCCCTCCACTAACAAATTAAACAATCCTGCATGTCTCAAAATATGACCTACCATCCTGTCTCTTCTTTCTATAAGACTCTGACACAAATTTCTTTCCTCGCCCATTATTTCCAAAGATAGTTCGTTTCGTACTGTATCCATCCACTTAATTTTTAGCATCCATCTATAGCACCAACTTTCAAACGCTTCAATTTTCCTTCTCTCTGGTATTCCTGGTAGTTCATGTTTCGCTGCCATAAAGTGCGGTGCTCCACACACAGTTTTAAAAAGTTCTGAATCCTAGATCAATATCTGAAACTAAAAGATTTCTCTTTTTAATGAATGCTCTTTTCGCTACTGATATTCTGCTTTTAATATCATACCTGCTCCAGCCATCAGTTGTAATTTTACTTCGTAAGTGGCAAAATTCACTAACTTCTGCGTGTATTAACTGCTGGTATAGCTTTAGAAATTATGAAATTATTTATACGATCGATCATTATGAACACGAGAGCTATCCACAGTTTAAAAATATAATAAATGAAGCTTAAACAAGAGCAAAACTATTTGTTAACAATAAACAGAAGTGTGTTGAAACTGGACAGAAATAACGGAATAAGAAATATTTATCCACTTATTACGTATAAACGACGAGATCGTGCCAAGCCCCAATTTTTCTTTCAATTGCAGCACATCATCAGACCGGGCATCATCGGTGAGCGGTTGAAATTCGATTTTGGTATTCGGGAGAACACAAATAATTCAGGGCCTGTAGTGATTGAGACGAGGGGAGGGGAGAGGCGATTGCCTCTTCCCCTCCCCCTCCCCTACCCCCCCCTCCACGCCGAGAATAGCGCGCGTGGCGGTGTCAACGGGAGTTATTGCCCCTCGTTAAGATACAGCGACTGACCCCCAAAGTTATCAAGACTCATCTGCGCTCATCTCTACACAGCTGCAGAGCACACTTTGGTCTTCTGTTACAGAGTGCAAGGTCACAAAACCAATCTTCAATGATGCGCATTGCAGCGTTGTACAATAAAATTACTAGAACCAGATTCATTTGCTTTATTTCGATCGCATGCGTGGCAGCGTTCTCAGTAACGATATTTCAAGTGCTGTTAAATTTTTTTTGCCATTGATGTAACCACTAGGGCCATTCATGTAACCACTAGGAAGCGTCCACAAACTACGTGACTCGGTCTGTTGGGGGAGGGGGGGAGGGAGAACGGGTTGGCTAGAAAGCTACGCTAGACTACGTGGGGGGAGGAGGGGTTGCCGAACCAAGCCACGTAGCTTTTCATTGGTATTATTTGTCACAGTTAAGATAGGGTACAGGACACACAACAGCATGTTGATATTTATTTGCGTCAATTAATTATATCCGCATGTAATTTGCGATAGTCTGACAGGAGGGGAGGAGGCCAAAATGGAGCTATGTGGTTTATGGACGCTCCCTAACAAACAATCCCGGAAACATATCACCGAAATAAAGCGTAAAGCCTAGAAAGAGAGATCAGTGCTACCGTTCAAATGGTCGAATCTTCTGGACACCCCGAAGATGCGCACACAATATATAACTGTCATACACTATGGTAATTATAAAGTTTAATTTAAATCACAAAAATATATCAATAAAAAAGAGCTTACAACTCACTGGAAAATTAAAATTTCTACCTGGAAAATGGCACGAAATGCCCTAAAAATACTTATGATTTGTGGGTACATAATGTATGGGAAACAATATATGCCGGAAACTGTAATGTCAAGTTATAACACAAGTGCATACTACTGTATGTTAAAACTTCCGTAAGGTGATTGACTGCCCGGCGTACGTTTCCGGCGTGTAAAGTGCTTAGGTTGTAACAGAACAATGCGGAGCTGTTGAAAGGCAGGATTGCAAAAGTGCGAACATTCCACCAGCTTAGAAGGGTGCTATGACCTGTCGGTGCTCTCCATCTACTGCCTGCTATGTCTGCAACAGACAAGCACAGCAATCCACTGGCGGCACGCTACTTTTCTTTTGTAAGTAATCCATTAAAAGACGTCACTGTGCGTTACCTTTTTTTAATCCTGAATACCCTCAATAATTTTTTCTCTTCTTTCTCAAATCTTTCACGGTGATCTTCCTCAGTTCCTCTAATTTCCTCCTCCGCTATGGCTTAGCACCCTTCCAATTACCGTAGCTCCAAAACACTCCCGCAATGCTGATACCTAGTCTTCGGAAACTTCATCAGAAACACCGCCACTGCATTAATCTCTTCAATTCTCTTGTTTCTTGTGTTATAACTACCATTCTTCGCAATCATCCACCTCAACAATTGAAATTTTTGTTCCTTACACCTTCTGTTCGTTTATTTCTTTATAAATAATTATCAAAGTAGTTTTTGGATTGCGAAACTTATCGTGGTGATAGATCTGTACAGTTATTTAAATCCAGACTTATATTACCATCTAACGAAACTTCACTCACGATGTTACTAAACAACTTCCATTTAAGTGCAAGAACAAAACGTTGGGGAAATATAAACAAACAAAAAAAACGACATGATGCGAATATTAAGTATTTTTACAACCTTTCTTTAAAACTGGGAACAGCAGTCAATCACGAATAACTTAAGATCCTAAACCAATCAATGCTTCTTTAAACTGAAAAAGACAAATGATACTCTCAAGGTGTTGATATTTCTGGAAGTCAAAACATTTCTAACCGTAAGGCCGGCATTACACTGTAAAAGTTCTTTGTCCAAGATCTTTTATAAAACATTTTATCATATTTATTTTATCAAACATATTTTATGATATTTTTTCAGTCCCATTACACTACATAAAATTTTTCGTTCTCTGAAATGAATGGAGTAAACTTGTAAGCTTTTGCAGACCCAGTTAGAGCAACTGTCACAATATGCATTTTTTGAAGGTAAAGAAGAGAAGTAAACATATTTAGGTTAGACCGTGCATTACGAGACTTGATATGATAGAAGTACATCAAAGTTTAGTGAAAGAGTTGTAATCTGAGAACATGCCAAATTATAAAAATTAGGGTTGATGCTGAAGTATACGTCCAATAAATTCTTACCACAATATTTTCATAAATTTCTACATCAGAATTATTTCCCCATATATACTATTGGGTGTTTATTTTTACGGTGTATGTACCATGGGTTGTACTCGATTAATGGTGACGGATCTATACCATTCTGCAATATAACACACGAATTGGTTTGCGCATTGTTATTATTCCAGAAACCTGTCAAATACTAGTTTCTTAACACATTAATTTTCTCTTTTTACGTCTTCTACATTACAGCTTTCTATCATAGCACTAATTTACTTTTCGTAACTGTTTACCTTTTTATTCCTAATCTGATAGTCTATACGTTTCTGAGTTTACAACATTTCCTTCTGTTCCTACTTGGAAATAAAGATTTTAGTGGATTCGACAGTCATGTCCCTTACGCCATTTTCTTTGTTTACGTTTGCAGGGTGGTGAAATCTTTTATAAAATGTAATGCCAACGGTCTTACATTTTATAAAAGAAATTTTATAAAACAAATCTTTTATAAAATATGTCCCATTACACTGTAAAATATTTTATAAAATATCTTTTATCAAAGATCTTTGACAAAGATCTTTTACAGTGTAATGCCGGCCTAAGCAATGGTGTCGTCAACATCACCACCAAAGAGTAAATGCGATGAGATCCTCCTCTCTCATTTTGTTTACAGGCTGGTACTGAGGGGGTATTTTTTCTGAAATTTGGTGCGGGTTGCATCTATTACGTCCGAAGGGGCTATGTGTGGTCAAAATCACCTAATGCGACTATTTACCCCCACTAATTCCAACATTCCAATCTCAGGGCCACCGGTACAATTGCCGCACACCGGATACACAATAAATTTTCAACATTTACGCGCTACAACACAATGTTTTTAGGAGAGTTTGCTAAGAGAAGCTCTTTAAGTTGAAATCATTGTCTGAACGGACAATGACATCAACTTAGGGGAAAATGTTGGCAGTTTCAACTTTTTTATCAAATCGCAGTAGAAACAAAAGTGCTGTTTCTTACAGTATTTGGATAGTTATGCCACCAAGTCCAATATCGACTGCAGGAAAGATACGACAGGGAACAAGGTTACAGCTAAGCTTTATTCCTCCGCCATTTTTCTGCATCACCTCGTGAGTTACCGGCATCTTTTCCTGCAAATTACACATAGGAGAAGCTGCTTCAGTATAGTCTAGTCCGGTGAGTCTAAGATAGAAGCTGACGCAATGAATGATTGTGATGTCTTCGAAAAGCGTGTAGTGCGGAATCATACAGCGCGTATTCAGGTAACTTGTTATGGCACAGAGCTCAGACAAGTTTGCGCACGGTAATGGTAAAGTTTCGTACGATCACGAGACGAAAACAACATACTAAAAATTGTAACCCATCTCCCAATCGATTATATAACGACGTAAACAGCAAGTGATGTTTTCGAAAGGGGTGTAGAGGTTGACTTAAGCTATTCTCAGTGCGACGGGACTTATTGAATATTACCACAAACGTCACACATATTTTTGGACGGTAAAAGTGGCATTTAATAAGATTAAAATTGGAAAACAGCACCAAACAATGACGTCTTCTATCACTTGATTGTATAACGACCTTCACCATCGCCAAATAGTGATTCCCATGCAAAACACACTTACATTCGACAACTCCCCGTTGAACTATTAGTAGTGGTTTTCTGTACGCTGTTGCCCAGCAAGCACCCTATCTCAACCTGTGTCCTGACCTCCTGTCGGATGAATCTTAAAAACGACAGCACGAACTTTGTACAGATACTAGATGATATACGTAATACCGCTCCGCTATCCTGTCAACCCTTCTGGTGATACATGCTTTGCAGGATCTTGTTGGCTGAGGTCGCTGAAACATCACGACAGTGTCTGACGTCAGACAACTGATTACGTAGTTCGAGCTCCGGTGGTCGAATGAATTTTCATCTTTAGAGACTTTGGTGATTGGGTACTTACAGCACACCCTATACCCAACTGTGCGTAACTGCCCGAGTTAAATCCCTAAATTTCTACGCTCTGAAATGAGGTGACCAGCACTGTGATTATACCGTCGCATGGGGACGTAAAACTTCTCTTTCGGAAGAGTAGACTAAGTCTGAATGGGCCGAAAATAAGTTGAACCTTCTCCCTTGTATATCTCTTGTGCACAATGCGAACAACTCCACAATAACAACACCAAGCATGGTGGGGAAGGCGACGAAAACCGACTCAGTAGATTACTAGTTGAAAGAACACGCCAATGCAACTTTTTAGTTTATTTATTGCTGCGTCGTACGCGTTTCACCTCTCATCGAGGCATCATCAGCAACTGTGGAAACATGGCCTGCAACAACATCGCATCGACTCAGTAGAATTCCCAAGAAACTTACTCTTAAGGGAGCGTGCACAAACTACGTGGCTCGGTCCAGGGGAGGAGGGGTTGGCTGGAAGGCTACGCTGGGCTACATGGGGGGAGGGGGGGTTCCGAGCCATGCCACGTAGCATTCCTTTCATAATATTTTTCACAGTTAAAATGAGGAACAGAACTCATAACAGCATGTGAATATTTATTTCCCTCAGTTAATTATCTCCGTATGTAATTTACAATCGTCTGACAAGAGAAAACAGTACAAAATGTCTTCTGTAATCAAAAGGGGATAAAGCTACGTGCTACGTGGGGAAGGGGGGGGGGAGTAGAGGCAGAAGCCATGTAGGGCTACGTGGGGGGTGGGGGGGGGGGTTCACAGGAGGCCAAAATGGAGCTACGTGGTTTATGCACGCTCCCTAAGGAACATCACCCTACACAGTGACTACTGATGTGTGGGAAACTAGTTAGGGCGTAAATGTTGTAATCCTCACTTCTACTGAACCGAGTATAATTCAAGAAGGTGTCCTTCAGGCTTTCGGTTCGTCGTCGTCAAGATCATTAGGGCCGGGGTTTTTGAAAGAATTACCTCGGCATTCTCCTCGAGTGATTTCGATAGCCGTAGAAAACCAGCATCTGGATGATAGGGCGGGGATTTGAACATGCATTCTCCCAAATACAAGTCCCGAGCGTTACCGCTCTCCCTCCAGACTTAATCCAGCATTACTGGTCATCTACGGTGTTCGTTTCGCTTAATAACATAATTCAAAGGTCTTTATGGTATTTATATTGCATCAGTTACGATTTATTTTTATTAGGGCATTTCGGCTTTGCGGCACTGCCATTACGAGAGCAAGTAATAGGAAGAAAATCGGCCACTGCCTTGATGAAGTAATTTACGTGGAGTGATTTAGCGAAACTATGGGAAATGTGGATGGCCGGACGAGGGATCGAACACGCATCCTCCCCAATGCCAGAAATTCCGAATGTCGTTTCGTTCAACAGTTAATCTACGCTGCTGTAATACTCATATCAGCAAACGATTTCCAGGAAGAGTGGGGAATCTCCGCACTTGTGACCTCTCCACGGGTCTCCGAGCTCTTGGCACACCACTATCATCAGTCGCTTTTGAGATAGGGTGAAAAGGCGCGGTCTATGTATCGATCTAGAAAGTTCTGTTAACAATTCTTTCCTTGACAGGAAGTATGCTGCAGACGTTGGAGGTGGAATTACAGAGACGAAAGTGTAAACTCTTAACAATCTCAGGAACTAAAAGAAATACCGCATTTAATATGCAGTGAATTCTTCGCGGGTGTCCAGCCGGATAGTCATAGAATGACGACGTTTCAACAACCTGCTCGGTTGTCTTCAGCAGGTCAATTTTAGACTTCTCGAAATCGCCAACAGACTGGCTTATTGATACCCAGACTGATTGGGCGTCCTGGCAACCTTCGATACACGCCCTTAGAATTTTCGGCGGCAGCTAAGCCAGTCTGTTGGTGATTACGAGAAGTAATTATCTAAAATAGACCTGATGAAGACAACTGAGCAGGTTGTTGAAACACGCATTTAATATGGTTTTTCCAACCTCAAACACTGTCCCAGAAGGATCACTTTCCTCAAGGTGTTTCCTATATCGTTGGCTAATATGAAGTGCATTAATTGTGACGTAGTAACTCCACAGCGTAGATAAGAATCGAGTGACAAACTGTCATCAGAAATTGTCGCATACAAAGTGAAAACAGTTGTCCCGAAACTTTTTCTGTGACTCTGGGAGGAGCTTAAGGCAAAATATGCTGAGCATAATTTAAAAGGGATTGGGAACTAGAGACTAATATAAAAGATAATGGGAACTATACTGCACCGAACAATTTTTGTTTTCCGCCAGGCGACCAGACCAAAGGTCCGGTAGAGAAAGCGCTCGACTTTCTGTGGAGAAAGCGCAGCGACCGAGCCACCCACGAATACGGGCATACAGGGAACTGTTTGTAAGCTCCGGGCTTCCGCATTATAGCCCGACTACTTGAATTTTTACCGGCTGTTAGTTATTGGGGTTGAATTCGCAAGTAATTTAATTTTGTGGTGAAATTTATACAATAAATAAACTTATCAAGGAAAATGTAACACTTCCGCAATTTTTACAAAAATTACATCACAAATTTCATGGTTCCTTGAGCCTCCACCACCACCCTTCATTGTCTCAAGCAGTCAAGCGCCTAACATATAATTTTAGTGACTTTAAGGTTTTTTATTTTTTGAAAAAATCAGAGCTGGAGCTGGTTCTCTCTCTGAAAACTGAAGATCCGGTTTTAGAACACTGTTACTTTTCTCTGAAGCATGATAAGCATTTTGTAACTGTTTCACAACATTTTTTTCACCTACATAGAACAACTAATAAGTCGCATTGCTTCACTAAAACTTGGTGGCGTTATTTAAACGCCTAACTATGTTTCTCTGCAGGTAAAATATGCTAACTGTAGACTCAATCCTCTATAATGTATCACAAGATTATTAAAATCGGAGAGACATAGAGAACATTCGACGCAAGCCTCTCCATCTTCCTCTGTCCGTGTGGACGCTAGCGGTAACTTCCGCAGCTGATATCTCTGGTTTGAGCTTTTCTCATATTAACCCACCCTCCATCTTCCCCGCGGTCATACCAATGAGACCTTTCCAAAAACTTGGGTCGCCGCCATCAATTTCACCTGAAAGGACAGAATAATATGCACAAACAAGTTACCAATAAATTTCCTTGGGAGGTGTCCATTAATTACGTGAGGTGAAATTGGGGAGGGGGGGGGGGGGAGGGTTTCGGCGAAATCTCACGAAACTAGTTTTTTTTTCCTGTTGATTCTAGAAGATATTATGTACTTTTTTTCCTCTTGTTAGACTATCGTAAATTACATACGGACATAGTTAAATGACAGAAATAAATATTCATATGCTGTTGTGTGTTATGTGTCTTATTTTAACTGTGACGAATAATATGAATAAGAAGCTACGTTGCTTGGCTTGGAAACCCTCCCTCTCCCCCACACGTAGCTCAGCGTAGCTTTCCAGCCATCCCCTCCTAGACGGAGAAACATATTTTATGGACGCTCCCATACTGCGTCGAACTGATAAGTAACTGGGATGAGAGAGTTTCTTATTAATCCGTCAGCTTTGGATCAGCTAGATCTGAGAACATACTGTATACACAAGGTGTTGCACTTTCAACTCCTTCGTGCATTTCGTGTTGCTATGTTCGCCAGTCGTTCTCACCCGGCCTGTTGAACAAAGGTACCTTGTGCAGAGTCTGTGTGGCTCCTATACAGTCGATGCAAATAAATGTTGTCAAGTTGACGTGATGTCAATTGCTATAAGGCCACGTTTGTAACAAACGGAAGTCAGTTTTCGTGGTTCCATTCTCGGATTAACTAGTATGTGGTATCACATGAGGCACATCAGACAGATAAACCGATCTAGAACACTGAACTTTCTGTGAGAGAAACGGCTGAAAAATTACCAATTTTTCTTAAGAATTGTTGCAATGAACCTCCAAAGTAAGTGACAAAATATAACAATGGCAAAAAGTGTGGAATCGAAGAACATCCGCGAGCAGTTTGTAAAGTGTTAGGACATCAAAAGGAAAACAGACGCCAATAACAACAGATCTAGATCAAGTACTGACAACAATAGGTCAAGATTTTAATTTAAGATGATGGCAAATCAAACAATTCTCCACTTGGTGCACGAGAAGCATCGCTAACGCAAGTGGTTATGGAAGCCCTTTAGAATCTAGGAAGATGTTTTAAAGTATAAAGATGTCATTCTCTTTATTATTATTGTTGTTGATATTAACTGCTATATGAAAATTTCCATACACACCTATTTTTCATTATACAAATTTGAAATTCAAATTTTCAAATGTTGGAGACGTTGTTCAGCATAACTCTCAGTATTCTGGTCTCAGGCTCCTTCAAAAAGAAATGCCTTAAATAAGGGTTAGTTTACAGTCACGTTCATCTCTTCCCTTCCATGTACTGCTAGTAATTCTTGTACCAATATCTTTCGATGCCTGATCATCCACATGCACCTTGCACACTCGTCACACTTCTCCCTTCTTTCAATAAATCCTAATCAAGCTTCTTTATAATATCATTTGCTGATGTACTGCGGCAATTTCCAGAACAAATCTAGCTTCCCTCCATTGCTAACCCTCCAACTCCTGTATTTGATAACCAAAATGTGACCACCATATGCAAGTATTGGTCCGAGCACTCACTTCTTTGGTACATCATCCTCCAATAAATGAAAGATTTTAAATCCTTTTCTTACCACCTTCCCGATGTCATCTGAACAGTTCGATTTAATATCATATATTATGCCAAGATACCTATACTTGAGGCCTTCAACAAGCAATTTCTTCCGCACCCTATAATCAAACATTTAGTTTTTTATCCTTCTACCTGACATTATGGTTCTTCTGGCATTTATCCTGTCCAGGTCAACCTGCAGCTGTTGAATGTCTTCACCCTTTCTGACCCTGCAATATACCACTATGTCATTTGACTGTAAACCATTAACACACATACTCATTGCTACTTCTTCTGATATTGGATTTTGTACCCTCTTTGTTTTCTGCCCTTTAAGAATTCAGCAAATCTCTTTTTCCATTCGCCCCAATGGGTTTCACCGTATTTAACACCACTTTATGGTTCATTCTGTCAAAGGCCATAGCAGGTCACTACAGCGTAACAACGGCACCCGCCTCATTGCCAGTTATGTTTCATACACCCCCAGCAGGCTCATCTCCTGTCTTCCAATTACTCCCTACCCAGCTTCTTTATAATATCGGTTACTGATTGTGCTCTATGGTAATTTTACTTCGTACCCCTTCCAACACATATACTCGATATCCATAACGTGAAGCCTGCAATAAGAAAAAAGGCCGGAAAAGGATACACACAATTACGGGCTCTTCCACGGCGCTATTAATCTATTGGTCGTCATTCAGTCTTTTGCCGAAGTAAACCTTGAAAATGTTTGTCAGATTGCCTACTCACATCTCCTTGCAGATTGCGATTTCCGCCTTTCTTCGATGCACTACGCATTGTGAGATCGTATGTTTGCCGTTCGTGTCGCTCATGGATCAGAGATTATTTCTTTCCAGTGTGCCAAAAATAAATTAAATAACAGTTTGCAACGACTAGGCAATTATCGAATTAATGTTGTAGGAGGCCATGCTACAAAATTAATGTAATCTTAGTTACCTAGAGAGACTATTTTAGAAAAAATAACGTGATGTACGTCGCATTAAGATCAATTTCACTATAAGATCAAGGCGTCCAGTAAATATAATTTCGATGTAATCCTAACACGATGCGGATTCTGCGATAAAATTGAGACAAATCTTCGACATTAATAAAGGACCGCACGATTCCGTTTCGACCCGGTTTAACTTTTGATGACGCTAGTTCTGGGCATATGTTGATCATCTCTACTATGCTCCTTCTTTCCACTACAGCCTTGTTGATCAACAAGACACCAGGGAGCTGGCATGACATACAAACGCCACCATGTGGCTGTCCAGAAGAAGAAGCAACAGGTTGAGGAGAGGCGCGCCACCAGGGTCACCGTCCCACAGTACAGCCAGTCTCTGACGGGGAACCGTTAAAGCAGCTAACGGCAGTCCGACCAGTCAGGGAAGAACGGGTACCAGGCATCTTCCATATAAAATAAGCCTGCAGTTCATAGAAATCACACACAAAATCTCAACTTATTGATTGCTTCAGTCACAATGTAGTCGACCGTTCAGAAAAGCAGAGTTTGTTGTTGTCCTGATATTACTGCACTCATGCCTATACAATGTAAACAAAGACAAAAAGTTCCGAGAAAAAAAACAAGTAGTATGTCACGCAGTAAGTTATAGCTGCATAATACGCTAAAACCAAATAAAGTGAAAGACCCCCCCCCCTCTCTCTCTTTCTCTATCTCTCTGTGTGTGTGTGTGTTTTTGTATGCGGTGGGGGAATGGGAGGGGAGTTTCTGTGAAAACTCATCCTTGAAGCGAAACGGAAGTCAGTGTACAGAGAGAGCGTGATGGTTTTATATGTATTCTTGTAAAATCAACAATTCGGTACCACAAGGGCCCTTGTATCTGACTCTTTCGGCTTTGGAATGGTGCTCCTGCTCCCCTGGGTTTAGGTGATTGATATAGAAGGCATGGAGTATGTTTCGTGATAAAACAACAAATATCGGCATTTGGCATGCAACAACAGGTTGCAATCGCAGCAGAGAATCAATAGCACCTACTTGATGGAGAACGTATTTTCAAAACGAATTATAATCAAAGTATCTGTAAAGTCACTAACATTCACAGAGCTATTCCAACTCCCATGGTCATCCGTATCATAGTACGCTCTCCCCCCAATTGGCCTCTGACTGCTTCATGTTCTGTTGTTCATATCAAGCTTTAACACTTTATCGCACCATCCTCATGGCCGTGTATCCGAATACGGATTCTTCTTCCCACCTCACTCCACGACCTCATTTTCATACACGTCTTTAATTTTTCATGTTTTCTAATCTATTTCACCGTTCGTATAAGCTGTATTAAATTTTACGCAGTATTTTGATCTCTTAAAAATATATCATCGTCCTTACTTTCTATGCTTTTGATCAGTAATCAGTGGCGTAGCTTGGTCAACAAGGGCCCCGGTGCAAAAAATTTATTTTGGGCCCTCAGACCAGATGGGCGACTTTATTATTATTATTTTGCTTGGTGTTGCTGGTAGGGGCCCCCTGAGCAGTGGTTGGGGGCCCGGCTGAGCAGTGAGGGCCCTTAGTTTTCTGTGTCTCAGGGTCCTCCCCATAGACGACCGTAGAGGTTAAAAAAACAGTTTACTGTGAAGGCTCTTGGGCCCTCTGAACTGCGCTTGGGGGGCCCCTGAGCGTAGGGGCCCCGGTGCACTGCACCGCCTAACCCCACAGTAAGTACGCCCCTGTCAGCAATACAGTAGTAACAATGAAAGTAATATACGGTCTTAAATCAGAATTTTAGGCTTATAGAGTCTATTATGGAATTGATATTGTTACATACATGTAAAATGTATTTGCTAACTGTAACCTGCTCTTATTCTCTGTATCCTCATGCGTAATTATCACGTCCAAATCGTCAAATTCTCTTCAAACTCATGATCTTCAGATGTACTTAGTAATTTGTTTTCTCTCTCTTTGTATTGGAATTTTTGCTAGCTCTGCCATGTCCCCTTCGTTCTCTGCTACTATTACCTTAGCTAAAGCTAGTCCGTTAACTTTCACCCCAATTCTTATTGCAACTTTTACCACTTTATATTTTGTAGTTCATCACCTACTTGGGTTTATTCATTACTGGCGATAAAAACCCAGGAACATGGCATTAATGTATTTCATACTACAATTTTTGCAACCGTATGTTCCACAAACACTCACAATTTGCTTGCATACATAGTTAATTTCATCAACCCGATTTTCTGTATATAAACCATTATATATCTGTAGGTGGGTGTGTCTGTTCCTGAACCACGCAAAAATTACTGAACAAATTTTGATTGGATTTTTGCAGTTTCAAAGCTTTCGGTCCGACTTAAAATCTGAAATGGCTTATGATGCTACGGTCACTTTAATTATTTTTTTAAACGTAAATCGAACCTTTTACTCAACTGGGGGAACCCCGAAGAGAGTAGCTAGAATATGGGGAAAATTTTTATAACATCAAGTTTTCTTGCTGCTGGGGATTAATGTTGCCAGCGAAACTAAGGGAAAGATAGTTATTGCATAAATATGTAACACTGCTTAGTGTCTGGCCTAAAATTTGAGACGTATCTGATTAATGTAGTAAGAAATATGGCGCCATCCTAAAGTTATTAATCGGTTCTTTCTTAAAGAATCGGGTATTCAGCCCCTAAACCAGATAGATGGCCGTAGTTTAGCGAAGCCAACGAGTTAGACTGACAAGTTTTCGATCCTCCGAAACTATTGCTGATTGTTAAGAGCAATTTTGTAGTTGGTCTCAGAATTTACTGTATGGTATACCTGTTGATTCATCACGTGATTCGTACCAAATGTTCGCACACAAATGATGAAAATTTACAAGTCAACGAAAATGGACCGGTAATTTGTTTGGTCCGTATGGACGAAATCATGAGAAAAAAATGGCAGTACATATATACACCAACAACTATTAACAAATAGAGAACAGAGTGAAGTAAGAGTAGGAAGTTATTAGGAAATACAAACAGTAAAAGAAGATACGTGTTCTTGTAGGCAATATAATGAATTCAGTAACAAAATAAGAGCGGTTATGTTCGACGGGGTACCATTAAATAAAATATCTATAGACTTTTCAAACTGTATACTTTTGTTAGATAAAAGTATCTTCTACAGCTAAATTAAAAAAACTCAGTTTCTCGTGTTGTGACATGCTACATACTCTCGTAGCAAATCGGAAGTTACTGCAGTCTATATCCTTGAAGGAAGTATATTGTGGAGAACTGTTTGCGAAAAGTTTAACTTTCAGTTAGTTATTGCAGCATAATCGGAGAAAACCTATAAACATTTGTCTCAAGCGGAGTATCAGGAAGGTGCTTTAGCTAAGTTTCAAGATCAGAAAGACTCGCATCGAACGCTTTCGTACTTCAAAATGTTGCACAACAGTGGAACCAGAAACACCCTACAGAAAGGCAGTTAACTTTTTGGTGAAGCTTCTTTCAATTCCAATTTCACTTTCATTAGAGATTCAGTTTCGGTAGCACTCGACAATTTTCTCACTTTGTATTGGGAATTGCCATTCCGTAACCAAAAGGAAAGGAAGCCCTATTGACGTATCACCGACAGGCCTCCGGCTATTAAATGGAATAACTTTCAGACTTCAAATATACACATATGTGTTTCGTTGACCATATCGAATATTGCGCTAAATACTTGTAAAATTATAGAGTAGGAAGTTTCCATAAACGTAAAAGCATTATTAAAAAAAAAAAAAAAAAAAAAAAAAAAAAAAAAAAAAAAAAAACCCTTTTCAATTCCTACCCGCGATTTAAATATTTTTAAAGTTCATGTAGATAAATATTAATTCCAACAAAGATTCGAGCGGTCGTAAAAGTTGTCAGACAATGTGTTATCGGGCCTTTCTCAAACACGCTCAATAAATTTGATTGAAACTGAAGATCGCACAAGCTTGCAAGCCGCCTGTCAAGGTATTTCTCGGCGTCTGTAACGAAAATGTTTTATACTCCACTAAGTTCTGAAAAGTGTTACCGTTTTCCTTTTCTAACAGACTCTTTTGGAGCAAATCGTACACAATGTAGTTTCTTGGAAAATAATAGAACGGACTACGCGTGCAATGGTTACTAATTCCGCTAGCCAGTTTCAATTTGTTCATTTACTATTGTCCGGCAGAACAAAGACCTTATAACCAGGGGCGTAGCTACTATGGGGCTAGGCGGTGAAGTGTACCGGGGCCCCTACGCTCAGGGGGCCCCCAAGCATACCTCTGGGGGCCCCAAAGTGCACCTTTGGGGGCCCCCAAGCGCAGTTCAGAGAGCCTTCATGGCAAACTGGCGACTTTTTTTTTTTTAGCTATACAGTCGTCTAAGGGGGCCCCTGTGACACAGGAAGCCCCTCACTAAGGGCCCTCTCACTGCTCAGGGGGCCCTTACCAGCAACACAAAGCAAAAATAGGTCGCCCATCTGGCCTGAGGGCCAAAATAATTGTTTTGCACCGGAGCCCTTGTTGACCTAGCCACTGCTTATGACAGCTTTCTGTCGCAGGCCTGCCAACTCGTGAGCATATAATTATAAATTGACAACTCGCATATCATCTATGAGACTAGAATTTTTTGAATGCATTAAAAAGGAAACACCAAATAACAAAAATACGATGTATCTTGCAAGATTGCGGGGCTTTTATACTGCTCACTCTTTTTGTAACAGCCCATCGCTCCTGGTAAAAATTACTGGCCAATATTGTAGCGCAGTAGTCCTCAATTAGAGGTACGCGTATCCCCAGGGGTACATGAGGTTGGGTTGCTTCAGAGGTTACGCTTGGTAATCTCTTGGCTAGAGTAATCACTAAGATAGTTAAAGAAATTACGCAAACATTATTATCTCGAAATATATTTAACAGTTGCTGATTTTCGGTTCGTTTATCTGATTAGTTTAATAAATCGCCTGAAACAGGTTTCATTTTTTATTTATCGTTTCAGCTGTAAGGGGGACGCGAGGCTGAGCTCTTTCTTGAAGGGGTACACGGGAAAAGCTAATTGGTAAACACTGTTGTAGCGAATTTTCTCGGTTGGTCTTAGTTTGATTTTTAAGAAGTGTCACTGTGTTAAGATGAGTAGGGAGTCTAGGGAACACATGCCACATTGTCTGCCACAAACCTCGTGGAATTTTATTTCTAAGATGCTAAATAATTATGATACAAACACATTTTAAGAGCTAACCAGAAACAAACTGATCTTCAGGATTCTTAGCAGAGTGTCGCAAATCTTAAGTGTTTGGGTTTCCTGTGTTCCCAAAACACCACATATTTGAGTGGCGATCTATGATCATTTCTTAATTCTCTTTTACTAGCAAATCCAAGCTAAACAAAGTCTTAAAGTGTTCCTAGTCGGCAAAAACGTACAAACATACATTACAGTGAGTAAAGGGCGCTGGTTATGTCACACTCACTCTCGTGTCTAAGACCCGGAAGAGATAACGGAGCTTTTCATCGCCAATCCTAACCAGAGAGCCTTAGAGAGCAGCAATATCTCCTCATCAAGCCTTATTTCCGCGCAAAATATTAAATCACGATTTTCAACAAAAGATTTGGTTTTATTAGATACCGATCGACAAGATTAGTTCAACGGTAAGTTAATCGGTTTCAGTCCTACACTGAAATAATCTTTGATCAAAACAGTACAATAACCAGCATAAGTGCACCATGGTGAGTGACGTCAAACGTAGTTGGGAGGTGTGGAGACGGATTGTCGATTTATGCAGCGATAAACATTCTTAAGCTTTCGGGAACTATTTCTTAATCTTTTTCAATTATGATATCATTACATTAAAATTCCTCGTCGATATTCGTTACAGGTGTAACGTCCGGCTAGTGACACCGGAACGATGCCAGTTCAGAGGTCTATCAACAGAGTGATTTCCGACACCATTGCCTTCGTATTCACACGAACAGTGGAAACAACTAAAGCAAATACAAAAATTCTTGGGGTAGACATCATGGAACAAGTTATTGTTGCTAGCTTGAATTTGGCAAATAGCATCCTAATGATAATGCTTTACAATGTTATTGCTGGCAACAACGACTAAATAATTGAGTCTGTTACAATAAATGCAGTGTTCGCTGTTCCGCCTTAAAGATTACAGTTGCGATACCCATTCCTTGGCAAACAGGAAACATTTGAGATACTTTTCTAGGCGTTTTATTGATTTGTGTACAATCTTGTCGCAAGTAAGTAGAATTCAAAACGATTTTCAGGAAATAGTTCCCGAAGAGACCGTTCAGCTGCGTAAACAGTATTGTTACCTCCGATTTCTTATGCATTAATACTACATCATTTTTTATCGGCCCATGGATCATATCAAGTTACAGTTTCTTTCAAAATGGCTTCATTTTGTTTTTTAAGTGATTTCAGTTGCTTTATTTTTTTGTAAAATGAAAAAATCGTACTTGCAACATAGCAGATAGGGGTGGATACAGTGAATAACATGATTCAGATGTGGTCTTTACGTGACATAGGGAAGGTTGATAAGATCACTGGACCAATATAACGTATATAGCTAACGTGACTTAGCAACGAACTCGCGTATATAGTGTATATTATCGTAAGAACTTGCTTTCATTTGGAGCCGCGGGAATGTTTCCTTTCTGCGTTAACTAATTAACCAACTGTTGGTATGGAGAAGTTACGACTACCAATTGCCAGCACACTTATTACTTAGTAAGACATTCAAGTTAAAACATCACAAGTTACAAAGATTATGTTGCTTTGCAAATAGGACGTAAGAACAAAGTCCGCAGTATATAAATCTGTAATAAAAAACACCACAAAAGAAAATGCCGTTGGGCACCGTGCAAGCGGCTTTCCGAGTCGTCAATCGATTCACGCAAAGATTACAAATGTACAAGCAATAACGCACAGGCTGAACGAACAGTCACGGCTGCTATCAGTACAAATTATGTCACGCGCGGTCCAAAGGCCACGCACCACTAATGATAATTCTGGCTTGTTCCACCAGACTCCGGCTTTGGCTCCACAGTCTTGAACGCGATTCCCCTGTTGCTCGCTTTGCCGCGGCGCCTTCTGGACTGGTACAGTCCGGTGCCCGCCAAAGCAGACTCCCATAATCGAGTGCCACTGCCCAACCTGCAAGCGAAAGCAGCGCCTCTGACGGCACTGCCAAAATAACTTCTATTCCCGGTCGCTGGACGGGGGCGAAGGTTTCCTACACAGTTACTAACAGTCCAGTCGCAATTTTTCGGCTACAGAGAATTTACCTCCAACACAGAAAATCACAAACGATGTATTACGAGAAATATGATGCGAAGAACGATATTTAAAAAAACACAAAAAACATACCTGGCTGCTGCGCAAAAGATAGCGAGAATAAAACTTTTGGTCTCATTAGCTGACAGTTAAAATCAGGTTCACAATAGCAGCGGTAAAATTAATTTCCGCTCACGTGATGACTTAAAAGAATGAAAAAAGCAGCAAATGCCTTACGTTAGGTAAATTCTTCGAATTACATGTTACAGGACGCCATGTTTCCAATATATTTGCATTTACAATGTTGATAGCGATAAGGACTTACAGGCGCAGAGGAAAATAGCTATAACGGTTCAACACAGCTTGATACTAACAAAATATGTTGATACGTATTGTGAATGCAGGCTTTCCCGGCGAATAAATGATAAATCTTCTCGGGTTTGCAGCCGGATTTTATTACAAAGCGACAAGCTTCCGGCAACTAGCTCAGTAGCCATCTTCAGGTCGATTATGTATCGGCGATCGTGCCGTTACTAATACCAGATACGTATTACTTAATCGATGTTTGATCGTTCAAGTTCTGGCCAGTCATTTGGATGATGTTAATTCCATTCGTCAGCAAAGACGGCAACAAACATTTCAATCGACGAATGTACGAGTAGCCCTATCTAGAAAATTGCCGCACGATCAGAAGAAACAAAAAGTGTGTAGAAATAGCAGTCATGAAAAAAATACTGAAATGGAACGGTTAACTAAAAAAAGCATGACACGTTATACCGAAACGAAAGACATAATATGTTTGTGTTATTCTAAGATTTGTCAAAGTCAAGAGGTGCAAGGGAAATCTTGGCTTTTTATAAGATTGATAAAGCAACATAATTACGGTATTTAGACAGGTAGAAGTTTTACTTTCTAGTTTAGTAAAACTTGGCATGCATAATTTCCAAGTGACAAGATTTTTTAAGTCAACGACCAATAACACCAAGAAAAACCATTCTGTATCAAGAAATACAGTACTTATTTTTCTTCTACGCCATTCTCTCTTACCTATCCAAACTTACAGAGCTGTAACTTTAGCAACGATAGGTAATTCAGAATTTATCTATTATTATAGATATATGTAAGAAACTGATTGAAGCGAGAAATTTAGAACTGATAGCGGCAAACGCATCCTTAAAAGCCAGAAAAAGCTCATTTCAGTATCCAAAGAAACCTTATTTCCACAACTGTTGCAATTTTAAAGTTCCCAGTTGAATTTTTAGAATGAATCGTTTACTTCTTGAAGCTGAGATGTAACCACCATTTTTATTTTCGTTATAAATTACCTACACAACTTTTTTTATACGTCCTACAGTGAAACAAAGCAAATATTATAAATGGATAGAATTTCAGTGGCTTGGAAATTACTTTAACTGTGTTAAATTCTAGTGTAAAAATTTTTAAACTGACAAAATAGGTGAAGGTCTGTAGGGATAAATTTCGTGAGTTATCTCTGGCCAAGTTCACATTTATACTCTTTCCTGCTTTCAACTCAAACTGCAAATATTAACCTTGTAGTTCGCATTGTTGATTACACGGGATAACTAGTAGAAATCTATGGACAAAACAGTAATGAAAATCTATTCTGGTAATACTAACTTATATGATATCTATGGAAATCACTTTCATCCTTGCTCTACATGACAGTAATATGAGGCAAAGATAATATTCTAATTCCACACAGCAGTCTGCCATGCAAATGAAAACACAGAAAGCAATAGGCGTTTATATAATATGCACTATTTATTTCAGGGATATTATGGATGAGGGAACAAGTCAACCTCTCCACTGTCCGATTAAATAGTGCATTTTTCGTGCTAATTATCGTAGTTGTTAATTTGAAGAAACAATCCAAGACACCGCTACGTGGAGTAATGTAGTACTGCAGCTATAAAAGAACCCAAAATCTTTAGCCTGGTATTCCCAGCGCACATGGCACAATCACTGCACTTCCTAAACTATGTAATACGGCATTGAACTGTGGACCTGATAACACTAATAAATCAGCGCATCCTACGCATTACGATAATGTGATTCATTTTCTGATGTTGAAGTTCAGTACTATTACTGCATACTCCACCTCAGAAACTATATATTCAAGTTTCTCTTCTTTATTTTTGTCTAGGTTTTTATGGCTCGTCGACGTAATTAGAGCCAGGAGAGGATTGTACCCAAGGAACGGAATTAAGCCATGAACTTGTTAGGGAACCATCTACGCATTCGCTGGCAGTGATTTGGGGAAACAATGGAAAACCGGAATTTGAATGGTGAACCGGTGATTGAACTTACGTTCTCCCTAATGTCAGGCCCGAGCGTTAACCGCTCTCTCTTTCAAAACACACCCTAGACAGTAAGTGCGATTACACGTTGAGCCGCTAAATAGTTTGGGTAGTCAGTGTTTTGTTTTTACATTCGTTAGCATGAATGTTTTCCTTTTGTGCCATTGGTTTCATTTCCGTACTTATCTGGACCATCTCTCCCGAGGTGAGAGAGAGCCACCCGAGCTGAAAAAACCTAGTTTGAACAAAATATTCATGGACTTTCAGGCTCGTTTATAATGTTTACAATCCACTCTTGCATCTGCAATGTAGCATACTACCTTTCTAATTTACAACCGAATACGATGCTTTTCTAAAATTTTATCAAAGATATTCAGAAATGATTCGTCTTTGAATGGTTGTATTCAGCACATCAGGTATATTAACTTTTTATTTTAGCTGATCTGAATGACTTGCGCGAGAGTAAATGGAATTCATTTGGGATTAAATTTTTGTAACTTTTATACTGAAAAGGCAGGATCGTAAAAGATTCAGTTGAAAAATCCAACTAGGAATTATTTACCGCCTTCGTAAGGATACATCGAAATCTATTGGGATCTGGACTGAACATAAACTCATAACATGCAGAATGAAAAAAAAGGGTTGCACCTATAGTCTTCGCGGAAGAAATGGTACTTTGCTAAAAGTACCGTAACTGTTCTATGCAGAACGGTCTACGATTCAGTTTGCCAATCAATTAGGCCACAATGCTTTCAGCTGGTTATCTATGTAGCATTCAAACAACATGATAATCAGCAAGACATATTCATTCACGTAATAAGAAAATGTTCTGTGACTCGAAGCTGGTTTATAGCTTAAAACAGGGAAAAGCGTGGGCGACAAATGAGATTTGATGGACTATGATATATCAGAAATACAAAGAAGAAAAGAAACAATTTCATTTTAAGTACTTTCCTAATACTAGATGACCATAGTAAGTTAATATTCATGTTTAAGATTTGAGACTAAGATGATATGTGTAATTCCATACAGTAGCAAACATCGTTAATGGGAAAAAAGACAAATATGTTACAAAAATTTAAATTAGTTAGTCAGCCATTGCGTAGTAGGTACACAACATTCGTTTAAACAAAATATATGTTATGCCACTCGAAAAGTTGCGCTATTTAGCGAATGGTTCATACAATAGCAAACATGGGTTACAAACAGGTATGTTTGTAGTTTTTCCATCGTGGAAATTACCAATACCATTCCTCTGGTGTCATTGTATCCTCGGACATAATAAGAATTGAAATGTTTGCTAGTTTGTAACACGATTTTCTCGCACGCTCTTCCCGCACAAATTTGTTGTCTTTTATTTGAAGAGTTGAACGCTGCGTACATTTATACAGCGGTTACAGCCAACACGGAAACTAGGCCACAGACCACCACTCAACACAAGAGATTACTACTACTCTTTGGTCTGCCGCCAAAGATAACGCAGATCGAACTTCTAACGTGGTCATCACTCATCAACTTACTCCGTACACTGAAAGAGTGTTGATACACCGCAAAAATGTTGGAAGGCAGCATACCAAGATCGGATCCGAGCAAAAGAAGGCTCCCTTGTCTCCGATCCAAGCCTAATTAACTTTCCGACAACTATTCAAGCTATCCAGCCTGTACGATTTTTTCCCCTAAATTGTGAGGACTAGGGCATGCTGCCATTAGGCAGCAATCGTATCCCCTCCCGCCACTTTATACATACCTATATAAATCGTTTAGTTTAAAGAGAACATCTCTTCATCAAAGCGAAGCACATTCTTGTGGTAGTAATTACTTACGTGTTCCAAAACGCAAAGGTTGTCGAGTCTGTTTTTTACAACACGCGGAAATGCACACAAAAACACACTCTGGTTTCCTCCTATTACGCACACCACACGCACGTCATATGCCTCGTGCTACACTGGCTGTGTTTGTAATATTCCTGCTTGAGGCAGCGCGCGCAACCATCCCCCACCACGGCCGCTGCTGACAACTCGAGGAGTGGGGAGGGTTAAAAGACGGGCCAGATGAACAGAAGGCACCAGGCTCTGGCGGAACTGATAATACTCAGTTAGGGGTGATTTCGAAAGATCTGCGGAAGTATAATGTAAACGTGTTGAAGTTGATTTACTTAAAAATAGTTGTGAGTGTGGCCAAGGAAAAAATGTTCTTGTGAAAGTTATGTTGAGTTGAGGGCAACTTTTACAAGAAGTCGACTAATAACGTGTTATTCAGTGCACATGAAGTTTAATATTGATTGTAGAATCGATGGTTATCCCGAAGAAAGAGAGTTAATTTCAGATATAGTATACGTTTTCCTTTCAGGTAAATAGAGGAAGCACAAAAGATAAAATTATAAAGGGGGGGGGGGCCTAAAGGTCATCTCAAATGTAAAAGATGGCATAAAAAACATCAATTCCTGTTGGAAGCAAAGAACACAACTCGGGAAAAAGTAAAATAATTCAGACTTAAGTTGACAGACAATCTTTGAATAGCGTCACAAATTTATTATATGGAAAAACTTATTACGAAAACAATATTCCACAATGCAATTAAATATATTTTTAAGAATACTTCTTGGTGCAATGTGTAACTAAGCTAAAAGACCATTTCAGTTTTCGTGCTATACTTTCTTCACCAGTTTTGCAAGATGGGAACAAACTAGTTTGCAAAAGAATGCAATTAAGTGTTGGAGAAGTTGAATAATGTGCGTGCCAAAGCGGGACAATTCTATCAAGATAAAACATTCTGTGAGGCAGTCGTGGACAATAAAAAGGCAAAAAGGCAGTGCAGTTGCACACACTATCATAGGCACAATAGTTATTCCACTGTAGCACACTCTCGCTAAAAAAAAAAAAGAAATAAAAAGCAGTTGGCAGTGACTGGAGCCTACAGAAGTGAAAACTTATGAATACCATACGCGCAACACGTCGTACTTATAGCTACAGATATACTTAATAATAATTCCGTGTGGTCGCAATGAACTAGTGACACGGATTCTATTGACTGCGCATTCCGCCCATAACTTATCTCCCTTAGCTTAACCCGATAACCCTACCAGGTACAGGGGATTTACAGTTTAACATGGAATCGGAACCACGGAAGCATTCTGGCCTACTTCACATTATGCAGCAAGCAGTGCCAAGGTGAAAGTCGGGTTAAGGATAGTGATGTTCCGATACCATCAAAGTATCGATACCTACTCAAATGAGTAGTACTCAAATTGTCTTACGATACTTACTCATATGAGTACTGCAAAAGTATCGATACTTACTCATATCGATACTTTTTTTTAAATTAATGTCGAAATATAAAAATATACTTCACATGTTGCTAAATTATTTATTTTATTTGCCTTGTGTAGTAAAATCAAATAACACTCAGTAAATATTTTTATTTATTTATTAAAATTATAACTAAGCCCACATTGTAAGCAAACTTTGAAGGTTTTGACTATCTTTAAATATTTATTTATTATAGTTTTAACACTTTTAAACAATAAAAGTCCGCTTTTGGAAGGTTTCCCAAATAAAGCAATTGCTCCAAATATTTTGGGGACAGCTTGTTTCTTTTGTTTGTCATTGTTTCACCCGCATTGGAAAACAAACATTCACTCAATAGTAACGTTGCTACAACAATAAGATACTGTTTTGGGTATTTATACAGACAAGGAAATATAAGTTTCATTTTTTTCCCATTCTGTAAATGGATTGCTTTTTAGCGACAATACAGTGTTTGAAAAGTAGAGAGAGACTTTGTCACTACGGTGCGTTTTATTTATCTTTGTGCTGTTTCCAGAAGTGATATTGCTGTGAAACGCTAGCTAAAGCAGCGTCTTTTTCCGATTCACATGGGCTACTTAGTTGCTTATGAACCATATCTTTTAGTTTTTGTGTGGGACTGCGCGGGATCGACCATTGGCCAGGTATAGCGAAATGCGCTCCAAGTACAACTTAATTACAATGAAATAGGGACCTAAAACAAACTCTTTGAGATTAGATTGCCTATTGCAATACTGATTTTGTTTCATTTTCAATGCTACCAACTTGACGTCAGTGAGAAATTAAT
Organism: Vandiemenella viatica; assembly: GCA_031002005.1. Classification (NCBI taxonomy): domain Eukaryota; kingdom Metazoa; phylum Arthropoda; class Insecta; order Orthoptera; family Morabidae; genus Vandiemenella; species Vandiemenella viatica. The sequence goes on along the minus strand of JARYHS010013631.1, from coordinate 188,909,146 downwards.
TTCGCAGGCGCGACTGAGTGTCGCAGTGGGGATGATGCATTTAGAATTTAACACCGGGTGCGTTTAGGTACTATCGATTCGATACAAGTACTTTTCTTCCGATACCGAGTAAGTATCGAATGAATTAATTAGAATACGAAAAGTACTCGGTATCGAAACAAAGTATCGAGTACTTACTCTTATTTACTTGTATCGGATCATCACTAGTTAAGGATCGATGAAAATTCCCGCCGAGACAGGGATTCGGATGGGGACCTTTCGTTCCCCAGTCAGACACGTTAAACACGTAGCCAGCAGAGCACTGCAAATGTACTGTTAACATTAGCGTGTCGGTGACGCGAACTACTAAGACTTTACCCATCCAAACATCGACGCTCCTAAATAAGTTTTCACTTCAAACACTAAAAATCTAATTTAGTCCACAATCCAAAGGTTGGTCGAATCTTCCTGAAGGAGATGTACCAAGCTGTTGTGCCAGAGACAGGAAGCCCAATTCCTTTCCTCAGGGACCTACAGTTCACGTGGAATCAGAATTACGTAACGTCCCTGCGGAGTTCATATAATTAAACACAACTCCGAAAAATTCCTGCTCACCACGGAATTTGAACCAGCGACCGAAGAGAGAAACTTTCGGCAGTAAGAACCTTAACCACTGAGCTACCAGACCGCCTTGTTTTGGAGTATCCGTGTGCTAAGTTCTGACAAAATCGGATTAAAAACTGTGAGTTTGTATGAACAACGTTGACAAAAATTAAGGTGAGGGGGAAAGGAGGGGACGGTTTTTTTTTTTTTTGCTGTCGTCAGTCTTTCGACTGGTTTGATGCAATCCTTCATCCCTTCCTATCCTGTGCTAACCTCTTCATTTCTACATACCCCTTACAGCCCACGTCGTCAATTATCTGCTTCATATATTTTAATCTCTATCTCCCTCTACAGTTCTTACCTTCGACTGTTCCCTCCACTAACAAATTAACCAATCCCGCATGTCTCAAAATATGACCTACTAACCTGTCTCTTCTTTCTGTAAGCTTCTTTCACAAACTTCTTTTCTCACCCATCATTTCCAAAACTCGTTCATTTCTTACTTTGTATGTCCACTTAATTTTCAGCATTTTTCTGTAGCACCACATTTCAAATGCTTCAATTTTCTTTCTTTTCGCTATTCCTAAAGTCCAAGTTTCGCTACCATAAAGTGCTTGTTTTTTTGTAAATCACATGTAAACAGTATTTTTCTGTTTGTTTTAAAGTATACGTACGCAAAGTTCCATCAAAATCGGACAAAAACGATGTGTTCCAAAAAGCGTCCAATGCGCATATCATACGCAAAACACGTTATTTATAGCATGTTGGTGACGCGAATTCATAGATTTACCCCCAGCCTACAGCCCGCCAACAGAAGTTTCCACTAAAAGAACTTGTCGTGGTCGAATGAGGACAGTAACTAGAACCGTAACTTTCACAATCCAGCTAGTTTCTCCCATTTTATTTGTGTACAGACTTTGTTTTCACTACAATTAGTAGCGTCGACATCTGATGGATAGAATTTCAAACTTTTTTTTTTTTTTTTTGTAAGTGCTTTACGTCTCTTTTTAACATCGAGGTCTTTAGAGACGGGAAAGGATGGGGGGCAAGAATGGGGGCAAGGAATGGGAAGGAATTCGGCCATGGCCTTTTTGAAGGAAGCATCCCGGCATTTGCCTGGAGTGATTTGGGGAAACCATGGAAAACCCAAATCTGGATGCCCGGACGGGGATTCGAACCGCCGTCCTCCCGAATGCGAGGCGAGAACGCTAACCGTTACACCGCCCCGCTCGGTAAATTTCAAACTCACTGACGTAAGAATTTTAAACGTGTCTGTTTTTGTAATACTAGTTCCTTTATAATTAACCTCAATTATTCATACTCTGATTTACTTCTCAATCATTATTTTAGATCTTAAATGATAGGTAGTAAGATTTGGATATCTGTATCTTATAAATCAAAATTCTTGACTGAACGAAGTTAGGTGAGATTATTCCTTCGATGCCACATCACTTACACGAGTTCTAAACAACAAAGTGCGATTTGAGGACAACCCAGACGTGCAATATCATCTGCCGCCACCAAATCTTGTACACGTAAGTCATGGCCATTAGGTTCGATATTATGAATAATTATTTTAAAAAGGAAGAGTAAAAAATCGAGTCGATCATACCAATTTTAACGAAAATGCTGCGCTCTGCATGAAGTGATTATGTGAATAAAAACTGAAATGCGGATGACAAGACAAATACTGCGAATGCAGTGAAGTTAGTCTGAAAGACGAATCACCGCTTTAAAAAGTCACATTAGTAGGGACAAAAAAAAAAGGTATGAAGTAATCGCAGGCGGGTGTTTATTAAAGCTGTTGTTTCCAGAGTTCTTTACGCTATTGTATAGGTAAACTGGTCGTACAGCAGTATGATTGATGAATTTCCTCGAAACGTTCTCATCATGGTACCTTTGATTATACGTGATGTGATGTACTGATTTCAGTATAATGTACTAGGATGTATCTAAATAACATGACTCAATTATTTAATGCATAGATCTAGGTACGAAGTATAATAAAAGTAACCTTTTTTTAATTTCACTCAGCGAACGTATTCGAGTTTACCAGTTTTACAACAAATTTTGCCGCAAGTATTTGAGTAACAAAATTTAAACACAACATCGACATGTACGCGAATTAAACGAATCACTATTTTTCATCGAACAGAAGTTAACCGTTTCATCTGCGCGACAGAACATGGTTGTTTGCGTAAAAGATGCAACAACTAGGCATTTCACTAAACGATCGGAAGTGCACCGTTGTCGGCGCAAATGCGCTAACGTCAGCAATCTGTGTGCCGCGTCAGCAGTACAGCAATACAGCCTATCGACGCAAATGCAATTGCGCCGAGAATTGTAGCATCTTGGGTAGTGCTTGCGACAAATAGCTGCGGTAATTTTAGGCAGGCAACACTGTCCCATTGTGCAGAGGAATCTTTTTTGCTTCGAATTTGATTAAATATATTCAGTTAATTTACAAACATATGACTGTAGTTTTTAGTGTAATAGCTCTAAGTGTACACGTGGCAAGATATTTCTAGGAAACTCGCTCGCAATGTCAGGATCTATAACTAATTTTCCATCAAAATGGCATTTTTATAAAACATATAAATCATACAGCGGGATCTTAGACTAACAAGTAATTAATTGGAGCTACTGGAAGGGCGTATACAAAATGGGGGAGGTGGGACTCCCTAGCACTGCACACTGATAAATCTCAAACACAGCTCGTAGCTTAAGAGTCGGGTCATGATTAATACACCATTTTCTGAAATCCATACCCGAAGGCAAACGGAATTCCGCTATCCGTCTTTAAAAAGTTTCCAGCTCGTAAACTCCTTTATGACACTCTTCCCGACCGATTCAGTGCATTCATCCAGGCCAGGGAGGGAGCGACGTCATACTGCTAATTGGGCTTAAACTTCGCTAATTCTTCGATAATTTTACTCGATTTTGTAATCACTGACAAAACATCGCATACCGTCTCAACCCCCGATGTTTCATTTCGTTTCCTTCCTCTCCTTGTGGTTGCTTCACCTTTTTTTTATTTGTGAAGTTCACTGGAATGCGTAATATTAATTGTGAGTTTCTTCTAGTACTTTTTCTGTTTTCTTTAGCTCAGTCAAATGTTGAAGTGCTTTGAAATTTAATACGTATGCTCGAAAAACTTTGAACTAAATGGAACTTCTCAACTTTTGTTCATGACAGAGAAGAATAACAGGACGCTTTAATTTTTGAACCACACTTGTTAGAATTTCACACACCTCAATTAGGCCTGAATAAATGTTAACCACCTCTGTTGAGAATATGCAGATTCGATTTGCAGTGGACACACTTTTTATCACGAAGGGAACTGTTTTCTAAAACTTTTAAATACGCTAAAACCGTGCGAACGTGGATTCAAAAACGAAAATTGACTTTACAGACTACTGACGCCATTTATAACACATGCTTACTGAGAGAAGTGTACAGACGAAGAAACAAAAATAAGTGATCACTCCTCAAATCTTTCACTTTACAAATAACTTCACTTACACTCCTACTACATCATAGACTCCACAATATTACCAACCTGTGACTATTTATGAAATATCCCTAGCATTACATATGAGGAGTGGAAATGCTACGTGCGTTTGCGACGTATTTAATGGAATCATTTATATGTTTATTGTCACAGATGCGGAATGTTAACAGAAGATTTATTTAAAAAACTATCATCTAAATCAGCCAAAAAATTACGGGTTAAACGCAGTTTTATGGGAGAGTTGTTATTAAATAACACTCAAAATCTTGATTTTGTAATGTACATTTTTGAGCTCTACCTCATTCTGTTGTACAACTCTCTTCATAATTAACATGTAGATTTAAACGCAATATATACCTTTCTTTGTGGCTGGTTTCAAATTTTAATTTAAAGGGAAAAAAACAATGAAGCAGTATAAAAAGACATAAATATAACAGCCACGTCTATGGTTAGAGAATATAACGAAACCATCTACATCCAACGAATATAAATTAATAAAAAGCAACTAATAATTAATATAAAGATTGAAATGAGTGCATACTTTTCTTTATGGTTGATTTGGAATTTAAAACACATTGAACCACTACAGAAAAAAAGAAGTATGCTTCATTCGTAGGTTTTTATAACAGCGACCCTATGGCTAAAATGGAAAATCATCTCTGACCGTTATACTGGCCACCCGAAGTAGACGGAGCGCACGTCACAGTATTAAGAAGATCAAACTGGGCTTTTATTGATGATGGGGTACAAATGTGAATCTCCTAGCTGCAACATTCGCAGAGGTTGTGGTTAGGTTAAAATGCAGCTTCGACTACAACAACTGGCAATCCTAAGTACAGTACAGGAGATAAGGATGACAGCGCATCCAGTATGGGCAACGTATCGACAGTGAATTTCTAGCAGTAAAACAGGCACCGCTGTTAGGTTGTTAATGCATTCTGGACAGGAACGATAGCATTGGAGTTTATTGTCGACATTATGGGAAGCACGTTGCTATTTTTGTCTCTTGCAATGTTAGCCGACATGACGAATTGAAAACGTGTATGTACAGTTTAGTTTCAGAACATTATTTATTTTATTTATTTATTTATCATATGATATTTTACAAGATATACAAAAGATGAGAAAAGATGGGCATATCACAAGCTTGTACAATTTTATATCTCTAGATCTAGTTTTTTTTAACTGCTTTACATCTCTCAACAGCGAGGTCTTTAGAGACGGGAAAGGATGGAAGGCATGGAATTGGAAGGAATTTGGCCATGGCCTTTTTAAGGTAGCATCCCGGCATTTGCCTGGAGTGATTTGGGAAACCATGGAAAACCCAAATCTGGATGCCCGGACGGGGATTCGAACCGCCGTCCTCCCGAATGCGAGGCCAGAACGCTATCCGTTACACCACCATGCTCGGTCCTAGATCTAGTGTTTGTATCCAATCATCTTTTCTGATCGAAGAATCGAGTATTTCCGCAATTGTTCCTTGTTTCAGAACTAATACTGATACTGATGCAATGCAGGTGTCTCATCAATTTTTAATTTACGTTGCTTTATTGAATTATTTTTCAAGTACAGGGATGGCTACATTATCCAGTTTCAAATCATACGCGGTTCAGTTCCAGAAAACTGTTGTTTCCATTTTTAGTTTGCCCTGCTATTTTATAGAGCTGTTTGCTGTACTGTCGCAATGCTCCCGGATTTCCGTACCGATCCACCAAGTTCGATGTGCCTCTTCTGCTTCCTGGTGTACGAGTTATGTACTACGCTTGTCGGAGTTTTCACGAACTTTATTTTCAGTCACAAGCGGAATAAAACACTATACGATACATAGGATGAAAGAGTAAATCTACGGGATTTTACAACACTGCAAGAGGGAACTATTTTTACGGGGCACGACCAATCTGTAGTCAAGTACTCCCGACACATTGGTTAGCAATGGACGTAACAGTTGCACCAATCCAGCGTCTTAGATCAGGTAACGGTTGCATATACTCCCGAGGCCCCGACCTTCGCCTTTCCCACAGATGTGGGGTTGGGGAGCCTTGGAGGCCACCGGAGAAAATTCATGTCGTTCTGTCGGTAGGTCTAGCAATAGCTAACTATTCCACTCACAAAATTCTGCGCTTAGTTACGTCAGTGGAATAGTTGCTGTCGTGGGTAACTATTTTACTCAAAAATTTCTGCACTTCGTTACGAGAGTGGGATACTACACTGTCTTGCTGCCAAATAAAGTTCCGTTTTGCACGCCGCAGTTGAGCGAAGAACCAATTATGGTACATATCAAGAATGCAATTCCGTGATATATTTTCCGATGAAGAAGAACGGGCCATAAATTTGCGTTGCGGACTGTTTATAAGGTATCATCGGAGAATGTTGCTGTCAAATAGAAGACCACGTTAGTAGGAAGATAATAAGAGTTCAAGCCTGATAAGCTCTTTGGACAACTGTAAAGAGACTCCACTCGTCCGCGTGACGTCACAAGATGGCCGCCCCCCGTTGGTGGACCAAGATGGCCGCCGAGCGCACCGCCCGGTCGTATGACGTCACACGTTAGTTCCTCGACCTGTCGCACAGATGGCGGTAGCTGCCGGGCTTGCGCATATGTTAGTTCCCCGATCTGCGGATAGATGGCGCTGCACCGCTAGTTCACAGATCCGCTGGCAGATGGCGGGCTTGCGCTGCACAGTTAGTTCGCCGATCCGCTGGCAGATGGCGCGACATGTATCATTTTGGTCTCCGACAAATATTTGCCACTGTTCTGGAATGCGGACGTTGTGAAATGTGTACACTGTTTCAACACACCTACGGAAATACCCACTCGATTGTTTGCTTTTGCGAAATGTGTACTCTACCAGTTGTGCAAGCGGTATCTCTTGTGTAAGCGCGGAGTGAGAGGCTCCATGCGACGCTATAAAAGGAGCGCCCGTGGCCAGCTCTGGCTCTGTACCATTGCGAACCTTGCCGTGTGCGCTTCTAGCAGTTACCGCAGTGTGTGTTTCTCGCAGTCTTCAACACAATGTCTCAGTCTTATGAAGGTAATTAGTTATAATA
>JARYHS010013631.1:188872607-188901005 GCA_031002005.1 Vandiemenella viatica | reverse complement strand
CATTCCTCACCCTTCATAAAAAAACCCTTCATTTTTTTAACTTGATTCTATGTTCTACACAGTAGACATCATGTGCAGGTTACCCAGCAGCTGTTGACAGTCCAATGTTATTATCCCATTCTATAACATTATGTCATTAGTAAACTGACTTCTGGCTGTAAAACATCAAAATCATTTATAAGAATAAGTTAACAGCAATGATCCCAATACAGTACCCTGAGGCACTTCCATTTTCACCTCCACTTCTTTTGATACTGCCTTTGCTTTTTAGCATTCTTTATTCAGAAAGTCACTTTTTAATCCATATCATTGATTCTACCTTGTTCACCACCATTTTATGGCTAATATGTCAAAGGGATAGGAAACTTTCAGTACAAGGCAGGGAGCTTTCAGAGCAGGATAAGAAAATTTAGGAGGAGGATGAAAAGATCAGGAGATGGGGCAAACCAATAGGGCCGATCTGGCTCAGCCTAAAGAGGGAGGAAAGGAAAGATGGTGGGATTATTGGGGTGCATGAATAGGTTGGTTGGGAGCTGCCAACAAGTCACAAGAAAAATAAGGCAAGCAGGAAGAAGGTGGCAAATTGTGGGAAAGAAATAGGTCTGACCTCTTACCAGAGTCAGATGAAGAATAACCTCATGTGGGTAAGGTGCAGCAGGTCATTAGGAATGGAGGGACAGAAGGAAATAATAGGAAGAAAAAGGTTCTGTTGTTAGGTAGTAACCATGTAAAAGGTGCAGGTCTTCTTCTGCAGGATTGGTTAGGTACAGGCTACATTGTCACAAGTTTTCGAACCTAGTGCAACTTTAGGGAAAGTAATAGAGAATGCAGGAACACTTTGTAGGGATTTCACTAAGAGGGATAGATTAACAATAGTGAGAGTATGAGTAATAGTGTTTATATGTTGTAGTATAGAGAGCATGGAAAAGGCATCTGGTTTTGAATTGGGGGCTGGGCCACTGAGCACCATTTGTAGGAGGGTTTTATTAGGCCTGGTCCTACAACTAAAGAGAAGGGAGAAAAGATACTTTCTGAGTTGTTAGCTAAAACTGTAAATGAAGCCCACTTCCAGTCGTGATGGGGATCAGTATTGTTGCCATTTTTTTTAGGCAAGTGACTTCTGGTAAAAGTATAAAAATAGGTGACCAAGGAGATACCGATTGTAGATGCATAACAAGAAGAAAAAAATTACTAATTCTAAAAAATTTCCTTATGAGGACTGATAGTAGATAATCTTGCGGAATATAAAGTAACTGAAGGAATGAGCGATCACAAAGTAGTTCTGATGGATATTAGAGGATCAATAAAACAAGTTGCCAAAGCTGAAAATAGGCGCAATTATAAAAAGGCACAAATTTCATAATAGAAGAGATATTTCAGGGAAAGTTTCAGCAAATGGAAGGATGGTCCAAGTGGAAGAGTACAAGGAAGTAATAAAAAAGGGTGATGAAATGTTTCTTCCAAAACAGAAAATCAAGTACAGAACCCATATAATACAATAGAGGTGTGAGAAGGTTAAACAGAATAGTAAGAAAATGACATAACATAGATAAGAGACAGTAAGACAGTATTGAATACTGCGAAACAACTAAATAAGGAATTAATAATTGCAAAGATTGAAGTCAAAAATGATTTTATGAAGAATTATATTGAGTCTTAGGTGAAATAGGCAGCTGTGGTGCTGAATGGCTGCAAACAATAGTAAATATCGTTAAGAAAACATTGCTCTTCTGTTTCGGTGGAACCTGAAACTCTCCGACAGGTAGACCTGCATGGTTAAAGATTTTTTCAGTAATCTGAGATACTAAGTTTTTTTTTTTTTCAAATGCTAGTACTCTACATTAGTAAAATTCATATACATTAAATGTAAATTTCAATTATGAATTTAATGTTTTTTAATGGTTTCTTCAAGTTCTCATTTTTTAAATTAAAAGGTAAATAGTGAAATGTTAAACGTTTTGATGTTTGCAAATGCAACAATCTCTCTTCAATATTATTAATTATAACATCATAATTAATTTAATTTAAAATATAATAAACTCTGCCCACCTTAAAACATTTTTTAAACTACCATTTCATTGGTTTACAGAACCATTATATCCATAACAACTGCTTCAAGACCACTTATTACTAACTCGTGTTAAGGGGTGCGCATTAATTTGGTGAGATCTGGTAGGATAGCTCCCCCCACCTCCCCCCCCCCCGTTACTGATTGACATTGAAGTTTTTTGGGACCTTTTTTTCACCTCTCGCAATACCCCCTTAACAGTTTCCATTACAAAATCCAACAAATGACATATGAAAAAGTTGTCAGGTAAAAAAATGTAACACACTAGTTTACCCTTGCAGCTCATACAATCTTCAACTAAACATTCCATATTTACTTTTAGATTACTGAAAACATGTACAGCTGAACATTTCTTTTAGCCAACATCAATAGGATGCTTATGAAACTTTTTCCTGCTGTTACTAATAATTTGCCTATTACTCTGTCAAACACAGAAATGTTTTTAGACTGAGCGAGGTGCGTGAATGGTAACATTCTAGCCTCGCATTCAGGAGGGCGTGGGTTCGAATCCCTGTCCGACCATCCAGATTTTGTGTTCCATGGTTTCCCCAAATTACTCCAGCGAATGTCAGAATAGTTATTAGTCCATTGCCCAATTCCTTTCCGATCCGTGCCCCCAGTCCTTTTCTGCCTCTAATGACCTCGACGTTGACGAGGAGTAAAGCCATAAGCATTATAGTTTTTATCGACACCTACTTATGTCTTACCGGGAAATTACATAAAACTGCAAGGTGCACACCGGTACCCAAGAAACAATTAACTTTTTTTTCTGCTCAGTATTTTTCCGACTGCAGTGGAATGCCACCGCTTTGAAAATTTAGAGAAAATAATATTGTAGTTGTACTGGACAGCGTTTTAATTTGATGTTATCTTTATCACCCAGCGACTGAGAGCAATTTGCCTCCATCGTAACTGTTTAGCGGGCGTCAATTAATGACGTGAGGTGAAATGGAGGGGGGTCCGGCGAAATCTCACGAAGGGGGAGGGGGGTCAACGGAAATCTCACGTAAGGTTTTGAAATTCTTGTACGACGGTAGAGCTAAAAAAGAAAAGTTACGAGGTCGATTAGTAGGGTGGGGGGTATCCGTCAAAATCACATGTCATTTTAGAGGGCGGAGGGATCCCACCAGATATTACGAAGTCTCACCTGAAAAGGGGGGTTCGGAATTCCGGAAAAACACCTCACGTAATTAATGGACGCAGTAACCCTATAGTTTGACGCGAAAAATCACGGAACCATTCTGGCGTACTTCACATGCATAAAATAAGCTTTTCAAGAGGTGTAATGAGGGATGTGAAGTTTGGAAATGCCAACGGATACGAATTTGAAACTTTCGATCTCTTGACCACTGAGTCACCAGACCACTCGCTGTACTGGAGACATTGGAGTCTTCGTAATTAGGCTACATTGTGGCAAGTAAAACTAGTACGAAAATTCCACAGCAAATCACCTACTATTTAAGGATTATGAGAGCTCACCATTAGAACAGGAAGAATAGAATTGTCAAAGAAATTAAATCGATTGCGCTTAGGCAGCATCCCTGAATTTGCCTGGAGTGATCCTGAAAATCTAGATCTCAGGATGGCTGGATTTAGAGTAGAATCATGATACCAACGTTACCACTCTAGGAATTTCGTAGTACACTGTATTCTTACTCTGTAATGTACGGAGAAACTTTGATGTGTATCTACTCGAAGGCTCGAAAAGTCCTAGTTTCTAATCCTGCTATGGCTCACTTTTTAAAGGTCCTTGAAGTCTTTTGGTTATGGATTTACACCTCGTTGACGTCGAGGTCATTAGGGGCGGGAAAGGAATGGGAACATGGATTTTTTTTTTTAACTGCTTTACGTCTCTCAACAGCGAGGTCTTTAGAGACGGAAAAGGATGGGGGGCAAGGATGGGGGCTAGGAATGGGAAGGAATTTGGCAATGACCTTCTGAAGGAAGCATCCCGGCATTCGCATGGAGTGATTTGGGGAAACCATGGAAAACCCAAATCTGGATGCCCGGACGGGGGTTCGAACCGCCATCTTCCCGAATGCGAGGCTACAGCATTAACCGCTCACCCACCACGCTTGGTTCCTTGAAGTCAGCTTCATATCTGGCAAAGATTTGCTTGCTCGTCCATGCGCAGTAGCTCGTATGCTCCGTGATACGCAATCCACGTATTAGGCGGAACTACTTGCCGTTCGCTTGCATCGATGACCTTATAGGTGACACAGCATTTTTCATATTGAGTACTAACAGAAGTGATGTCGCAAGAGACACTTCAAGAGACTGATATGGTTTCTGAACCAAGAGTATAAACCAGTGGTTCCTAATTAATGATACGCGTACTCTCAGGGATACGCGAGAATGCTTCAAGGGGTTCGCGCGGTAATCCCTTTGCTAAGGTAATCACAAAATAACCGAAAAAAAAACAATTATGAAAATATTACTATCGCCAAAATATATAATAAGGCAGCCATAAAGTGTGTATGTGAGAATTATACTACTGTAATAAAACTCTAAACACTAGTTTCATTTTTAATTTATCATTTCATCTACTAGGGGTACGCGAGGTTAAGCTCTTGCTTGAAGTGGTACTCGGGAAAAACTAATTGGGAACCACTGGTGTAAACAATGTAACAGTTTGGATATAAATAAAATTTTCCCACTCCCTTATGCATGAAATCGAGTGCCAGCTTGTCGTCCATACGCTATTGCCAATTCTTCAACCAATCTATCTTCCAAGCCCCATCCCCAACATATGGCTCGTACATTTCCAGGCACTAAAATCAAGTTCTAAATTCAATTTGAACAACCCTCGTAAATATTCAACATAAAATGCATTCATCTACGTACACACTTTGACATTAAATTTGGCCGCACGCTGAAAAATTCTATCACTCTTATTTTGCACAATCTGACATCAATGTCATCCTAAGAAACAGTAACGCAATACTGGCTTGCCTGGGATGACATTGATGTCAGATTTTGCAAAATAAGAGTGATAGAATTTTTCAGCGGCGGCCAAATTTATTGTCAAAGTGTGTACATATTTCTATACTGTGCTTTTGTGATACCGGCAACTAACACACAGTATTAATGCGCACTGTTTTGTGCTGTAATATATTCGCAAAGAAATATTATGGATAGTTTGTAACGAAATGAATGTTATAATTTTATACAGAGGTATTGTGATTACAGTGTATATGACATTGCCCCCTAGCTGTATGATTATTGTTCTATTCTACTGAGCATGCGAACTGATATATCAATAGGAGCTTTCTAGAATTCGTTTAGTTCCCATTGATAACAGCGCGAACAATAGTTCATACAAACGCCTGATCGTATGCTGCGAAGGAAATGCATATTTTTCAAAACAATGGAGCAAAAGAATTCGGTTTAGCTAGTCAGTCAACTATTATCACTTCTTCCTTGAATTCAATTTCCGAACATACGGATAATATTTGTTCGTTTCTTGATTTTTTGGATTTAGACTTAGATCCACGAAATTCCTATTTCTATCGTAAACAGTAGTGCATTTCTGCTACTGAAGTAATGAAATAATACAGTATTTCAGTGCAATATACAGTATAAGATAATACATAGTCCAGTCACATTTATGTGACCACCTCTAAAAAACCACAATAACCACCTTTGGCAGAGCGAACCGCTGCGAGGCGTGCAGGAAGAGAGTCAGTTAGGTTTCTGAAGGTGTTCACTGGGATGTTGAGCCATGCCGACTCCAGTGCCGTGGCCTGCTGCGCTAGATTACAAGGTTGAGGATCCATGGCGCGAACAACCAGATCGAGGTGGTCTCACAGATTCTTGATTGGGTTTAAATCCGGTGAGTTTGCTGGCCAGGTGAGTAAGGTAAACTCATCCTGGTATCTTCAAACCACGCACATGCACTGCGAGCTGTATGATACCTCGCATTGTCCTGCTGGTAGATGTAAGAGATTAGACTCACACCACAAGGATCGGTCATGGCTCCAACCCTGTACAGTGTGTATACTAACGACATACCCCACCAACCAGGCGGAGAAATTGGATTATTTGCGGACGATACTACCGTATATAGGTAGAGCCGAAGCTTAAATTACATTGCGCGTAAACTGACCCAGCACCTCGAAGCAATTACACAATGGTGCAACCTTTGGAAGATAAAAATAAATCCAGAAAAAAGTCAGGCAATTCTATTTACAAACAGATTGAAGAAAACCAATCACAAAATTTCGCTCGGCGGAGTGGTCCTCCCGTGGTGCAGATCAGTAAAATATTTAGGTCTCAAAATTGACATGGCTCGGCCACATCCAAAACGCATGTAATATAAGTTCGGCTCGACTCTACCAATTGTACCCCCTCCTCAAGGGGAGGAGCCTTAGGCTTAAGACTAAACTTAGGATATATACTGTAGTAATAAGACCTGCCCTGCTCTATAGATCGGAATTATTTAGTATGGCAGCAAAATCCAACGTAAAGAAGCTGTAAACCACACAAAATAAATTCTTGAGAATAATAGCAGACGCTCCCCAGTACATGTCAAACCAACGCCTTCACCATGACTTAGGCATCCCAAAAATCACTGGCTTCATAAAAGACAAATCGACTACCTACTACCAAAAATCACAGCTTTCGCCCCATCAACTAATTCAAAACATAGGACAACAAAATGACGCCGCTCATTACAACTGCTCCATCACAACTATAACTAGAAACTATAGGGTCTGACAACAACAATAACTTAACAAAACATAACTATGACTTCCATAAAAAGCCAGCTCACAACCCCATATTCAGAAAAAAAGTCAGGGGGCTACAACGCCCTGGTACTTTAGTTTTTACATGGGTTTCGGCCCAACCAGATGTCTGTGTGTATGGTAGATGCCATTATTCACATGTAGGGGTGGACATGGTCCGCTAGGACATATACGTATTTGTGCTGATCCATCGTGCCTTCCACAATGATGAGTTCACCCAGTGAATGCCAGGAAAACATTCCCCAAACCATAATGCTCCCTCCTCCACCCTGGATCCTTCCGGCAATTGTTGCAGGGTGTTTGCTTTCAGACGTTTCACGCGGTATGCGCCAACGTCCATCTTTCCGATGGAGCATAAAACGTGATTCATCGGAAAAAGCCACCTGTCGCCACTCTGTGGACGTCCAGTTGCGGTACTGGCGTGCAAATTCCAGCCTTCGTCGCCGATGAACAGCAGTCAGCATAGGTGCATTAACCAGGCGTCTGCTGAGGAGGCCCATGCGCAGCAACGTTCGCTGAACCGTTGTTGAGGATACACTCTTGGTATCCCTTTGGTTCATCTGGGCAGTCATACTCAACAATTGCACGTCTATTTGCCCGAACGCATCTCGGTAGCCTTCGTTCGCCTCTGTCATCTATAGCCCGTGGTGCACCACATGTTCCACGCCGCTGATTTTGAATAGGGCCATTTTGCCATGCACGGTATACTTTCACCACGGCGGCACGTAAACAGTTCACAAAATTAGCCGTTTCCGAAATGCTTCCACCCTTGGCCCGAAAGCCAATAATTATGCCCTTTTGGACGTCGGATAAATCGCTACGTTTTTGCATTACGCCAACGATTGAAATGCTTTCCGATGCCCTAGGACATCCTTTATATACACTCCATTGTAATGTGCTGCCACCTACCTTCTGTGATTGGTTATTTCACGTTGACGTCGAAAGCGGTGGTCACATTAATGTGACTGGATTGTGTATTAACATTACGAGTTCGAGTGACAGAATTTGTGTTTCGTAAGCAACAAAGTTTGTTTATAACTAAACAATGAGAAAACTAGGAGGAATAAGTACAAATTAAACCATCTTTAAATGTCTTTAGAAAGTAGAAACAACTAATGGAACGAAATGTTGGAGAAAGTAGAAAATTAAAATATTCGAATTACAAAACTGTAACCAGGAAAAACTTGGTCCACTTAAAATATTTCTGAAGAAATTAGGATCGGGCATTGTTAAAAAGCTAAAAAAGAATTTTTTATATACTTTGTCCGTTTGGTTGCACGCAATTCACGCAAAAAATTAGGTAGGGACTTATAATAATAATGTACAGCATGGTACCGGGAGTAAAATTATATGTTTCATTTTGATGTAACCTAAAACGAAAAGCTGAGAAATAAAGAAAAGTGTCCACAAATTAGTATCCTTTTTTGTTGAAAAATATTACATTTTTATTTTGACTTAAAGTCTAAAGACTAAGAAATTAAATGTAAAATATCCACAAATTAACATCCATTTTTTACTGAACCTAATTCACGCCGAAACTACTCATCGTATTTTGATTGGATTTCAATCAATGTACATCCCATGTTCCCGGAAGTAAAACACGGTTTATTTAATTTTGATGTGACGTCGAATAGCTGAGAAATTAGGATAAAAGTGATCGCAAACTAGAGTCCATTTGACGGAATGTTACTTCTCATAGTAATCTTATGCGAGTGTATTAGTGACAGGTAGAAAAAAATGTGACCAATATAAGCGATTCTAAAGTAAATTTATGCCACTACTTTCAAGGGAAATTTCTGACAATCTGAAAACTAAAACCAGTGAAATTAAGATATCAAGGAGCTACGCAACTTTCTGAAATCTGATGTAGAAAGAAATAACCGTAGTGAAGTGTGCTCGTCAACGATTCAAGACGTATTCAGACTACACAATCTATACTGTAAATAAAATTTGTGTCTGTACATCAAATTTATTTCAAAAAGAATAAATGTGATGACCCCAACTGATGACAGATACCAAAACTGTAAAATATGGAATTTTTGTCTGTATTTACTCTTGGTCCTCGCGTTTGTCTCACTGAAGAAGTAATGAATAAATTTCAGCGAAGCACATAGTAATAGCTTAAGTGATCAGTTAAGATGTAGGACAACTTTATCGCGATTCGTATCATACTTCGTATATGATACAGAGGCCAAAACTATAAATTTTGGAATATTTGCATGCGTATGCACGAACTAAGCAAACGCCAATCATTTACATGGAACTGTATAAAGATAAACCTTATGTCATGTTAGTGATAGCATACGTTATGTTTCAATGTGACAGAGACACGCTGAGAAATAATAATAATAAAAAATCCTTCAATTTAATTGTTCCTAGTAGACTTCATCCATTTAAAATTGACTGGCGAAAGCCTTCTTGCAGTGAAAAATTTTACGGCGTTTAGCCGTATATGCGGAGACTGTGTCTAACTTCAACAAACTATAACAGCTCGGTTAGAAAACGTGTATCATAGTTTATAGGCATACTAATAAAACAATCTGTTAGTATACACACCAGGCAGCACTACTTCAATTATTGTTTGCAGAAAAGATAAGAGTAAAGTACTGACGTATGGCTGCAAGTTATGAACAACTATAAAATTTTCTAAATTAGTGTTAGTTTCGAGGGGTGGTAGAAACAAATTTCGCGCACAACGTTTTTAAAGTATTAGCAAGCAACAAAAATTTAGGAGGGAAAGAGGAGATACCAAAAATACAAAAGAACGGAGCTGTTCCTCTGAGTTCCCATCCTGTCATCATATCTTTAATATTCTAACTAACAGCACAAATCTCAGATTCCGCTTGGAAGAAATATGTAATAAAACGTAAATGTTCTTATCAATTGATTACAGAGTTACGATTTGCCGCGCTTTCTGTTGTTAACGTGGAAACAGAATGCCGAATGAAGGGGCTTGCTGCCGTCGGTACTCATATTACCAATACAAAGTCCATAAAAATTTCTGGCTGCACAAGGATTTTAACCCAAGAACCTACCAGACGGTTCACAGCATGTAATGAGGTCGAGTCAACAGCTAAGTCGGAAACGTGTTTGTTCGGAATGCAATTATTTCGCTATAAATTAGCTTCCATCTAAGTTTCCAAATATATCCCCGAAAAATCTAAATTCAACGAAAATTGTTTTGGCTAAAATATGTTGACAAGTTTCACATTATTCTATCACAAACATTTTTTGTGGTCCTTATATAAAACACTAAGATAGTTACAAAAATTTAACAAAAGTACCTAGAGTGAAAAAAAAATTAATAACTAAAGTTTAAAGTATGGTACTCATGAAATTTAAAAACTTTTGTTATGAAACGTTTCGTCTTAGATACAATGCAGATACTAATTTATTATTATTACGAACTTCCCCATATTTCTCAATAAACGTTGTTCAGTATCGTTTAAGTATTATCATCACCTTATTTACTGATCTATTCGAATTCAATGCAGTGTGTTGGTACAAAACCTCAAACAGGATCTCTACCACAACACAAAAGCTACGAAACCCTTTGGTGCACTTGTCCGATATGCAATTGGCCCGTTTTCCTATTTATTTTCATTAGTACATTGCTGTCTGGAAGTGTTCCATACCAGTTTTTCTACTGCCTTTATCTTGGCAAGCTCACACTAGGATGAATATTCCTCAACTGAAATGCTGTTTTCTGAAACTTGCTACGTTGTCCGAACATTCCACATTTCAAACAATAAAATTGTAGTTTAAAAAACTAAAATCACGCTTTCGTAGTAATGTGAACTAAAAGGTTAAAAATAATATTTAAATATAAACATTTTGTTTAATAGTGATAGGACGTCCCACAATTCAGGATAAATTAATTTTTTTGAATAAGCTTAAAGTATAAAGTCACTGATTACAAAATTAACTTTAATGTAAAAAAGCATGGGGTGCTATTTCAGTTGTCTTATATTTTTTGTCGTTGGCTGTTTGTAAAGACAGAATCATTGTCAAAAGTTATGTAGAGTGCACCCCACGTTTTTTAACATTAAAGTTAATTTTGTAATCAGTGACTTTATACTTTAAGCTTATTCAAAAAAATTAATTTATCCTGAATTGTGGGACGTCCTATCACTATTAAACAAAATGTTTATATTTAAATATTATTTTTAACCTTTTAGTTCACATTACTACGAAAGCGTGATTTTAGTTTTTTAAACTACAATTTTATTTTTAACTTTTTAGTTCTGATAGTTTAAAAAGTATGTTTCTTACTGTTGGCTTTTCTTTGCCAATCTCTCTTTTTCTTTGAGTTGTAGTTTCATTATTAATTATTATTTCCACGAGTAAAATACAATTAAATGTTCAACTCAACAAGAGATCCAATAGCACGGTAAACGAGGAAGGCTACTTTTCTATAATAGTACGAAGTAATATTTCGAATACTTACTATTCAACATCACGTTAAGCGACTACAGACAGAGAAACCTTTCCGGATAGGAGACAGCAGAAGACGATCGTCTACAGCAACCAAAGCTCGTAAATCACACCCGGGAAACTGGAGAACGATGATGATGATGATGATGGCTATATTGGGTGGGAAATCTCCGAAGGGCGTGGCCGCCAAATGACGAAGATTTCTCGAATCGCACCTGTGCACTAATGTCGCGGCTGCATTTGCCTAACTCAGTAATCCCATCAAGTATAGGATACACTGACAACGTGGTGAGAGTGAAATTATTGAATTTTTATCGGTTCTTAATAAGTGTGCAAAATTTAAAACGATTCGGACGTCAGGAAGCGGGTAAACACTGAAATGAAAGATTCCATTACATGGCAACCATTTTTCTATTGTTACCGTCAGAGTAACGAGAATAGCAGGACGTTGCTAAGAGACTACTGTATTGTCAACGGTTCTTAAAACGTGTGCAAAATTTTTATGTTTTTACTGTCAACGTAATCAGAATATCAAGACATAGCTATCGAATTATTGTATTGTAATCAGTTATCAATACATGAGCAAAATTTCAAACAACTCGGACATCTGGAATTGGGTTAAAATTATATTGCAAAATTCCACGACATTCAACCATTTTTCTGTTGTTACTGTCAAAGTAATGAGCATAGCAGGATATAGCTATGAAATTCTTGTATTGTCACCGGTTCTTAATATGTGTGCCAAATTTCAAACAGCTCTGACATCGGGAAGTGGGTCAAAATATAGTTGTAAAATTCTGTTACATTCATACATACATACATACATACATACATACATACATACATACAAGTCAAGCTAATATAAAGCGTGTAAAAAAAAAAATGAATCGGACGTGTAGTTGAGGAAAATTTCTCCTGGCGTGAATACTACGATAAAGTGTACGAAAAAAAAAAAAAAAACACACACACAAACACACTAAGGAAAACAGGGAAGCTGGCATACTATACCTCCAGACAAGATTGTCCTAATGCAAATGGAAAACCGACTGTGCGATAATCTAATAAACGGAAAGGCGTGTGTAGAAAAGCCAAATTTAGTTTTAATTGCATTCGACGAAGTAACCTAAAACAATCGTAATTATTAAAGCAACTAATGAAAAAGGGCCTGGAGCATCTTTTCTTTTACGCTTATGGCTGGCTTTACGCATCGTCGATGCCGAGGTCATTAGAGGTGGAATGGGACAAGGAACGGGAAGGAATTCGGCAATGGCCTTTTGAAGGAAGCATCCTGGAGTGATTTGAGGAACATGGAAAACCCAAATTTGGATGCCCGGACTGGGCTTCGAACCGCCGCGCCGTCGTTCCGAATGCGAGGCCAGAGCGTTAACCGCTCACCCATCACGCTCGGTGCCTGGAGCATCAACATGTTTTACCTACCGAGGGTTGAAAGTTCGAGTTCGCTCATTAACTTTTCTGGTTTTGAGCGAATATGAAATAACAGAAAAACATTTATTGCGAAAATTTAATACACTAGTGGGATATACTAAAAATAAAACTATTACGTTGCTGCTTGCATGTCTGAAGGAGATAAACTACTATTACATAAAACAGAAACGCCCCGTAACGTTGATGTATCTTTATTGCTCGTCAATACATATCTTTAGCAGCAAGAATTAAAAACTGGAAAGATTTTTTTTACCATCGCCAATATTTTAAAAGGGTTGGGGAGAGAAAGACAAGAAGGAAGGAGCGAATGTCACTGTTATGATCTGAACCATGGCTTTAGTGTAAATTTCATAGCGGCACAAGAAAACTATAATCCGAAAATAGAAACAATGGGGCATCTTTGAATGCCTTTACTAACTTCTGTCCACTGCATGAAGCTCGGCAGCGTGGACGCTTTATCAGTTGATATACACAATCGCATGTTGAGGATACTCTGTTATATGCCCGCTTAATCATGTTTTCCTCCGTCCTTCAGGCACCCGTTCAACCACGTTTGGAGTTGTTCCATCTAAATTATACGCAACTGGTAAGCGCCTTGAAGGTTTTATCCAATCCTGACTCATTCCAAATGCCCACAGCTGTTCACCGGCTTTCCGTGTTGACTCGATTGGTGTGAAGGATGAGTTTTTAGAAAGCTTCACCATTAGCGAAAAATGTGATGTTGCGGATTCCCTCGGTTTTTTTTCGTAAAATTACAATATACATACTTAATCTCTACACATAGTAACATAAAAATGACCTTCTCACGAATTTTGACATCGTAAGATAGTTAATGTCATTTGGATAAGGAGCAGCATTTTTTTATTCAAATTTATGTAAGATTGTCCATTATCACGTCAGAATTTTTTTTTAATATGATGTAGAATACTCAAGTGTGTGTATGAGTTTTTTTTTGAATGATTATTGATTGCTTTTAATATTAAATATCTAATTAAGTATTATAGTTTCAGGGGTGGTACCATATTTTGGCTCGTAGTCAGTGTTAGTTCTCGAGGATATTCGTAAACACAACGTAATTCAGTGGTTCCTTTGATGTCATCCAGAAATTTCACAGCTTCTTGATAGAGTAACGTTTAGGGCATAGTCGCACAGTGCTGTCTAGCAAATAGTTACGTGCCATGGTAAATTCGCACCTAGGTCTACCGTAATCTAGTGACTAGGATGGCCACGTTAATACGAAATACTTTTTTTTCTTTGCTCCCCGTCTATGTCATTAGAGGCGGGAAAGGATTGGGGGCAAGGAACTGGAAGGAATTTCACCATGGCCTTCTTGAACAAACCATCGCTGCATTCGCCTGGAGCGATCTGGAGAAACCATGGAAATCCCAAATCTGGTTGGCCGAACGGATTCGAACCCGCGTGCTCCCGAATGCGCGGCCAGAACGTTACCGCTCTCCCACCTAGCTCGGTCGCAGTGCCTTGATCTGTTCAATTTCAATTTTGTTTTTGCAGCTGTTAACACATAAGTCCAGCTTTAGTGAAACCGTGAGCTCTACAAGAAAACGTAAACTCTGTGATGGATGTCATGTGCTTAGTGAAGAATGGACAAATATGTCTTTGGTAACACAGGGAATAAAGCAGTGTATTTGAGTCATGAAACAACAGCCATATGTCAAACGACATTACAAAACCGGGCGTGGTGGTGTAACGGCTAGCGTTCTGGCCTCGCATTCGGGAGGACGGCGGTTCGAATCCCCGTTCGGGCATCCAGATTTGGGTTTTCCATGGTTTCTCTAAATCACTCCAGGTGAATGCCGGGATGCTTCCTTCAAAAGGCCATGGCCGAATTCCTTCCCATTCCTTGCCCCCCCCCCCCATCCTTTCCCGTCTCTAAAGACCTAGTTGTTATAGGATACGTTAAGCAGTTAAAAAAAAGACATTACAAAACAAAACATAGCGAATTTGGCTGCAAACTTTCCAAGGAAGAAAACAAAAGCTGCTAAGTGTCTGAAAATGCTGAATAAGCAACAAAGCAATTAATACTTCAAAATAGCGCTAAAAAAACAAGTTTCATGGTTGCCTATAACCTAATGCTCTTTTCACACTACACGATTATGACTGAACGGTGCAAATCCGACAGGGCATTCACGTTTACACTGTACGGTTTCTGCACTGCACTGCACTTTTTTTTTTTTATCACAAGCTTTGAGTGGTTGAGTGGTGTGCTGTTTGAGTATAACGAATCGTAAACTAATAATTGAATTAATGTTATATAACCGTCGACGAAAGAGACAAAACATATTTGTTATTTTTGTGCATATTTTTAATATATTCTTGAATAAGTGATCAAGATATTGGACAGTGAAAGAAAATCTACATAAATTAACTAAATATGCCTTTATTGAACAATATAATACAGCAGAATGAAATATCAAAAACACCGATTACAATGGTTCGAGGGCACAACCGCACTGTTTAAGACGTGTAATGTGAAATCGTGTATTTGGCCACGTATGCTACGAACTTATCGGCCGCCGCGTGTTGCAGTGGCAGTGGACGAGGACATGTTCTTCTTGAGGAACGTCCCAGCATTTCCCTAAGTGATGGTGGGAAACCACCAAAAACCGTAACCAGGTTGGCCGGTATGCCCACAGCACGGTGGCGATGTAGTGATAACTCGAAGGAGGAAAGACTCCAGTTGTATCCATCTGGAGCTGAAGATAGATAGAAGCATTCAGCTGGCTGGGAGGTAAGATAAAAGGTAATGGAACAGACTCAATAGAAATAGCTTTAAAATGTAGCACATGAAGTTTTTAGTTGCGTCAGTGTAGTGACATGGAGCTGTAAGGTGTCAAAGAAGTGCAGAGGAATTATTTTCACGATTGACTTTTATACCAGTATCGATATATACTAAAGCAGCACGAGTATGAAAGAAAAAGATATTAATAAACTCCGTGATTTGGAGAAGAAGTTTCCAAGGAGCAATCTGCGAAATGAGCATATAAGGAAAGCTGTAAGTGAGGGACTTAAAGTAGATAAAACAGAAATATGGAGACTCCAGGGTTATGGGTACAAGAAGAGGATTAGTGAAGAGAGAATGTAATTTGAAATTGGTAGGAGATGCCTCAGGGACTGACCAAGAGACTGATGGATCAGGGAATTGCAAAAACGTATAAAGGATATAGTAGTGAATTGGACAGCAGTGGAAGAAGAGGAACCGTGGAAGGAAGAAAACGCTGGAGAGTGTTTTGTTCTAGATAGATCCGGCCAAACTGATCAGTATTATTACGATGATCATTATGATCATAGCAATTTTCACATCTTTTTTGACCAGCGACTATCCAATGTCAATCTCGCGGTTTTTTTAGGTGTGGGGAAATACTTTGGAAATCTTCCTGGATGGCCACGATAAAAGGCACTTGACATGCAGTCTGGCAACTTAGTGCCGCTGCTGTGGTATCAATGCATTGGGCCCAACGCCAGGAATTCCTTGGCCTACCGCGGAGCCCTTGGGTTTATAAACAACGGCACACTCTCCGATATACCAAGTGCTGCATCTGCCGTTATAGGTCTCACCATTTAAGCAGTCTAAGGATATAGTGAACACATGGCGATAAAGATAGTAAAAGTGTTTCTTTAATAGTTCGCAAGTTCTAAAAAATCTTCGTGTGTGTGTACTGCTGGATGTTGCGGAAGAGATAACGTTAAGAATGTGTGCTTCTCAGTCTTTATTAGGTGCTAAACTGTATCAATATGCTAACATCTGGCTGGTTATAAGATTGCAGAGTGCACTGACTTAAGCATTAAGTTTCTGCCTCATCATCCAGTGATACACATACCAAGATTTTGTAAGATCCATACGTCATAGAATGTGACATAACACAATCATCATTTCAGATTTCACGCTTTTAAATGGTTAGCTGCACAGATATTTTTTTGCTTATATGAATACTATAGAGTATTTACAACTCATTTTAAAAAAAATTTCGAAAGATTTGCAATAATACAATGTTCTGCAACAGATTAATTATTAAATTTTCCTTCGTACTATAACAAATGGTGTGTAATGAGTTGTTTATCATTATTTATCATCTTCTACAATCAAGAATATGATAATAATTCTTCTTTAACAACGAAGTCAGGTGAAACAAAATGTATGAAAACTGCCAATTGCGGAAGATCTGTGATATCTGTCGATTCGTCAAGGGCTAAGCTGAATGCAATACAGTTCCTCAAATCATTTTTTAAATTATATTCAAGAGATGTATTAATTGCAGTTATGCGTCGTTCGGTTGTGTGTCTCGAGACGGGAATTTGCGAAACAACTTTGTGCAATGCTGCATTAGTTGGATCTAAAACTTTAAGTACATCTTCCAAGTTTTTTTTTAATAAACTCTCCCTCTCCATACGGGCGTTTTGCACGAGCAATATTCCAGGCAATAACAAAACTGGCTTCAGCCACATTATTAGCTTCTTTGTTAAAGGTCATCAAATTTGACAGTTGTTTATTTAAATTTGATTTTAAAGAAGCAAGTTTATCTGATCTTAATTTTGAATTTGGTGGATACTGATTAGAAAACTGAGGATGATTGGTTTCATAATGTCGACGTAAATTGCTAGCTTTATAATTTTTGACCGTAGAATTACAAATAACACATAATGCTTTTCCATTATTGTCAATAAAAAAGAAATTCTCCTCCCACTCATTATTAAAACTTCTATTTTCTTGCTCGTATTTTCTTCTTTTATTTTCGTTCTCTGTCGTCATATTTTTAAAAGAACTGGAAATTAATAAAGAAATTTAGAAAATACAAGTTTTGTGTTATTAAAACAATAACAACACGTGTTACATACTACGAAACAAATAATAGTTACCAAAAATTCCAGATTAAAAATTATACCCGTAGCAAGAGTGATACAAATTGCTTCCTCCAGAGCACAATGTCAGCTGTCCGTTGCAATGAAAGTTTACAAATTCAAAATCGGTCTGGAGTAGGTCGATTAAGCCACTGTTTATGTTCGTTCACGCAGTTTTCGACGAGTCATATCATTCTTAACTTGGACGGAAATGAAATATGTTACAACGTTGCACTTAGTCTTTCATATTTGTTATGAGTAATTTAAAAGACATTTTGAAACACATACGGAACGATAATTTTTTTAAATATAATAACAGAAAAATGAAAAGGGAACTCGGGTACATTTATCGAGAGCCACAAATAATCCTTCAAAGAGCCGCATGCGGCTCGCGAGCCACAGGTTGGCCACCCCTGTTCTAGATCTTTAAGATTGATTATTAATTTTTGCGAGATGATGGGATAAACCTGCATTTTAACATTCGTTTATGGTTCACAAATATCAAATAATTATTCATTTAAACACAAACAAAATACACCGGGCGTTCGCCGGGAAACGCAACCCACTGTTAGCGCTACAAGGAAGAAACTGCTCCCGGCGAGCGAGCGCTCAGTTTCCGGCATTGTTCGACCGTCGGCCGCGGACTATTTCATAATAATTACGCTTCATAAACTTCATAAACTTGTGTGCTAAGCATTTAAATGTGACGTAATTCATTAGCTTACCTTATAAAAGATGCTGGAAGTGTTGACCCTCTTGTGTAATGCACATTTCACATCTTCTGAACATATTTCGAGACACACGCTGCCCTAACTGACTTAATGATTTTTTCGGTGACTGTTCTAGTCGAAAAGCGATATCGTCAATTTTCTCCTCTGTGAGAATACGGTTGACCGACAGTCTCTTTTTGTTAAAAAATGAACCCGTTTCTCTTACTTTTTTAACCAGACGCAGAATTGTTGATTTAGCTGGCAGTAAAGCGCCAGGAAATTCGCGACGAAATTTACTGCGACACTTTTTAAACGACTTCTTCTTCACATATGTATCGTAGAGAAATATTCTTTGTTGCAAACTGTAACGTACCATAATTTTACTCACACTCAAACACGGTACAGATTAATAAGAGTATGAAGCCCCAAACCAGCCAAACCGCAAAGAAACGTTTATTCACAACACTGATTAATAAGAGACTGAAGTCACAAACTATCTACAATGCAAAGAAACCGTTCTTAACAATGTAAGGGTCACTGCAATGCACTGTTGGGGCAGCGGAGGTGTTAAACAGTGCGGTGATTCACGGTGCCGGTTGGCGGAAACTGCTGGCGCGACTGACCGAGCAAGTTGCCGACGGCAACAGACTGGGAGGGTAGCGCTTTCCGGCGAACGCCCTGTATATCTACCCGGACAGCCAAGAGAGAACTTCAGCCGAGGAAGCCAGCGAACACATTTGACTCACCTCTACGGGGAGGAGATGTTTTCTCGAAGAAGAGAATGCTCTAAACTGCGTGAGACACGGGCCCGCCAGCTGCTCACACAGCCTACGATCACAAGAAACAAAATATGCCATCAAATAATGTTACGCGAAATGTACTTAATCAAACAGAAAATAAATAACATAGTTACAGGGACATGGAAGTGTTCATACTGTCAAGCATGTAGCACAATGCATGAAAATTAGAACCAGCATGAGCAAGTAATGTGCTCTTCAACATAGTGATATTTTGCATATATTCATAGGAAGTTAAATGCCTTGTCCACCCTCCTCGGCATAACTCAAAACGATGAAAGTTTAAAAAAAAAAAAACTCGAGTTCACTCTTTAATCTGCACACATCTCTTTATAGGGCGCATTGCGTCAAACACAATGTTGTGAAATTGTTTGTGTGTTTCAGGATCTTGGATGCTGCATTGTAGATCAATAGGCATCCGTTAATTCTGTCTGCCATAATTCGCATAGGTAAGATTACATTAAAAACAATAAATTTTGTATGGATACAACTTTGAAATCACTGCAACTGCGCATCTCCTGTCGCTGTCTAACTCACAAGGGGGCATCCATAAATTACGTGAGGTGAAATAGGGGGAGGGGGAGTCCGGCGAAATCTCACCAGATCTCACCAGGGAGGAGGGGGGGGTCTACGGAAATCTCACGTGAGATTTTGCGAAAAATTTGGAGACAGTAGAGCCATAAAAAAGGTCTACAATTTGCGCCAAAGTCGATTTTAGGAGGGTATTTCGTAAAAAAAAAAAAAAAAAAAAAAAGTCTACAAAAGTTTCGAAGGCGATTTCTAGGGGGGGTTCTCACGCACCAGATCTCACCAGAGGGGGGGGGGGGGGGTCCGGCCAGATCTCACGAAATCTCACCAGAGGGGGGGGGGGGTCCGGCCAGATCTCACGAAATCTCACCAGGGGGGAGGGGGGGGGTCCAGAAATACGGAAAAAAACACCTCACGTAATTTGTGGATGCCCCCCAAGTTCTCTTCCCGAAGACCGAAGAGCAAGTCCCTCTTTGTCTTCCGCGTTCCTCCGGCCCTCACAGAAGGGAGAGAAGGAACCAACAATAACGTCACGGCGTTGATTGGAAGTATATGCAAGGAAAAACTACAACTTTAGTCCTCTCACGACTAGAGGGAACACAGTGATCCATCCGCTCCCCCGTTCGCTCTTACTGAACAAGCATTTCGTCCACCCTGCCCGTTTTCTACGAATTATAAAAATATAATAATAATAATTAAAAAAATAAAAAAATAGGGCGATTACCCATCCATCTTTTACGGGAATTTCAGATTGATCATGTTGCAATATCGTATTACTATCAAAAAGAAATTCACGATGTACAAGTTCACAGAGGGGCAAATATAGATTCTGATCACTATTTATCCAGAATAAAAATTAAATTCTCACCCAAAAGAAAATTTAGCAGCAAAACACCAGTCATTCCAAAATTCGATCTATGCAAAATCAAAGTCTCCAAAATCAAAGAAAAATGGGAAGAAGAACCTGTGGAAGACTGGCAGAAATTTCGGACTAAAATAATCAAAAACCGCGAAAGAATTGATCCTTCTTCACAAAAAACCTATGATATAACCGTATGTATATTTTGTGGACTGATTATAAATATAAAGAATTCAATCATTTTGTTTTCAACAGTTTTCAGTTTATTATACAAAACTTGTATTCCTCTAGGAACTACATCGAACTTCTGTAGTATTCGAAGAAGCAAGGTCCTTCAGCAATGAATGATTTAAAAGAAACTGATCAGTCTCTATGTCGCTAGCCTCTAAGTCTTGATTTTTCTCATCTCCATAGCAACCTACACTTCTTTTGTTTAAGAATAAACATATCGATTTTTGTCTGCATTCAAGGAACAAAAATATAATTTTGTTATAAAATGTTTCTGTTCCGTCAAACACCCTTGGTGGAATCAAGGATGTGAGACCACACTAGAAGAAAGAAAAAAGGCATTTCAAAATTACAATTGCAACAAATCTGAAGAAACAATAAATTTCTCGAAGTTCGTAAACAAATATCGAAGATTTTAAGACAAAACAAATGTAAATATGTCAACGACCAACTACGCACAATCGAAGACAACTTCAAAAATTACAATACACATGATTTCTACGAGACCTTAGTGAACCAAATCAAAGGGTACTCACCACCGAACCTATATTTCAGAAAACAAAATGGTAAATTTGCCCCGAAAGTAAAGAAAAACTGCCAAGAGCTGGCCACTTATTTTTCACAGCTCTTAAATTGTCCGCAACCCAAAAAGAGGTTCCCGAAAATATAATAGAAATAACAACAGGAACTCATCACCACCAACACAAGAAGAAATTTATGCACATATAAATAAACTTAAAAAAATAATAAAACATCAGCAGAAGATGGAATTGTAGCCGAACTTTTTTAAAAAAGTTAGGTCACAATTATCCCAAAGAAATTTCACAAATAATCCAAAACATTTGGGAAACCAAAAAAATTCAAGATGATTGGAAGATTGCTCTAATCCACCCACTACATAAAAAAGGTAACGAATCAGATGTAAACAACTATAGAGGGATCTCCCTCCTACCAGTCACGTACAAAAAATTTTTCAGCCTGTATTTTGAAGAGAACACAAGAGCAGTTAGAACCTAAATTAGCAGAATATCAAGCAGGATTCAGACCAAACAGGTCATGCCCGAACAAATTTTCAACCTCAAAACCATAATCAAAATGCGAGCCTTCAGACAAAACCCCTAGTATGCACATTTGTGGATTTCAAAAAGGCATATGACTTAATAGGCCTTAGAAGAAAGGGGATTAGATCAAAAAACACGAGAACTCATAAAACAAACACTAATTGGTACTAAATTTAAAGTAAAATTCATGGGAGGAATTTCAGAACCCTTTGACATTCAGACATGTGTGTGACTAGGCGACGGGTTCTCTCCGCTTCTGCTCAACGTCGGTCTAGACAAGGTTATGGAAGAATGGGAGTAAGAACTCAAGAAATTTAAGTGCTGGAAACCAATTCCACTTGGCTTTCCCAAAAACAACCTCTATATATCATACTTCGTTTTTTCGGATGATTTGGCGATACTAGCAGAAGATGAAGAGACTGCCATCAAACGGCTTGAGACACTCAAAGAATGTGCAGAAAAAGTAGGGATACAAATCTCATTCGAGAAAACTGAATTCATATGATCGAAGACAGAAATAGCAAGTTCGAGAACAAAATACGGTAAAATCAACAGGGTCCCATACTTTAAATACCTCGGAGAATTCATCGAACCGACAGGCCTTGAGAAAATCTCACAGCAAAATCGCCTCCAAAAAGTAATAAAAGCGCCAGGATTAGTGCAAAATCTCTACAACAAAAAATCCATGTCAAGACAGACCAAATTTCGGCACTACAACACAGTCATAAAACCAACAGTCCTCTATGCAAGTGAAACGTTAACACTTAACAGAAAACGTGACCATGAAGAAATAAAAAAGTAGAAAGAAAAATCATTACAAAAATTCTAATAGCAAGACTCACTAAAGATGGTTACAGACTACAATCAATCAAAACAACAGAAAAGTTTTCAACTATCGAAACTGACATCAAGAAAAGGCGAATGAAATTCTTTGGTCACCTTAAGAGGCTACCAAAAAATCGATTGACAAAAAAGATAATAGATTACGTAACTTCACTTAAAAAAACTTGATTGTGACATTTGCTTAACGTCTTCCATTTATTGGGAGAATTCGCCAATAATAATAATAATAATAATAATAATTGATAAAATAGCGATGGAGCGCCCGCTCCGTTGGCAATCACCCTACGCACCCCTCTTTCCCCTTTCCTCTTCCAACCTACTTTTGCCCTCTACTAATTTCTAATTTAAATTCCTTCAGTGTTTCCGGTAAATTATTCATCAATTCTCTTGGCAATTTATTCCAGTCCCTTGCATCCTTTCCCATGAAAGAAAATTTTCCCACACCTTTATGTCTGAAATCAAGTTCCAGCTTGTGGTCATGATCAACTTTACCCTTCCAAGCACTTCTCTTAATTTTCCCACTAATATCTTTCCACGCTTCATCACCAGTATAGGTCTTGTTCACCCTCTTCCTACTCTCCAATGAATCCCACTCCAGCTCCTTTATCATTAGTTACCGATTGTGTTCTGCGGTATTTTCCAAAGACAAATCTGTCAGTCCTCCGCTGCACCCCCTCCAACTCCTGTATTTGATACCCAAAATGTGAATCCCACCAAATTCCAGCGGTGGTCTGACCAAAGTATTGTCCCCAATTCCCTTACTTCTCTAGTGCATCCCCTCTCACTCTTTCCAACAGGTGAACGATTTTGAATTCCCTGGTGCGGGTCGTTGGATTCTGCGTCCGTGAAATTTTTATATCATTTCATTCCCCACCCATCACGTATTATCATGGCGATGACTCTCCAAGAACTTCCTGAAGTTTTTCACTCGAAGAGGGTAATTTATCACAGTTAATTGTTTGTAACGACTTTCCTCTTGGAAACCTTTGCTGCTGGATGGGATTACGTGAATGACACCCCGCTGAGAGACCTTCGAGATAACTAGCTTACCACTTAGGGAGCGTGCATAAACCACGTAGCTCCATTTTGGCCTCCTATGAACCCCCCCTCCCCCCACGTAGCCCTATGTGGCTTTTGCCTTTACCCCCTGCCCCCCTACCACGTAGCACGTAGCTTTTTTCCCTTTTGATTCCAGAAGACATTTTGTACAGTTTTCTCTTGTCAGACTATTGTACATTACATACGGAGATATTAACTGAGGGAAATAATAATTAACATGCTGTTGTGAGGTCTATTCCTCATTTTAACTGTGAAAAATGTTATGAAAGGAATGCTACGTAGCCTGGCTCTGAACCCCCCCCCCCCTCTCCCCACGTAGCCTAGCGTAGCCTTCCAGCCAACCCCTCCCCCCCTGGACCGAGCCACGTAGTTTGTGCACGGTCCCTTACTTCCTGTTAGGGCCATACTCCTGTTGAGAACATATTTGCATACATCAAGTTCGCAATTAGATGTGTTACACTGATCATATTCACAAATGCTGCTCAGTGCGAAATGAATAATAATTGTCTTTTCGGGTTTAGAGATGTGTGCGCTGGTGATGCCAACGTTTCGGTCCCACGCTGGAGCCCTCCTCAGCGCTGCTTCACGTTAATGTATTCGTTTTTGAGTACACTTTTCGAAACGTTGGCATTGGCAAAAATCAGACGTCGCTAAACCCGAAAAGAAAAGTACAATTTTTCAAAATTACTCCTGCGAAAACCGTGAAATTTTATAATACTTGTCTTTGCTAAAGCACTTAGACGGGAATATTAAAAAAGTGTCGAATCCTTAATCGTCACATTAGTAAACCGAACGATACCAAAATCGGAGGATACATTATGGAAATCGAGTTCAGAGATTATAAACTAAATTGAAATCCGGTTACACCATTCGATAACCAAGATATTAATTATTTCCTCGATTGGGGAACGTTTAGTTTCGCGAACTGAGGAAAGGAAGTGGAGTTAAGGGTGGTGTCACCATTTTAGATTCGTTTTGACTTGTATGAAAAGTTCCGCGCCGAACAACATACCAGGTGAAGCTACGACGCATTCGGCGGTCTGATACGATAGTTATTCCTATGTAAAGTATTAGTTCTTGGAGGTTATCGTGAAATTGTACATAGTTTAAACTGGAATTACAGTAAAAAATTGGTTTATACTTGTCAAAAAGCCAAGTCGAAATAGAGAAATCGTAAATGATTGAAAGAGCGTTTTGTCAGCAATACATTGATCCCAATGAAACTCCATGTGGGCTATATCCTGTTCAATCCGAACTGGCGGTTCCCGTTGGCCCCACTCCTCACTTCACCACCTTCTCCCTCCCTGCCTCTACTAGCTGCCAGCTGTATCCAGCATAGGCGCGTGGTAGCTATCCCCCTCGCATGTAGGGGTGAGGGCGGCGGAGTGGAGCTAGACGTAACTGATCTTGAGCCGCCTCTCATAACACATGAAAGTCGCCGTGGCTGCACCTATGGCGCATGTACTTCTGCCGTAGTCTCTCAGAACTATATAGAAAAACACGCGCCATACCAAAACAAATCTACTCACTCTGCTGGAGGGAATATGTGCCTCTTAGGGACCGTGCACAAACTACGTAGCTCGGTCCAGGAGGGGGAGGGGGTTGGCTGGAAGGCTACGCTGGGCTACGTGGGGGGAAGGGGGGGGTTCCGAGCCAGACCACGTAGCTTTCTTTTCACAACATTTTTCACAGTTAATTATCTCCGTATGTAATTTACAATAGTCTGACAAGAGAAAACAGTAGGAAATGTCTTCTGGAATCAAATGGGGAAAAAAGCTACGTGCTACGTGGGAGGGGGAGGGGGGTAGAGGCAAAAGCCACGTAGGGCTACGTGAGGGGGAGGGGGGGTTCACGGGAGGCCAAAATGGAGCTACGTGGTTTGTGCACGCTCCCTTACGGCCATGTCTACGAACCTTACTTCCGACACACAAAGTTACTGACTTTCACTGCTGTTGACATTCTAATTTTTGAGATCAGAGATAGGAATAATAGTTTGTTCGAATAACTTCTTCGATTTTAATAACTTGTCAAAAGAGAAGGAAGAGTCGCCTTTAGAGCCAAAGCTTGTAGATTTAACGCCAAAGGTACAAAATAGTTCATGCAGGTTGCACGGAGAAAATCGATCAACGTTACAACCATGGTATTCGTATGATCACATTGACTTAGATTTCTCAGAAGTTTAATTTCCATCAGGCCGCGTTTACAGGATGCGGGTTGACTGGAACGACAGTTTGCCGGACGGTCGGTGGGGGGGGTAAGAGAGTGGACTAGCATGCTAGTAATAATTAGAAGACAGTGCACTGTCCACTGTGAAGACAGTTCTCTACTCCTGCATTGCGATCTTATTGAAAATAGTATGTCCATATAACAGAAAGGAATTAACATCGTAGCTAATTTGTTGATTATAACGTTGAATGATATGAAGAATAATAAAATAAAAACGTTAAAGATGGATATTAAAAAGAAATACTTTAAATGCCTCAGCGCCTTTTTTTTAAAAAAAATTTGCTAGTGAAATATAGACTTGCATCATTTAAGACTAACTTTATCTTAATTTGAAGAGCTATTTTGAAATGTTTTTTCCGATATGAAACAATTTTTTGATAGCAGAGTAGCTGTAATCCTTGTTCTTATAATTCCACGGAATTTCCTCACTTTCAAGGAGTTCTAAAGATTTTAATGCCTCTGCTTCACTCCGCTTACGCGACTTGTCGCCAGTTTGATTGTTGAACTCGCACGCCAAAAGTTGGTCGTGAACCGAGGTCAATATCCTCAGTCGTCTGTCTTGTACCTGTTTACACGAGGAGAGTGGACTATCCAGTGCTGCGCGCGCAGCAAGACAGTACACTCGTTCCAGTCAACTCGCACCGTGTAAACGGGGCATTAGGGTCAGAAGAGGTGACAAAAGGAAATCACATTATTAATACAAGAAAAGCACTTACATGATTGTATTTTCCAGAATCAGACATATAATATCTTCGATAGTGAATTGAAATAGCGGTGTGGACAATATCTGGTTAAGACTGACAGAGAAGAGAAAAATCTTTGTCCCTGTGTGTTTTTCGACTGGTTTGATGCAATCCTCTAGCCTTTCCTATCTTTCGCTAGCCTTTCATCTCAACACCCCACGTCTTCAATTATCTGCTTCATATATTCTAACCTCCGTCTTTCTCTGCAGTTCTTACCTTCGACTGTTCCCTCCACTAACAAATTAAACAATCCTGCATGTCTCAAAATATGACCTACCATCCTGTCTCTTCTTTCTGTAAGACTCTGACACAAATTTCTTTCCTCGCCCATTATTTCCAAAGATCGTTCGTTTCGTACTGTATCCATCCACTTAATTTTTAGCATCCATCTATAGCACCAACTTTCAAACGCTTCAATTTTCCTTCTCTCTGGTATTCCTGGTAGTCCATGTTTCGCTGCCATAAAGTGCGGTGCTCCACACACAGTTTTAAAAAGTTCTAAATCGTAGATCCATATCTGAAACTAAAAGATTTCTCTTTTTAATGAATGCTCTTTTCGCTACTGATATTCTGCTTTTAATATCATACCTGCTTCGGCCATCAGTTGTAATTTCATCGGACCGGGCATCATCGGTGGGCGGCTGAAATTCGATTTTGGTATTCGGGAGAACACAAATAATTCAGGGCCTGTAGTGATTGAGACGAGGGGAGGGGGAGAGGCGATTGCCTCTTCCCCTCCCCCCCCCTCCACGCCAAGAATAGCGCGCGTGGCGGTGTCAACGGGAGTTATTGCTCCTCGTTAAGATACAGCGACTGACGCCCAAAGTTATCAAGACTCATCTGCGCTCATCTCTACACAGCTGCAAGAGCACACTTTGGTCTTCTGTTACAGAGTGCAAGGTCACAAAACCAATCTTCAATGATGCGCATTGCAGCGTTGTACAATAAAATTACTAGAACCAGATACAGGGGCGCTAGACTACGTGGGGGGAGGCGGGATTTCCGAACAAAGCCACGTAGCTTTTCATTCATATTATTTGTCACAGCTAAGATAGGGTACAGGACACACAACAGCATGTGGATATTTATTTGCATCATCTAATTCTATCCGTACATAATTTAAGATAGTCTGACAGGAGAAACAGAACAAAATGTCTTCTGGAATCAATGGGGGAAAAAAAGCTACGTGCCACACTGAGGGGGGTAGAGGCAAAAGCCACGTGAGGCTATGGGGAGGAGGGCGGGGGGTTCAGGAGGAGGCCAAAATTGAGCTACGTCGTTTATGGACGCTCCCTAACAAACAATTTCGGAAACATATCACCGAAATATTGCGTCAAGCCTAGAAACAGAGATCAGTGATACTATTCAAATGGTCGAATCTTCTGGACACCCTGAAGATGCGCACACATTATGGTAATTATGAAGCTTAATTTAAATCACAAAAATATATCAATAAAAAAGTGCTTACAAACTCACTGAAAAATTAAAATTTCTATCTGAAAAATGGCACGAAATGCCCTAAAAATACTTATGATCTGTGGGTACAATAGGTATGGAAAACAATATTTATATGCAAGAAACTGTAATGTCAAGTTATAACACAAGTGCTTACTGCTGTATGTTAACACTTCCGTAAGGTGATTGACTGCCCCGCGTACGTTTCCGGCCATCAGCGCGTAGCGTATAAAGTGCTTAGGTTGTAACAGAACAATGCGGAGCTGTTGAAAGGCAGGATTGCAAAAGTGCAAACATTCCACCAGCTTAGAAGGGTGCTACGACCTGTCGGTGCTCTCC
>JARYHS010013631.1:188682610-188871607 GCA_031002005.1 Vandiemenella viatica | reverse complement strand
AAAATACGATCTAATAGTATCGTATAGCTCAATGTTCCTTTTAGTTATCTTTTTAGTTCAGTTACACTTCAGTTTGTCTTTCGCGGAACCCTTTAACCAGCCATGATCTGTCTTTCCCCTTTCCCGCAATCACTTAAGTCAAGTTTTTCTACATCCAGATTTGAGTTTTCTGTGGTTTCCTCAAAACACACCAGGCGAATGTCGAGATGCTTCCTTCAAAAGGCCATGAGTGAATTCCTTCCCGTTTCTTGTCTCCCCCCTCACCCCTAATCTTTAGCGGCTCTTATGACCTCGAAGTCGAAGAGGCGTAAAGCCACAACCACAACCAAAACAAAAACTTTCCATTCCGTCTGGTCGCCTGCTCACTTTGAACTGTGTCCAGCCACATTACTATGCGTAGTATTCCGCATGCGAAGAGAAACCGAGACCACTGCCTGTGCTATCTGCCTCGTAAATGGAATAACTAGCACAATGCAAGTTTGTTCATGCTAAGTGTTTTGTAGTTCCAAGATGGTATATTGTATTCAGAATTTTGTAAAATTCTATTTTAGGAGGTTCCACAGGAATAGGGCATGGAAAAACGAGCGCGCGCCCACACACAAACACACACAAACACACACAAACACACACAATCTCACACACACAAACACACACACACACACACACACACACACAATCTCACACACACAATCTCACACACACAATCTCACACACACAATGACACACACACAATGACACACACACAATGACACACACACACACACACACAATGACACACACACAATGACACACACACAATGACACACACACAATGACACACACACACAAAACAAACACCAACACACACACACACAAAACAAACACCAACACACACACACACACACACACACACACACACAAAACAAACACACAACACACACACACACACACACACACACACACACACACACACACACACACACACACACACAAAACAAACACACACACACACACACACACAAAACAAACACACACACACACACACACACACAACAAACGCACGCACGCACAAAATCTGTTGTTTATATTTGTTATTCTGTACATTAAAATTATTTTTAAAAAAGGCACAACTTTCCTGAAGGTTTATTATTTTTAATTATTACCTGTATTATTATTTATTTATAACGATTTGTAATTGAAAACACTCAAATAAACTCAAAGAATCGTTCCTGCCGTAACAACTTCTGTAATTTGCCGTTCATCGATGGTTACTGGTCTTAAACAAGAGGAAGTTTCTACAAAATAAGTAGAGAAACACATCCCAGTTGACAATATTACATTTTTGATAGCTATTGTGTGACTGAAAACGCATCACGGCCGTTGGCGGCAATCAGTTTCGTGATTGCGGCCTCAAGGAAGAGACCTGTGTCTAGTTCTGGCTACACACTGATTAAGACCTTGGTTAGAAAGGCCAGCAATCACCACCATCAAAACCAACTCTCCTGGCCTCGAAGAAATTAAAAGTGTACCGCTTTCTGTGTGACTTGTCGGCAAACAACCTCGTCAATAAATTCAACAAATAGCGCTGACAGAAACCGTAATGCCTGGCACAGGACAAGTCTCGCTGCTACTATATCCAGCTTCGATGGATGTTTAGTATACAATTCCTTCGCAATGACTTTCTTAAAAAATAGTTTTTGGCATTATTTTCTCAACTCTGTTGGAGTTCTTGCATTAACGTGAGGTTCATGTCGCGCTCCAGCAACACTGAGAAAGAACTTCTTCCTGAAGGAACGCAGGATCTTTGCTTCGTTGAACTTCTCCTTAAAAGCGACAATCACGGGGTCATTAACACAATCAAGTTCATTGGATTCCACCGTGAATTGAGATAATAGCTACACTGCAGCGAAAATATTTCATATGTGTGTATGTATGTAATGTTATGTATGTAATGTTATGTATGTTATGTATGTAATGTATGTATGTAATGTATGTATGTAATGTATTATGTATGTAATGTATACGTATGTATGTAATGTATGTATGTAATGTATATGTGTGTGTGTGTGTGTGTGTGTGTGTGTGTGTGTGTGTGTGTGTGTGTGGTTTTTTTATGAACTGTATCTAGAGCACGCGGAAAATCGCTAGCATTTGTGCTGTTCCCGAAGAAACAAAATTCCAAAACTTTTTTAGGTCCTGGAAATGTTTTCACATAGAACATTGGTTCTTATCATTTCAAGCAGGTCTATAGTTCCAGCAGACTGTCTCTCCTTGAAAAAATTCTTTCCATCCTCCAAACTTTCCCTTTCGTTCCCGTCTCCTCTGCTACCAGTCCTCATAACGCCATCTCCCAGTCTTCCTTGTGGTCTTCCCACTGCAAGTTGTCCTGACAATTCATATTCTCAAAATGTTTTAAGTATAATTTGTTTCACACTCGAACGTACCATACTCTTGAGTTTTTTAGTCTCTTCTTTCACTTTATAATCTCCACATTCTTTGGTCTTTCTTATTTTCGCCATCATAATTCCCTGAAATTTCATAATTCTAATCTGCACAATATTCAACTTCTCTGAGATAAAATAGGTTTCTCTTCTTACGACTGTTTCACCAATTATTTTGGTAAATTTAAAACTATTTTCGGCTCTAGAAACAGTACTCTGTATCCACTTTGATGTTGTAATTTTCACTGAGGGATGGTGGGTATTAGCACTAAGTTCGGTGTTTGTGTTCGATCTATTCCTTGTTCGTCAGTGGAGGGAAAATACACGCACTTTCATTCTCACAGATGTGTACGATACTGATAGAAATATTTCTTCACATTTATCTGTCAAAGATTTCATCATTCTTTCAAATTTATGTCATTTTTAATCTTATCTTTGATATGTCAGATTTTAAATATTCCAGATGGTCCAAGATGACTCTTACAGATCGCACCATAATCGGCGATATGTTTCACGCGTGTATGCATGGCAGTCTCGAGTAGATCTAGGGAATACAAATTTTTTTAAGATTCCGTATAAAAATAGAAATGTTTAAGTTTTGTGAACGAAACTTAAAAATAATGTATTATGCTGAATTAAGGGCCCTTTGTTGTGTATAAAACGTTCTCCGGCCTCCCACGAGGAGAGCGTGTGTGTTCCCTCGCCGTCAAGCTTTATGAAGAAGGAATGAAGGCGTTCCCTGTGTATAA
Source organism: Vandiemenella viatica (assembly GCA_031002005.1). Taxonomy (NCBI): domain Eukaryota; kingdom Metazoa; phylum Arthropoda; class Insecta; order Orthoptera; family Morabidae; genus Vandiemenella; species Vandiemenella viatica. The sequence continues at coordinate 188,868,438 of JARYHS010013631.1, read as the reverse complement.
ACTAAACAAAGCTTTTTCGAACCACACATCGGAGAAGCACGCTTTTGTCGTGTCATATAGGACAGAAGTTTTTATTTCGCTGTCGACATAACGTTAGCCCTAAATTAAAGTTAAATCAGAGTCATATTTTGCCACAGGAACTTCTGACCCGTATCCGCCGTCCTTTCAGACGATTTTCTGCTATCATCCATGTGAATGTCGAAGTAGTCTCCTGTCTCGGCCTCAAAAACCTGTACGCTCCACAAACACAATCATATATCACTTCTTCCCAAGCTAATATTCCTCACAGATGGCATCCGGATTTCGAATAAACGCGTGGATTTCAGATTCCCTCCCATCTCGTTACAAAAAGTTTTATTTTGAATATAAACTGCTAGCAGTGATATAGCTAGCCTATAAAAAACACAATTCCCTTTTCGATAGTGAAATGGATCTTCACGTTAGCTCAGCAGACCTCTTACACAATCTACTTCGTTTCCGTCTTGTTTGTAATTTTTGTAAAAAGATTAATCACGTTTCAAGCGACACTACTTTTTTATTTGGATTGGAGCGTTTCCTATTTATTTCCCTGTTTTAGGCACAACAAATTTATCTGTGCATTACTTTCATATGAAATATATGTGTATGGTATTGTCGGTCGGAAGCCTCCCTAAAGACAACTGATACGCCTTGACAGTTTTCTGCTTATTCCACCTCCGTCGTGACTAACCTAACCTAACCTTACTCGTTAATTCTGCAGAGTAAATGGTACGTACAGTTTAATGTGGATTCCCAACCACGGAGCGTTCTAGAGTTCTCGACATTACAAGAAAAAACCATTGCGAGAACAGAAGGGCTGTATGAGAAGAACCAATCTGGATCGGAACAAACCATAGCTCCCGAGTATTCCAGAACAATATGCTTAAAAACAACTTCCATAGCATTACTCCGAAAGATTTGCTATTATTGCTTACTAATGCAGTGTACAGTAGCTGCAAAGGTTATAAATATCAAATAACCTAAACTTCAAACATTTTGTTTCAATGTAAAAACTTTTTTTGTAGGTTTATATGATGGCCGAAGACCTAATTTTCCGACAAATTTATTTCTGCTAGTAATTCGAAAAACAAAAAAACAAAAAAGCGCACGTGATTGTTGTCATTATTATGAAACCGCAGTTTACTAGTCCTGTGGAGCGCTCTCGCCATGGTACCAGAGAGCAAATTGGGCTTAAGGCCAAATCGGCCCCACATTCCCCACGGCCCAGCTGAATATTCATAGGACCATCAGGACCAGCGGTATCTACGCTACAGCCACGGAGCAATAACACTCCACATGAGAAACCTCAAAGGAAAACTTACTGTCCCCGATTCGAGTCTCGGTAGGGGCACAAATTTTGACGGGTACTTAAACTGACCTTCATCCTTCGCAAAGCATTGTTCTTTTTTGATAAATATGGTAAAACATTTCACGTTTCATTATCCACGTTAAACCGTATGTTCCCTTTGCACGGTATGATTGCAGAGTTGGGCTAGCGATTACAGAAGCCGTTTGTGCTGCAAACTGATACTGTCATTCAGGCGGCCAAACTACATTTAGGGTTACCCGGAAAATTATGCCATAGCAGTTCTTACATTAGACCCCCCCCCCAACTTTTAATTAGAAATTTCAGTGTGTCTTAAAATCAATTTCTTATTGGAACTGGCGTACAAATCGTGACTGAAGTAAAAACCCGGAAGTTCTGGAACTTTAAAGAAAACAAAAAACACTATTGCAATTTCAGGTACTAGAAGGACTTTTTAGTTAACATTCTTTGTTGTAAGGGAAAACTTCATACAATAAACAAACACTAACTGCACTAGGAGATAGTTTAGAACGTACGCAGTAGAGATATGGATAACTACAAGGAATTTAATAGAGGACGCTCTTGCAATTTGCTACCCATCTATTTTTACATTTTTACGATAAATATTCACTCTTTGAGGTAAATCACTCATAATAGCCATCCACTTCCCGCTGTCCTTGCTCCGCAGTTAGAAACTATAATTTTCCCATACCCTTATTCCAGAAATCGAGTTCTGGTTTACGGTTATCTCCTCCGTTGCAATGTCCATGCAGAATGCAGACCTCATCGCGAACGTATGCCTTCCTATAGCATAAACTCCCAGAATTGTGTTCTTCCGCCTCCTGTCCGACTCCAAATCCATTCCCTTATCGTAAGAGTTAATCATTGTGGTCAATGACAATTTACACTGACAAATCTAAATGTCCTTCGTTGCAATTTCTACAAATTTCGCACGTAGTATTCAGTGTGGATCCCGTACTACACATACTCGAAAAGGGGTCTCACCAAGGCTTCATAACCCAGTTCTCTGGTGCGTACCCTCATCACCCTCCACAGAAGATCCGAAACTTTAAAACCTCTTGGCAACTATGTGTCCTGTTCAACTAGGTTCATGATCAAATGATATGCCAACATATTTACATTTGATTCCTTTAAGAAGTGATTCTCCGTCCACCTTCAAAGGAACAACACACGATTCACTGCATTTATCGATTAACATTTTTCTATGCACACTTTTAATATTCTGAAGAAAAAATTAGCGTGAAAAATCAATATTTATCCAAGTAGTCTTTACTTTACAGCCAGATCGGCTTAAAGTATTTCAGTCCATTTAAAAAAATATGAAAAACTTTTCTTTTTTAATGAATCACTGTTAGTCGGTGCGATTCGAAAATTGTTCACACTCCATGTTATAATTCATCTAGCAATGGCGTATAAGAATATAAAATTACTTAACACATCCCATTGTATGATTATTCGTAGTGGTACTCCGGGTAGTGTTAGAGACAATGCATGCCTCAGATTTGCTGAATGGGACATTAATCAGCCCCCCTGGACCAAGAAAGGCGACAGCACACAAACTGCTTGGCCCGCCCTCGTTGGAAACATTACTCCATGACAAAAATCCCAAACGAGTCAAATTGCATCATTGGTCCTAAGTTAAAATTTAGATCCAGGATATAACGTTTCGTATATTTATGCGCGATAGCCAAACGAATTTATGGTCTTCATCGTAGGAATTCCCTAACGTAATTATATTGACTTGGATTCTGAGTTACCGAGCTTATTATCAAAAGATAAGCCCATATATTTAGGACACAGATCAAGTTTCCGCCGAATGTCTTTTCATTCTAGTTACTATCCTTGTTCCTCTTTCTATGATCAACTGTTTGATACATCGAGAATATTTTCTCCCAGGACATAATTGCTGTTTACAAAAGTTTTTGTCCTAGAACTTGGCACTGAACCCTCTCACTACGGTATTCAAATGATATTACTGCAGAACGTATCCTTTACATCTACAAACTAGAATCTTCTCACAAACTTTGTATAAACTGCACCCAACAAAGAAAATACTATAGCGAAGTTGCCGTGCAAAATAAGCCATCTCAGAAACGTTTATTTTCATGGAAGTATGCGTTTCGGTGACTCTAGTAAGTGTGAATTCAAAGCCGACATGACTGAGTAACTACCATTAATGTTTTTACTGTTACAAATTTCTGCCTAGATTGCGCAAGTTCACATTGTTAAATATCACTTTTTTATATCGATTACACAAGACACAAATCAATAGGTCAAATTGTGTGTTCAAGCTGTAAAAGATTTGGAAGTACTGGCAGTGTAAATAATTGCAACGCGTGGTTGTATGTGTTTGAGAGACATAAAACTAGGTGAAGGGCTGATAGGGTCTGCTTTTCCTAGAAGTACTAAGGCCACCAAGCCAAAAGTCCGGTCTGACCAATGAATCTAAATCAGTAACTTCGTGCACCCTGGAGCGTATGCGATTTTAGGATTTAAAGCAGACCTTTGCAACGTAATCTGGTAATTAATATCTATGCACCAGGATCTGTCCTATTGGCAAATCAGTGCAAGCTACAAATTTTTTCACCTACGGGTCTTTTAATCAGTCCACCCTATGGCAAGAACCAGACAGATATAATGCGTTAGCGACATCCTGCAAACCAGTACTGCGAAATTATTTTCTTTGTTACTACGTTCATTAAGTAAAGCTATGTGGTCTTATTGAGTTTCAAGTTGCCATGCAAACCAACTTTGTCATGTGCTTTCGCAGAAGTGAATATAGTTTTAAAGGCTCATAAAAAATTCCGGTCGAGGGGGTTCTCGCTTATCATTCCAGGCACTTTAACCACCAGAACCACCATTCCTATGCAAGTTTTTCATATGTCGTAGTATTTGGAGTCCTCTTAATTCGACATAAAGTTTTAGGTGTCTTTTAACGAAAGTGAAATAGATGAACTTGAAGCTCAGGAAAATGAATGATGACAGCGCGAGAACTTCGCTTTGCCCCCGCGCACTGCTGTTCCGGAGGCAGGCTGGGTGATGGGTTGTGATGGATTCTGCCGCAGCCTGTTTACACATCGATTTGGCCAGCGTTCCCCCAAGGAGCCTGGGTTGGTCGGACCAATCAATCAACTGGTCGGACCAATCAATCAACTGGTCGCCAGGCGGACAAATATTGCAAAAGTTGATTCCCGCACACCACACTGGCTCAACCAGTAATATGGGTCTTGCAACTTGCAGTAGCGATGCTGACACTAAATGATGCTGTAGTGTATAGGAAGTTAATAAGGTCATTTGAAAGAAATCACTCGTGTGAAACCGATGCTCGTAATTACAATTTAGAACTGCGTCAATATGCCTACAGAGAATTAAATACGCAACCACCTTTAAGCTTTGATACTTGACATCTGATTAAATTAATCATTGCAATTTTTATCAGCTGGGCGAATATTTTTGCTCCCGTATTTTTATCGCTTCCCCTACTTTTATTATCACAACTAGTATTATTTTTCGCTGCCTTCTTTGCTGCCGCATTTCTCTCCCATGCTGCCGTATTCTTTTCACCGAGCGCGGTGGGTAAGCGGTAACGCTACGACCTCACATTGGGGAGGACGCGGGTTCGAATCCACGGTCCAGATTACAGTTTTCAGTGAGTTCTGCAAATCACTCCAGATAAATTCCGGCATGGCTCTCAATAGGCCATGGCCTATTTCCTTCCCATTCCTCGCCCACTGTCCTTTCCCGCCTATAATGATCTCGACGTCGTGTATGACTTCACATCAAGTAGCATTGTTGGTCCACTTCATTGACATATAAAATTAAATATCAAATATTTTTGTCATTTAGTGATATATTCAGTTTTATCGTGTACATGCATACTAACTAGTGATTTCTTTCAAAATCAAGTTCAGAAGTTATAAGGATTTTCTTTTAAAAACTAACGTTAAATATTTGGCTTCATTTACATTGCCTAGTAGTCGGTTTTTCTCCTTCCTATATTGCAGGAAAATCTTGCATAGATCTACATCCACATCCACATCTATTCTCTGCAGTTCATAAAATTTTGGGTAGCTGAGGGTTAAGCTCCAAAAACAATCTCTACTCTGTGCATTTCAATCGCAAATGGCACGGGTAGAAAGAATCAATATGAGCATCCGTTCGACACCTACTTTGTCCAATCTTCTCTACTGTCATTGCGACGCAAATAAAATGGTGAAAGCATTTCATCACCTTCGTAAGTGAAAAGTCTTGTTCGCATGTTTACAAATAAGTTCAAACGAAACCTAACATCGCATGTCCGCCAGTCAATCCCATATGTATCAGTTCTGTGTCGCTAAGGAGTGTTACAAGCAGTAACGAACCGAGGGGCCCTCCCCTGTACTTTGTGAATACTATCAATCAATCCCTTAGCCTACTATATGGATCCCAGACGGCACAACAATAGTCCAATATGAGAGTTTTGTACGTTATCTCCTTTGTGTAAGCGATGTAATTCTTCAAAATTCGACGAATGAATCGCAGTCTAAAATTAACTCTATCTGCGACCGAAGTTATATACGTGGTTGGTATGACTGCGTTGGCTCGCTAAATGAGGCAGTCCTGTAATATAGTATTGGAATATTTTCTTATTACGTTTATTAAACTACAGGTTCAAGTGTTCATTCATAATTATTAAGTTTCTAGTATATGGATGGGTGAACCCAGCAGATACTTACAGGATATTGCGAGCAGAGGCGGCCCTAGCAATTTTTTTAGGTGGTGCGAGATCTCATTGTGGCGCCCCAAATGTGCAATCGCTTATTCGTGATTAGGGTGTCCCTATAGACAGATTGAAGATAGCAATTTTTTTTACATTTTACTCATATTATAAATGCAAAAGTTTGTTTACTTGAAAGTTTTTACTGTTTCTCGTCTAAACGGCTTAAAATAAAATTTGGAATAACGTATTGGTTATCTACTTTTATCCCTATCGAAAAACTGGTTCCTGTGGGATTCAGATACGAATACGTGTACGAATGCGTTATGAATTCCACTCGAGCAAAGCCGTGGGCAGAAGATAGTCTTTATTTATTAATAATAACTCAAACCTCAGAAAAATTAGTATAGGACAGCAGTGGTATGAATAAGAAACGAGAGAAGTAACAAGGAATGCTGTATGTCTGAAAAGGTTTATTTAAGCCACTGTGGCGAACTAAATGCTCACATCACGTAAAGGTCAGATTCACTTAGTTTTTAATAATTGGATTCTACACTTAACGTACCGTAAGTAGCGCTGTCGTCCATACGGCTAAGCACTCCCCACTCTTCACGCTCTATCTCAAGAAGGGTTAAAGCTATGAAATATTGTCTGTGCCGAAATTTGTAGAGAATTTTATGCTCTACAACTTTTACAATAACTCAAAATAACATTTAGAGTAAAGGAAGCGAGATATTTATAAAAACAGTTTTTTTGTGACATTTGACCTTGATTATCTTGACTGGCGTACACGAGATTCTATGAGACTTTTGAGCCAACTTATAAAATATCAAAACAAAGGTTTGAGCAAGAGCAAATTTTCAGCTTGTTATCTTTCATTCCGAGGTTTGCCCCTTTTTTCACCTTATTTGACTGGATTACAACCGAGAGGTATATGTGATGCTTTAAGAGATTTAGCATAAAATACAACAGATTGTTATTGGGTTAGTGAATGCCAGTGTATAAAAAAGGAAATAACTACCTACGAATTTGTAGTTGCTCTCGTCGTATGGTATGACATTCTTACAGAGATAAATGTAACAAGAAAAATGTTGCAAAACGAAAAATGCAACTAGATGCGGCTAAACAACACATGATTCATTTACACATTGGCTTGAAAATTATCTGGATATGGTTTCGAGTCATTATCCTTGGTAACGGCGAGAGAAACAGCTGACTAAAACGATATTGACAAAGTTCATTATCGTGAGAAGGAAACGTAAGAGAACGAACTTTCATTATGTAGGAGAAAAAATGAAGCTCTTGAATTGCATGCGGAGGAGATTTTCAAAATAAATTATTAGTATGTTATTGTTGACAATGTGCGCGCAAGTTGCCAACATGGATTTGAGGAACTTAAACATGATGAAAACACATTTGGTTTCATGCACAACATAAAAAGATTAAAGGAAACTAGTGATGGTAAAACTTCTGAAGCAATGCAATGACTTGCAAATATCTCTAACAATAGGAGAAACATCTGATATAGATGAACAAGAATTGTATGAACAACTCAATACGTTTATCCGTGTATAAGAAGTGATCCACTGCGTTATCTCGGTGATGAGATAACTAATAGGAAAAAAAAAAAAACATTAACTGAATTGTACCCCACTATCGAAGTAATTAGTCCTGAGAATTTTTGCCACCATACCTGAGACAGTTGCGTACGCAGAAAGAAGTTTTTCGTGGTTAAAAATTATTCGATGTGTCAAGTTTGACTTTCAGCCCTCCCTATTCTTTGAATTGAAAATGAAGTAGCTCATTCGTTAGATTTTTGTGCTTTAGTTAAATATTTTAGTCTTAGAAAAAACCGCAAACATCATTTTTAAAACCTTGTGTATATCTTTTAATGTACCTTAGTTTATCATCAATAATTTGTCGTCTTTATGTTTGATAACTTTTAATAACTTTTCTAATACAATATTTTAAAACACAAAATGTATTTATTTATGACTTTTGCATTTCTCGTCGATCATCAGAAATACGTTCTTTTGATTTTCATACTTTGCACAAGGGACACGGGCCTCCCAAAGATCTGCCGCCCCTAACCTTGTAATGGCTAACGTCGCCGCTGGTGATAACGAACTGCGGCGAGGTTAAAAACTCTATTGTCCAAAATAGTTTCGCATTTTTTTGGTGATATTCCATCTAAGTGCTTGAATACCACTTCCCATAGCTTTGTTGATAGGAAGAATAGAACAAAATCATTTTTTAAAGCAGTGTTTTTCAATCTGTGGGTCGCGACCCCTAGGGGGGTCGCGAAGCTTTACTCGGGGGGTCGCGGGCTGAATGAAAAATTCAAGGTTCTACCACTACAATCAAAACACAATTTTAGTGAGAAGGATGGGCTTGTTTATTTTTCAAAAGTTTATCAAATCGTGGTGCTATTTTTGAAACGTTAATAATCAAATCATTTTCTAATTGCAGTCTATTTCTCTTTATAGTTTTAATGTCTACCATTGCAGAAAATGTTAGTTCACACAAGTATGAAGTGGCGAATGGCACTAATAATTTTAGAGCTTCCCTTGCCAGCTCTGGGTATTCATGTTTTCTTTTCATCCAAAATACGTCGATACTTTGCGAATTAAATTCCATTTTAAGCATGCCATCAGCAGCTAAATCTATAAGACATTCTTTCATATTTGTGGTGACATCAGCCAGATCTATTGACTTGTCAAAAAAGGGTTTAAAATCAATCTACGCCCATTGTCAGCTTCAGAATGCCAGTCTGGAAAGTATGTCATAAGTTTCTCTTGTAAATTATGCAAGCTCTGTATCATGCAAGGAATGTGAGCCCTTACTACGATACTTTGGTCTGATGCGTTATCTTCAACAATCTTCTGAACACACGGAAAAAGACTCGAATATACTGTTTTGCAAAGAGGTTAACCACAAACGAAGTTTTGCGTGAAATGCTTTGACTTTATCTTTAGCTGTTAAAATATTTTCTTCTCTACCTTGGAGGTTCTTGTTCAAATTATTAAGGTGGCTAAAAAGATCTGCCAAAAATGCTAATTTCAAGAGCCAAATAGGGTCAGAAAAACGATTAGCATATTCAGATCTTGTATCTTGTAAGAACATTAACAATTCAGCTCTCAGTTCTAGAACTCTTGTCAATACCTTTCCTTTGGATAGCCACCTGACTTCTGTGTGATAAAGGAGATTTTGATGAAGCGAGCCCATTTCTTCACAAACGATTCTGAAAAGCCGGGTTTGCAAGGCTTTACCTTCGATAGAATTCACAATTTTTATTACCTCCTTGAGCACATCATTTAAATCAGAAGATACCCTTAGCAGCTAGAACCTGTCGATGAAGAAAACAGTGTGTCCAGGATATGTTTGGCATTATCGATTTTGATTTCGCAATGAGTCCGCTATTTTTGCCAGTCATAGCTTTAGCGCCATCGCTACAAATAGCGATACATTTTTTCCAATCAATATCGTAGTCGCAAGTGCTTTCTAAAAACATATCGTACAAATACTGGCCAGAAGTGTTTGCAGGAAGTGCTTTGCAAAATAAGATTTCTTCCGTGATATTGTCACCTGCTTCAAAGCGCACAAATACTACAAACTGAGCACAATCGGAAACATCTGTAGATTCGTCAAACTGCAGAGCAAAATGTTGGCTGTTCTTTAATTTTTCGATTACTTGTTCTTGAATATGATTGGCCATATCGTTTATTCTGCGTGAAATAGTATTATCAGAAAGTGGTATGTTTTTTAACTTGTTTGCCTCCTGTTTACTGACCATAATTTCAACCATATCAAGAGCTGCTGGCAAAATAAGATTTTTGGCAATTGTATGTGATTTCCCTGCTTTAGCAACTCGTTATGCTAGCTAATAATGCTGACTCATTGACACTGGATGCCTGAAAATAAACCAGACAATATAAAAGTGAGTGTGAAATAGTCAATAAAAATTAAGCATGCGAAACTTTGCAAACCAAAGTTAAGTATAATAAAATTTGTATGCAAACAGCAAAGAAATAAACATCATAAGACATCAACAGTAGAGATAGCAACAATTAGAATAAACTCGACTTCATTCGGTTATCCATGCTAAAATTAAATTAATAAAACGATTTTATTACCTGAATTATAGTATTTTGCTGCTGACTAAGAGCTTTCAACTTTCGTTCAAAGAAATCCAACGTCTTATCGGCTTCTTTTTGATGCTTGGTTGTGAGATGCCGCATAAGCTTTGAGTGTTTCATACTCTCACGTGATAAAACATCGCCACAAATTACACATTGAGGTTTATTATTTATGACTGTGAACCCGTATTTCAAATAACTGTCATCGTAATGTCTATTTTTTTTTTTTTTCGGGTTTGATTCACCACTACCGCTATTGACACTCGTACCACATGTTGAAGGCTGCGATCTTTTGAGAAACTTATCCATTTTACAAACGCGCGGAGCAAGCGAAAAAACCAAAGAATGACGTCCGTACTTGTTGACTGCACTTAATTGAATTGAGTGAGCTGAGAGTTGAAACAAAAGAACATTGCGGTGTGGCAACGTCGCCGTCTCCGACGCAGTTTGACCCGCGCGAATTTGCGTCCAAATTCATAGCCTTACCTACTTACTTTCAAAAGTCTCGCGGCTTCTTGCAGAGTGTAGATATGGATAATATTAAAATGTACCAAAATAGGGAAAAAAAAAAACAAAAACATTTACGCAGTAATTTAATTAAATTATTTCTTTGTCTTCTATGATGTGTCGCGGTCGGGGGGGGGGGGGGGGGGGGGGGTGTCGCCAGAAATTTTCAACTTGTAAAGGGGTCGCGAAATCAAAAAGAATGAAAAACACTGTTTTAAAGAAATCCAGACTAGTGAACTGATTTCACTGATGTTTTGGCAGCACTTGCTATTATCAAAGTTAATGACAGCTACAGGGATTAAAAAATGCTCGAAGATATAGGTTCAGAATTCTGCTTTGGTCACCTTTGTTTCTTCCTATTATATTCGATCCATTGTCATATCTTTTGCCTAACAATCGTTGATATCCAAATAGAACTTGTGAAAAGTATCGTGATTCCGGTTTCCAGGTCCCTAAGAGTCACTGCCGGCTTGTTAGCAACGAAACATCCACGCACTTGGACTTTGTCTTCATTAGTGTCAACGAAAGCAATGACATCAAGAGTTCAATTCAGTGTGATGGAAAAGTATTTTATTACACATTTCATTAGTTTTAAATACATATCCGACATTTGTCTCCCTATTACGGAGATGCTCCGTCATTACAGGGTCATATTTTCCTAGCAGTTGCAATATACCCAGGAAGTTACCATTATTAGAAGTATTTAGTGTTTTAGATCCAAAGCTTCCTCAGAACAAGAATTTACTGCATTTTAAAAAGAATCCTTTCCTTGATGTTTCGTCTTCAATCTGTATTTACAAATGCTTGTCTATGACAGTGAAATTGTTTAATTTAATCAACACTTCTATCCAATTGATTATGGTGTGTTGGTGATTTGAGGAAGTTTTCGTGAGTTTTGAGACTCTCTGGTAAGTAGCTCCAGTCATGAAATACATCTTTCCCTAATAAGAATGAGACCTTCTGTTGAATAAACTTCAGTAAAAACAATATACTTTATATGCATATTGAGAGTAAGAAAGCTATATTTTTTTACATTTCTCCATTTGGCATTACTCTGTGAAAACGCATATTTGAAAAATGACATACGTATTTTTTTTTATTATTATTATTTTTTGCTGCTATAATAATTATTTCATCTCTGGCTGCAGAGTCAATAAGCGACCATTTTAAAATATCATCATAATTTATACTTTGAAAATGCGACGGTGATGGTATGTCTGGTATACCTCATTCTGTAATATTTTGAACTGCAGACAACATTCCAGTCATAGCTAAATCTTCTCGTACGTGCTGCTTTTTATCATCGTAAGCCTCGTCTGAAGAACTTCTATTAAGCGAATATAATCGTAGGCTTCCGCGGCCAGAGTCAGTTGATTTTTGGCTGTCCGCATGGTGCCGCGTCATGTTCATCGTAGTCGACGTTTCGACCCTCATTTTGGGTTCTTCTTCCAGGGCAGAACTATTAAACAAGTTTTCTTCCGCCGCGTTTTGAACTAGTTCTGGTGACGACGATTCAGATGACTTCTCAATTGCAAAAAATTTTGCAAAAATTTTTTAAACCATCTTAGTTTAGCCTTGGTTTTGTATGCCAGAAAGTTTTTTTTTTTGTATGTAGCACATGTTTTGTCTGTAAAAGCATTATGCTACGATACCAACGTTAATTGCAATCACCTAAAGTCTAGAAGTGGTATAAATAGATAACCAGATGGACTCAAGACTACAGCCCAAAAGACAGGAAACAGGTGCGGGAGCCGCGGACCCGGAGAGTGCCAATTATCGGACGAGTTGTGATTTTCTTGATTCGAATAAGTCGAGCTTACTCGAGTCGCAACTCCAGTTGACTCTATTCTGTGATGACATACGATTGAGCACTAAGCTGAAGCTCTTGCGTTTATAAACTCTTCTGGATGATTAGTGCGTTAGAATAATATGCAAATAGGGTTATTATGGAATTTATTTTTCGTTTTTTTGCGCAGACTATCTCTCGCTGCATTTTTAGCGCCCCCCATACGACGGCGCCCGGTGCGGTCGCACCGCTCGCACCGCCCTAGGGCCGCCCCTGATTGCGAGCTCAGTTCGATAATGTTAATCCTTCGTAGCCTTAGTCTAAAAATTGCGCGATTTCTTCTCTGAAGAGCAAACAGTAGTTTTCTAAGCTCACTCGCACACGCCGTCGCAGAACGAGCAATCACGAAGACACACGAACGACTCTTAGAAAATAGTGCATCAGCAGGAGTAGATTATTGAAGAATGCACACAGTCATTAAAACGGACTTAAATTTACGCAAAATAGTTTGATTGCTGAAAAAATTCTCAGTGTAAATCTGAAAGCTGTAAGAGCTGATATAACTCAGGTTTTGGACATCCCTCTGTGTCGCAAATTTTTCACAATGTGGCCGTCATTTGTAAATAGATTTATAATTTTCTAGTATCAAAGAAGTACACAACATCACGGGAAATTATGTACACAACATCACGGGAAATTATGTACACAACATCACGGGAAATTATGAACACATCCCCAACTGCCAGAAGGCAATAGCGCGGGCTATGTGGAAAGTTTTATTTGTATTAATAGAATAATTTAAGCAGTACTCGTTCATATTTGATGGACTGACGTACATAGCGACCATATAAATTCATATTGCAGTATCGACAGAGGTATAATTAATTTTTGGTCGCCTGTGAATGTTTCTGAAGTGATTATGGACTGTGGTGCGGGATGCGGGAAAGGGATGTAGTTTTCCAGTACCACCCTACCATCAATCCCTGTTCTCCTTGGGCTCATAACCGAAAATAAGTAGAAGTTTCGAACAATAAACTTTTTTAAATGGCAGAACAAGTATTATTACATGCAGCCAGACGACCATAAAAGAAAAACGTCTTTTAGAGCCAAAATCTCAGACCTTTCCCGCCATTACTCTGGCGGATGTCATCTGTTATGGTAAATTTCGGTGAGGCAGTGTCTAGTGGGCTGTAACACCTGCTGTAGCAACCAAGGACGCCTCAACCACTTTCCCTCTGACCTCACAAACGTCAGTGCCGCGTATGACGTCATAGGCGCAGAACCACTCTGTGACGTAGTCGCTACCTCACACAGCGGTAGTGGCCGTCTCTTCAGGAAACAGGATCGGCTAGTTAAAGAGCTTGTAATTATATGTGCATATTTTGCAACGTGTATCGGGTGATGAAAATTAAACATGCAGATAAAATAAGAAAGGAATATTTTGTGGCATTGGTGGGTGAGGAAAGCAGCATGTGGAATATTGTTACAGAAAGAAGAGGCAGGAATGTGGTACACATACCGAGCAGGGTGGTGTAACGGTTAGCGTTCTCGCCTCGCATTCGGGAGGACGGCGGTTCGAATCCCCGTCCGGGCATCCAGATTTGGGTTTTCCATGGTTTCCCCAAATCACTCCAGGCAAATGCCGGGATGCTTCCTTCAAAAGGCCATGGCCGAATTCCTTCCCATTCCTTGCCCCCATTCCTAGCCCCCCATCCTTTCCCGTCTCTAAAGACCTCGATGTTAAAAAGAGACGTAAAGCAGTTACAAAAAAAAAAAAAAAAAGTTACAAAAAGTGGTACACATTTTAGGACATTGTCTGCTTCAGTAGCGGTTTGGTGATCCTTCCACTTGCCAGAAGGAACCTGTTCCATTGTGAGGAGCGTAGGTATTTCATCCGTCAGTTTGTAATGTTCTCTGATTAGTTTATTCTTATTTGTCAAATTTGTAGTTCGTGAAGTTTAATTGGTGACCGTCCCAGAAATCACATAAAAACTGCATCCCCGCCCAACGTTAATGACCTCAACGTTTACGAGCTGTCATGCCCCAATTACAATAAAGGGAAGATTGTCAGAGGTAGTATGGCCGCATGACATGAAGTTCAACGTATAATCCTATCAACGGAACGTTCATACCCTACCTGTTCAATGGCTTGTAAAAATTACAAGTGGAGCCAGGAATTTTCAAGTAAGGGGACCACGCATGCAATCCTATACTGAGATCTTATGTTCGTGATTCCTACAGGTGATTAGTTTTTCCAGACCAATGATCCTATTATTTTAAAGACACGAGATATGTTGAAAATTCGGATGTGTCGAGTGAGATCATAACACGATTGCCAGACGTTGATGGAACATGCTGTGACGTAAATTTCTGGCGGAATAACAGAGCCTGGATGACGCCACAACGTGACCGCACGTATCCGCCTGGGGTGATGCTCTCAGCGGGGAAATCACCACACCAGGAAATAATGCAGCAGAGTTCACGCTAAACATTACAGGATACGGAAATACCGAGCGATGGGAACGCAGTCTACTGGCAGGTTAATCCATTACGCTCTAATACGTCATTGACGCTTTCAATTGGTTTGTGCGTTCCGACAACCTATAGTTGTCAATATATGGCCATGGTCCGAAAACCAACAGATACATTCGATACCTGCTTATTAACACCTAGACGATCAGATAATCACAAAAGTAAAACTACTATTTAGCTCGTTACTAAGTATTTGCAAACTGTGGTTGCAAATATTAATAGTTTAATGAGCACGATTTCACTGATTAGCGTTGAACTGGGATGTAAGATAAGACTGAAAGAGTTAAACTAAACAATGATGGAAAGGTTTATTCAGCTACAGCTTCACCGATGTCTCTTCAGCACGACATACGTTGTGTGTGTGAGCGTGGTTTAATTTGTATGTTCGACGATCTGGGCATAGTTTATCAAGTACTAGCAATGGTGCGCAGCTTTGTTCGCGTGGACTGTTACTGTACACATTAAACCAACAGCTCAAGAAATCACTGAACGTCTTTTTTTGAATTAACGGTCTGCACAATAAACTGGAACCGAATAATGCGATGCCTCGCGTACGCTTAAAAAACACAAACATTTAGACTGCAAGAAGTAACTCACCTGTAAATGGATACTAATTAGTGGACTTTCTTAATTCCCCAACTTTTCGATGACAAATAAAAATAAAACGTATCTTATTTTACACTAAAAAAAAAACACTGAATGTCCATTAATCAAAACCCAATCAAAATCAGACTAGCAGTTGTTTCGCAAATTGGGTTCACGAGAAATTAATCTTAAATTCTTTACAACAGCACATCAAAATGAAACCTATAGTACCTACTCTTTGAATTAAATGTGTGTCTAAGTTAAACACATTTTGTAGCTGCAGTTAACACTCTTTTCACAACCCTAAAATAGCATCGGGGTCAGAAAAGAATGAAGGAATATCGATAGGAGCCTGGCCCAACTGGAAATAATTTCAAACTCTGCTGGTGTCCCAGGGGTACTGAACCAAGCCCCAGAAGTCATAAGCCACTGGAGGATACTGTAGGCTAAGAAAAACTGTACAATAAGACATCCCTTCGTAAAAAATAAACATAAAATAGTCTCAGATTTTCCTTTGCAATATCTGCCGGATTAACATGAAGTACTTACCAAGGGATGGATTTCACTATCTACGGCCGACGTAATATATGTAACTACAGGCTCCTAAATATTTTTTTTTTTTTTTAAATGGCATTCGGCCTTGTTAGACATTCAGCCAGCTCGATGTGTTTGTTTCTATTACAATGTACAGATTTCTCGTAAGTATTATTATTTTCTCTAATGTATAAGGACAACACAAGACGAACACAACACTTGATTAAAACCACCCATGCCCTAGGCCGGACTCGAACCGGCGACCCCTGCAACGAGAAGCAAGCACGCTACCCCTACGCTGCCGGGGTCGGCAGGCTCCTAAATGTGACATTGCCTGTAGCGAAAACCGACACCATGTGTCAATTTCCGGCTTCTAGCGCCGCACCGTATAGTATGAGGAAATAGTAAAAAAAGGACCTTCAGCTTATGAGTCAAGCTCAATTTTTAGTGATTAACATTAATTGGATACCCCTGTCGATTTGGCGATTAGGCAAGAATTTAGGTACTTATATTCGACACAGGGATTATCCATAATACAAATATTCTTCTCGTTTAAAATACGAATGCATACGCTTATTTATTTCATCGTGATAATATTTGCATATTCACGTTCCGTAGAAAGTAAAGCAAACTTACATTAACTGATGGTGAACCTAGTTTGAGATTCTGCTAACAAGAGACGCGCTTCCGGCTATGGCAAACACACGTTCTACAAAAACTGTTCACCATCGACAGAGGAGAACATCACAGAACATGTGGACCTGTTCGGATTGACTTGACAATGTTGCTGGTTTTGTGCAGGTTTTTTTTATCATCGTATTTCCTTAACTTCTAACTTGATACAATTTCATGTCGACAGCAAACGCTCTTACCTTACTGTAAATCTATCACAGGGTCGTGTCTATTTCTTCCGGCGTCACGCAAAAAGGGTTCAGCACATTTAGAAGAGTTTTTCACGGTTTGAAATTT
Source organism: Vandiemenella viatica (assembly GCA_031002005.1). Lineage (NCBI taxonomy): Eukaryota > Metazoa > Arthropoda > Insecta > Orthoptera > Morabidae > Vandiemenella > Vandiemenella viatica. The sequence continues at coordinate 188,851,348 of JARYHS010013631.1, read as the reverse complement.
TGGATTCTGGTCTAAAATTTATTATGTATATGGCCACGTCGCCTTAACTGGGTACGAAGCAGATAATATCTAATAAAAATAGAAATAAAGAAATGTTACTCTCTCCTAACGCCATCTGTTGGTTCTTTCTGTAAGTATCGATATTCAGCCTCGAAACCCAGCATATCGACGTAGCGCAGCGAAGCTACCGGGTTATTGAGTTTGTATCGGATTCTTCTATTTCCAATAAACATGATACATGATACAAATTGTCAAGAGCAAATTTGTAGATTTAAATTGACTTTTTCGTAAGGATAGTAGCAAGAGCCTTATGAGGAAACTACATATAAAAATATTTAAAAAGGATATAAAGGGATGTAAATTTTTCAAATTAACATCGATCAAAAAGGGTTTCGCGTTGATCATAACGTAAACGTATTGTTTCTTCCCGGTTTAGTTAATTACTATGTTGTCCGTTGAAGAAATATTATTCTAGTTCACTAGTAATTGACGCTGTAGTTGAATTTTCTGAAAATAATAATTTTAATAAACGTTAAATTTAAAAGCATTGCTAGGAAAAACAGAAATATTATAGTTCCCATTTTACTTAGTTTTGCTGCTTCCACAACAGACCTTAATCAAGCGGACTATCTTTTGAAATGTATACAGGGTGTTACAAAAAGGTACGGCCAAACTTTCAGGAAACATTCCTCACACACAAACAAAGAAAATATGTTATGCGGGCATGTGTCCGGAAACGCTTACTTTCCATGTTAGAGCTCATTTTATTACTTCTCTTCAAATCACATTAAACATGGAATGGAAACACACAGCAACAGTGACTTCAAACACTTTGTTACAGGAAATGTTCAAAAGGTCCTCCGTTAGCGAGGATACATGCATCCACCCTCCGTCGCATGGAATCCCTGATGCGCTGATGCAGCCCTGGAGAATGGCGTATTGTATCACAGCTGTCCACAATACGAGCACGAAGAGTCTCTGCATTTGGTACCGGGGTTGCGTAGACAAGGGCTTTCAAATGCCCCCATAAATGGAAGTCAAGAGGGTTGAGGTCAGGAGAGCGTACTAACATACTAACGAAACTAAAATGAGCTCTAACATGGAAAATAAGCGTTTCCGGACACATGTCCACATAACATATTTTCTTTGTTTGTGTGTGAGGAATGTTTCCTGAAAGTTTGGCCGTACCTTTTTGTAACACCCTGTATATAATGGATGAAAACTTGCCCAAGGAATTGGAGGCCGAAACTTGCTATCATCAATCAATCTCCCAGCTGTCTGCCTTAGCATATTTAGATTGCGAAATGAGCAGAAGCGGTAAAATTTCCACTGAGTCTACAGTCGTTCAATAGCGTTCAAAAGACCCGTTTCCGTCTTCTAGACTTGCGTAGAACGACGATGAGCTCAAATAGTTTCCCGAAAGGTCATTAAAAAATGCAGCAGATAGCCTTCAACGACGACAGAAATGGGAGGTGTACTTACCTTAGAAGGTTCAGTTGTTTTAAGGGCAACATCTACCACTGAAAGGCGATGCGTGTTGTCTGCTGTTGCAAAATATATTAGGCTTTTAGTCGGCGCTAGTTTTACAACCGATAAGGACGGATCACGAAACATCACGAAAGCCAACCTTCACCCTCGCCTCAATTTACGCTTTCTGCAACGATCGCGAACAGGGCCTGATGGTTACTTTACAATACTTCTTTTTATTGAGGCACTAGCATCGTTTTACTATCCCATAAACCATGGTTCAAATACTCAAAGATTATGGAAACGACGATGACACACACGGATTTTCTGTAATCACCTGGATGAACGCATACTTAGGACTCTGTTTAAATAAAGAGCGAAAATTGCCAAAATTAATCATTCACAGGCGCCTGTATTCTTTAGCTATTTCACCCATGTTCTTTTGTTACCTAAACTGCAATTACAAAACAAAACAAAAAAAGGCGTTGATTTTCAGGCTGTTGAAAGAGCTCTGGACTCCTCCATACGATGACATGCAGTCGTGATCATTGGTGTTTCAATGCATTAAGGATTTATTTTGATTACAAACAACTCACGATCTACTCGAATCTATCGCTTCACGTCCATTCTGGTAAACCTGTTTTGTTATAACATTACCGTTCAGTGTGCCTTAATACTCGGAGTATTGAACGAATTATTTGGTAGAATAACTTGTATTTTTACATGCGTGCTTATGAGAGGTGTTGCAACATAAAAAAAAAACCAAATGTGTAACTTCGCCATGTATCATAGAGACAGAACTTTTCATTCGTCATCATGCGTCAGAAAATTTTTTATCATTGGAATACTAATATCGCGTGAAATTCAATTAATCCTGTATTTTTACCAAACCTAACAAAGCATATTTTTTCATTCCGTCACAACTAAGACCTCAATTTTCGCTATAAACTTTCATTAAATTCACGATAACCATTCATTCATTGTTTTCTCCAAAACTATAGATTGCAACCATAGGGCAAGTTGGTTTCGCATTAACGATTCAGTTGCAGTAAAACTTCAGATTGAGTGAATGGCCTACGATAAGAACTTACTTTAAAAAAAAAAGTGTAGTATTTTCTCAATAGATAGTACTGACGGAGTTGAAAGGACCAAATGAAAATACTACGGAGAACAAATAAATACCAACCGTTGCTTTCCGTCAACAAGATGTATCTTATTTTGTTCTTATTAACCTTAAAGATGTCTCCTTTCGTTAGTATTTTTTTCTAAACACTACCGTACACCGCAATCAAGGCTTAGTTAATGTTGCTCGCAATACACACGTCTAGTCCAATGAATGTCCATGAATTACTCAAAAACTGAAACGTAAGTATTAGATGTGGAACAGAAAATCTCTTAGTCTTGTTTATCAATTTGTTGACATCTACGAGAAATTGATATCGTTTGAAATTAATCGTACCTTCATACAATAAAGATAAATGTCAAAAATGTCTGATCATTAGGTTCACAGACGAAAAAATAAAGGTACAATGTAAGTTTGACGAGAAATTGTCGATTGGACGCCAAAATGTAACAACTTTGGCGTATCATTAGATGATAAACTCAACTGGACAGGTCACATGAAGGGGGCTACAGAGAGGTTTTAGAATCCTCCATTTACTGGAGAGGATGATGAGGCGATCTGCCAAGGCAGTGAGTATTCAAAATCAGGTCAGGTCCTTGCTTTAGTAAGGTACGCTAGAACTGGAACCATGTTGTGAGTGTTGAATACGCCAAGTGGATGGAAGGAGTGCAGTGAGGGTTACATTAGATTAATAGATTTGTTTGGGAAACACAATCTGAAATTGATACGATAAAAGATCTGGGCTATAAATCACTGGAAGACTAGAACCAGTTGAAGAGTATATTGGGAGTATATAAAACATATCTGTGATGTGGCCTAGTTGAATGTTGGGAGACTAATTGCGGACGCTATGTGCAGGGGAAGAGGTGACTATAAACTATCAGTCTATTTCTGGGATAAAAAGGATTGGAAAATTATCATTTGTAGATCAGGCATTGGAATGAATAATCAAGGGATATGCCGAAAAATTTACCATACACACTGTAAGAATGTAAACTCAAAATTCATTTAATATGAAAGTAGGTGCTGCTGTGGCATATGTTCTATCGGAATTATCATTGAATGAAAGTAGTGTCTTTGTTTGGCTATGCGACGTTTCACAGTTTGATTCGAATCACTAGAAATGTGTTTGTATGTAGCTTAAAGATTTGTGTAAACAATGTCGAATGGCTGCTCTGAAACGGAGATTTGTATTGTGCGCTCTATGATCACTAATCACTTGTTTTCTTCTCGGAAGATAACAGACATAATAAGGGGCCAGCTGAAATATAAATGATTTTTTTAAATGTTTTAACTTTCCTTAAAGTGTCTACAATGCATAGTTTGTATAAGTGCTTTACCAAGTTAAATATACCTTTGTTTCTACATTCATTAGTTTACCTATTATGTCAGTTCACTAATTAAAATCAGTTGGAATTTACACTGTTTGTAACTTTTTGATATCGGGTTGAATTAGTTTTGGATTCCTTCTTCTCCTAGGAATTTCAGAAGTTCTGCAGGGATCTCATCAATATCGATATAGCCTTCCTTTTTCATTACGCTATTCTTAAAGCCATCTCCATCATATAGTTCCTCAATGTATTTCTTCCATCGGTTAGTTCTATCTTCTTAGCTTAAAAGACGTTTCCCATCGGCAGCTTTAATGTACACAACTTTTCTTCATTTCTCCAAAATGTTCTTTCATTTTCCTGTATGCCGCATACCTATGACCATTTCCATTTCTAGTTTTCTTAGTCTTTTTTTGTATTTCCTGTTCATTCGATTTCTTAATTATCATTATTGCTTTCTTCCGCCTTCATCCTTCTCCACTGCATCATCAGCTCCAAAATTTCTTCTGTCATCCAAGGATTTCGGGCAGCTTGTTCCCCAAAGCCTAATGTTTCATTACCAGTTTTCATCATTTCTCTCTTCAATGCATTCCATTCGTCCACAGTTGAGATCCTTTAAGAGTTACTTCTTAGATCAACGTCTACCATTTCTGCAAATTCTTCTCTCTTGTTAGATTGTTTCAATTTATTCACTTCACCTGTTCTGCTTGTATTGCTTCTATATTCTTCTGAATTTCAGTCTGCACTTCATATCTATCAGATTACGATCAGCGTCTAAGTGTCCTTCAGCGTATGCTTTACAGCCTAGAACGTGATTACTGAATCTCTGTTTGATGATGATATAATCTAGCTAATATCTACCTGTATCCTCTGGAACGTTTCCAGGTGTATATCCTTCATACATAATTCTTAAATAGTGTGTTCGCCACGACCAGTTTAAATCTTTCACAAAATTCTAACAACCTGTTTCCTCGCCCATTTCTTTCTCCTAGTCCAAAACATCCTACAGTATTCCCCTCTCTCCCTTCTCCCACTCACGCTTTCCAGTCATCAACAATTATTAGATTTTCATCCCCCTTCACATGTTGAATTAATTCTTCAATTTGAGCGTATGTTTTCTCTATTTCCTCTTTCTGTGAAGTTGGCATATACACTTGTACTAACGTGGTAGGGGCGGATTTAGTTTTTAACCCCATCAAAATAATCTTGTCACTAAATTGTTCATAATAACTCACCCATTTCCGTACTCTCTCGTTCATTACAAATTGTACATCTGTAACACTATCGTCCTAATTACCCTATATTTCCAAGACCAGAAATCCTGTGCATCCTTCCAATCGCAATGACCTCTAACTTAAGTCATTCCATCTCCATTTTTAAGTTTTCTAACCTACCTGCCCGATTCAGACTTCTAACATTCCACGCTCCGACTCGTAGAATGTTTCTATCCATTCTGATGACTCCTCCCTGAGCAGTCCCCACCCGGAGATCAATTTGGGAGCTATTTTCTCTCCAAAATATTTTACCCAGAAAGAAGCTGTCATTATACATGTAATTTCAGGACGTTGCCTTCTGCATCGTCATGCCGTTTATCTCTTCTGATTCTTCCGCCTTGAGGGGGTTTCCAATTCCAGGAGCAAGAGGGTGCCTTGGACCACTTCCTGCTCATCCGCCCACCTTAAGTATGCCGTTGGCAAGCAGTGGGTGACTCCTTATACCGGGAATCTTTCAGTCGCCAGAGCCTCGTCCGTGCAAACAGGATGCACCACTTGAAAGAGAGGTTGACATTTGGTTGGAATATAGTCTCTCCCAAACACTACAAAGCTGAGAATTACCGCACAATAGGTGCTGCAAAATTACTGACCAGAGCAATATACAGAAGAATGGAAATGGTAATAGAAGAGAGAGGTGAAGATCAGTTTGGGTTTAGAAAAAAACCACGGTACAAGGGTGGCAATTCTGGATTTAACATTAATAATTGAAGGATGGATCAAGAAAAACAAAGATACTTAGAAATAGCTTTTGATGATGTTAGGTGGGACAAGATGTTCAAAATTTTAAAGAAGTCAAGTCTAAAATATCTAGATTGAAGAGTGCTTTATAATCTATATAATAAAAGTAGAAAATCATGACAGACATGCATCGGTTAGCAAGGGTGTGAAACAAGGTTGTAGTCTATCCCAGTTAATATTCATCTTGTATGTAGAGGAAGTAAAAGAAACATTTTCATGTGGCATAAGTGTTCGCGAAAAAAAAAAAACAAAAAAAACACGGTATGCTACGATTTGCTGATGACACTTTTTTATAAGCGGAGCAGCTGAAGATATTGAAAAGTTACTGAATGGCATGAACAAAATACTGAAGGAATATTTTGGATTGAATATTAATGAAATCAAGACAAAAATGATGAAACGAACCAGGAATGATACCAATAATAGTAGATTAAATATCAAAATTGAATCTGTTGCAATAGAAAAAGTAATTGAATTTTCCTACTTGGGAAGTAAAATTACATCTGGTGGCCGAAGCAGGAATGATATTAAAAGTAGAATAGCACTAGCAAAAAGAGCAGTCATGAAAAAGACATTTAAATTAAAATATTGATCTACGATTTTTATAAACACTGCATGTGAAGCATTTGAAATATGGTGCTATAGAAGGATGCTGAAAATTAAGTGGACAGATAAAGTACGAAATGAGCGAGTTTCTGAAATGATGGGTGAGGGAATAAGTTTGTGGAAGAGAATTGCAGAAAGAAGGGATAGGATGGTAGGTTATATTTTGAGACATGCGTGAATGGTTTGTGTTTTTAAGCTACTGATAAAGACATTGAACTACCAGACAGAATTTGCCAATGACAGACACATTTTCGATGCCCTCTTCCTTGTAGCCCAGAACGGTGTTTCTAACCTTGCTCGCCTTGTCACAGAACGAGAAACTTTGCAAACGCAAGACCTTCTACACGAACATGCACACTCATGAAATTATTGCATCAACTGAAGTAACTTAAAGAAGGTGTAGACATTCATTAAAGAGGAATAACATTTACCCTCGCTTCTGAGGGCCTCGTGTGATCACCTGTAGGCATGCTAAAAATGTGCAAGTAGGGTTTCTGTTGCATGATGAACTCTCTGCGCTGCTTCTGAAATCTTGGAAAATCTAGAAATCCTTTCTCTTTTTATAGAATAGAAATTTTTTAACTTTACAGACGTACAAGACATCGTGAATCGGTACGATGAAAAAAAAAAGTTTAGTTTATATTGCTGCATATTAATCCAGTAAACCGCTTTTAAACATTTTCGTTCATATTTGATCGAACGTCGCATCTTCTTGAGGCGAGATTTGTATTTCAAGTTTCGAGTGGATGCCCCTGTGCCTACCTGTTTGCCGTATCTGCGAGTTGTGTTTGTGCGATAGTTCAGTTTTAGAAACTTTTTTTTACTTTTTATTTATAGAATCTCTACAGTTTTCCATTATACTCTTTTCGTTCATTCTCGGTCTTTGGGAGAATTTCGGAATGACGGTATAGTTTAAAACTTAAATCACAGTTTACCAACCACGATCCTGAATTTTTTTTTTATGAATTAAGTAACCCTGTTATAAAAGAAAAAAAAAATGTTTATCCTTCCTCATTCATAAATACATCGAAACAGCTTTTTCAATACGAAACAAAGAATATGAAGTCTTTGAATATTATAGCTGACTTGAGATGGTGTTTGTTGGTATTGAATGGCAAGCTAAAGCCATTGTGACCACCCACCCCATATGGGCGGGTGGAACAGCACATTGTTTGCGCGGCGCGTGCCCGGCCGCCTCGTGGTCGCGTGGGCGAGGTCGCAGCCTTACCTTGCCTGCCTGGCTGCAGACCTGTTGGTTGCGACACAGTCGAGCGGACTCGACGGCGTTCTCTCCAGTCGGTCCACCGCCGCTGCCCGCTCCACACCTCGGAACATGGCCAGGTGCGTAATCTGCGTATTGTCACCGTCAGTGCCAAGTGGTGAAAGTGAATGTCTCAAGGAGCACACGGCAAGCGCCTTGGCAACACGGGCGCTTCAAGGAAACGAAAATTCGTCTTCCACACAGTATTCCACCGATGCCCCCGATTGTGCATTACATATCCTTCTGTTTGGTATTTTGTGTGTGTGTGTGTGTGTTTTTGTTCTCCGCATGACTGCTACTTTGTCATTACTTAACCGTTAATTTTCTTTGCTGTGTTAGATTAATTTATCTTCTCGCTGGTGATCGTTATTTTTGAAGTAGTATTAACTAAATAATTTGACACGAATAATTTTTTTTTCTCTCAACTGATCGGTTCCTCATATTTTTCTCTCAGTTATAAGGTATAACAGCCAATTCTTCACCCCACATATTACTGTTTTTAACTTAGGCAATTGTTCTTGCAAATTATTGACACCCTCCTTGTTATCTTTTTCAGTATATACGAACATACGACGTTATATAAGGCATCAATTCGCTTTTAGGTGTTAGCATATAAAGTGGAGCTTTTACGTTCGTACACAAGGACAGCTAATGTATAGCAGCTAAACGTGCGGGCTGTCAGATGTATGTTTACGTCAGATGTGAGAATGAACTTATTCATACTTATGAACTGTCTCCTACCCTAATTAGTCCTAAATCGCATCTCTGGTTTAGCTTCTCACTGATAATTTTAAAAAACTCTCAACTATTTCAGTTAGGACACTCACATTACGAGTTCATATTTGTTGTACAGCAAATATGTATGGCTTTCAATAAGTATTAGTGTTTTCGAAAGTTTATGTAATTTAAGTTTTTTTTATTGATTTTTCTCTACTTTCACTGGTCTAAGATGTTCCTCCATTAACAAATTTAGCCAAATGCTAAGTCCTCATTTATTAGCCTCATATATTCTTTGTCTCCCTTTATCGTTCTTTCCTTCGATGATTCCTTTCTATAAAAATTTATCTAATCTCGTATATCTTAAAATGTGGCAGACCATACTGTCTTTCCGTTCTGTGAGATTCTTCCGCAAACTTCTTCCATTTTGATTGTTTGCATTACAGGTTCTGATCTGATACAATTGTAAACGATCCTGTAATTTCTATTTGTTTTTTGTTGTGTATGCGGTGTAATCGATCAAAACGTGTGGTATTTCAAGCCATACAAAGTGGAATGGCTTTATAAGCTGCACCGTAGTATGAAGTCGAGGCCAGCTGCTTTACCTTGATTATCTTACTTGTTTGTTCCCGCCACTCCGCAAGAGAAGTTTCGTCTTCCTATGATTCAGATGGTTCCTCTAGTGTTTACCGTTATATGACCTTGTAAACAAAAGTCTTCTGTTTGCTTAGATATATTAAATTTTTTTTTTCTTTTATCATTTGCAATGTGTGATTTCTGGTATGAAAGCGAAAGGTATTTTTGAACTTGGAAAACGAAGTAGCTATAAAACATTTTTGTGTAAGTTTGAGTTATCCTTTCACCTTCATATTAGTGTCTCGATAAATAACGCTTCAAGATACGTTATGGTTTCCAAAACATCCTCTTAAACACGGTAAAAATCTAACTCCTTTGATCAATAATGGGCTAGGGGAGATTAATGGCAGCCTAGTGAGAAACTTCGAACTTAAGTTTGAAGTTTCGCACTAATCGTTTATAATAAAATTTAAGTCATTATTTTGTTGAAATGAATTATTCTAGGATTATCTGTGATGGTGGATCTGAATATTTTATCAAACAATGTGCTGTATCAAGAAAGTGACCTAAAGACATTGAGGTAACCTCTCTCTAGCCGGATTGCATCTGACAGAAACTGCAGAATGCGTTGCGTTCAAACCTGGCGATGTGGAGAAGGACATTGGAACTGGTGTACACAACTCACGAGCTGCCTATCATTCGACAACTAACCTTTGCAGTTATGACAGAAAAACGTCACCAGTATGGTAATGTTACGCATTCAAAAATAACAACAATAAAAAAGTCCATAGGCGTACTCTACTTGTGGATCTAACGATTACTCGTCGATATTGGTATATACCGAGACGATGGTATCTTCCCTATTAGCAGGGAATTTAATTTTGTCTAAGCTATGCGTTGTTTCTACAGTTTACATTAGGTATTAAGGCTGTTGACTGGCTGTATTCGTAAAAGCAAAAATCTTCGATGGTGGCACACTTCGCCTTTAGATCGCTACTGATTTGTCGACATTACTTTGTATTCTACGCTAGCAATTAAATAAGACCTTTGCTGTCCACTGTATGCTTCTTTGAAATCGATTTCCTAGTCAAGACAAATTAAAAGGAATACCTCCAGATTTCTTTGATTCTTTCTTTAATATTTCTTAGGAAACCAGTTAACAAAATAGGGACAAGTGTGGTGCCTGTGTTTAAGCTGAGCTGTCCACTAACATCTGTATTGCTAGTTTAGGTCTGGAGATGGTTAAACATTAGCCGACATGATAGTGATCTTTTACTTCATTACCTTGCTGTTGCAAGTAGGGATTTATTGATCTTGTAATACCACTGCCTCGTATACTTCTGCATATCCTCTTGTAACCTTGAATGTTAATTCTTGGGTTTTAAGAAATAGTTCATTGAGTGAATGTAACAATCCTGGGACGTTACGAGAGTCCAAATCTACACCCAAATTATCAACCAAATTTACGAAAACTTTTTATTAATATACAGAGCCGTGAATCCCAGTGGCCTTGCAGTTTTTTGATAGTTTGTATTTTTATTCATTTTGTGTTATATGACCGAAAAACTCTTGGTGTTCGGTTTTCAGCGGTATTGTTTGTTACTGATCATTCTGTGTTGAATTTCAGAATCTTCCATAAATTTTAGTCAGGGTAATCCTACTTTAAATCTCGGGATTCATCCTTTACTGAGTGAATCTGACAACTGATATTTTATTCTGTATAATTTGCTCCCTTTACTAGCAGTTATTTTATTGCCAACTATGTATTTTGTTTGTATTTAATCTGTTAGAGTTAATCATATTTTTGTATTAACTCATTCTAGCTGTTTTAGAACTTCTCTCGAATGCTGTTGTTAACGTTTATATTGTCTGCAGGTTCCTGAATTAACGCCAGCTTTCGGAATTTGTAGTTTCAAGCACGGCGCCTTGCTTACTCCAGCTGTTGTGATGAAAAGTTTAACACTTCCTCAGTTACTACCATGCAATGTAGGGAAATTTGTAGTTTCCTGTGTGACGAGACTTTTACAAGAAATAATCAAAATGTTATAAATGAATGTAATTTTTCTCGGTGTTGTTTATTTATAAACGTTTCTCGGGATACAAATCGAGTAATATTGTTATTAATGCACAATATTTCGGCTACTTAACTCCGTCGCCATCTTCAGGTTCAGTTGCAAGTCTTGAAGGCTGACTTCAAGGCAGACTTCAAGACTTGCAACTGCACCTAAAGATGGCGACGGAGAATAAATTCGCCGAAATATTGTGCATTAATAACAATATTACTCGGTTTGTTTCCCGAGAAACGTTTATAAATAAATCAGAATGTTAATTCACTGATGATTTGTTTCTGCTTTCTTCTTTGGCACGAGTACGAAAAGTCTGCATACTTTCTCTCTTTACTGCTGTTAAAACATGAAAACGTCTCCAACATATTGCCGAAAGCTGTAGTATTAATGAAATAGGATTCTATTCTTAAGGAGGAGAGTTACTGGTACGCGACTGTCGATTGTGTCTGTCGGCTTTCACCAGTGTCTGTTGTGTAATTCTGGTTGTGAAATATGTACAAGTATTTTTGATCAAAAAACGATGGCGCCGCTCCAATACTGTTAACCGAGAGGCGCAAATAAACAGGTTTGCCACGGCAGCAAAGGTAAAATTTTGCTTACGTTCTCTCGAAAGGAATGTCTCATAACCTTTAGACTGCGACTGCAAGCTAATAAAATTTTAACTGTCAGCGGAATAACATCGTTAGCGTACGTTGTCATGATGCGATTTCTTGTTATGCTGCCTCTTGTATTGTATTTACAGCAAACATAATGGGTGAGCAGAATCGTTCAGGCCTAGCATTCGGACCGAGGTTGGTGGTGTAACGGTTAGCGTTCTGGCCTCGCGGTTCGAATCCCCGTCCGGGCATCCAGATTTGGGTTTTCCATGGTTTCCCAAATTACTCTAGGCAAATGCCGGGATGCTTCCTTCAAAAGGCCATGGCCAAATTCCTTCCCAATCCTTGCCCCTCCCCTCCCCCATCCTTTCCCGTCTCTAAAGACCTCGTTGTTGAGAGACGTAAGGCAAATAATAATAATAAAAACCTAGCATTCGGGAGGCCATTTCGATTTCAATTTACCTGGTTTCTCGAAATCACTTTAGGTGAATGCCGGGATGGTTCTTTCATAGAAGGCCACGGAAAATTTTCTTCCCATTGCTTCTTTATAATCCTAACATGACGCAAACAATATTGCTGCCGACGATCCATAAAACGGTTGTGGGAAAAAAAGATATATGGAACGTGATTTTTGTTTTGTTTTCCTCGCTTTTATATATATTATATATGTCTTCTATACTCTATTCTCTATACTTTTTCGACAGTTTCACTCGCATCGTTTCATCGTTGTTTTTCTACTTATTTGTTCACTACTATTATGATTATCATTAACATCATCTTCATGTCAACTCTTCTTACCAGATCTTGTACAATTCTCTTACCTGGCCAATAACCACGGGTCAAGTGCACGTGACTTTATATTTTCTATCATAACCGACCTTCTTCTGAAGAGTTGAATCACCAGGACGTTTGTGGAACAAAGTGAGTGTATTTGTTGCATGACCAACATCTGAATCGCAAACGGATGATAAATGCAATGCCAAAGTTAGTTTATTTTCAACAAAAATATCTTTCCATTCTCGATACTGACAGTACGGTTTTTCATGGGCTATTTTATTCACAATTAAATTTCTTTTCACTTTTTCATAATTTTCTTCTGCGTGTTTGGTTCGTACGTCATTAACATGATCAGTCAGTAATGTCGCTTCACGCAGTTGGGGGTTGTGTTCCTAGTTTGAACTCTGCTTTTGGGGTTTAAACACAGTTTAGCTTTTACTTTTTGGTTAACACCGATTAGGCAGTTTTAGGTTAGCGTCACACATCGCACACACACTGCAAAATCTCTCATCTGAGTTTTTTTCTAAAGTATCGGCACCGTTTTCTGTAATTTTCGCTGTACTTTTCGTCCAACCTACAATAATAATGTGGTGGTTAGGAAGCGAAGAAAGTTTCCCGAACACTAGATTCTTGCCTGCAAGTCTATAGCTAGCGATCGACATTCCGACGCAGAATTTATGCCACCGGACGAGACGCTCACAGCGTCCGTGAACTTTCCTCTTCTGGTGAGCAACAGCATTCTGTTCAAGTGACAACGCAATCGCCCGCTGGCGGCCACGTCACTTCGATAATTGCTCAGTGTTCGGATTTGCACACAGCAACATTTCTTTCACTGAAAATGCTTTTGTATGTTATTTTAAGTAGATTTTCGGCAGTATGAGAATAATATGACAAGGAAGCGAGAGGTCAGAAATATCAGTAAATGCACGCGCACTGAGGATTCAGCCTCCAGATACTGCTTGCATTGAATTCACTGAAAAGCTGTCTCGTAAAAAGATTTCTGAAAAGAATCGCGGAAGTTTTTTTTTGAATGTTTTATTGACAAATTTAAATATAGAATCGGGTAATTTTCTGTCGAATGATAAAAGGTTTTTTTAAAAAAATACTTCCTAGACCTTCCCGTGTACCGAAAATAATGGATGTGGGAGGTTATTTATTGTTACTACTTTCTTTCAGATATTGAGAATTACTGATTATTAATTTTGCAGATGGAAATGTGGTAAACTTACATTTAAAATTTTTTTCACGGTATACAATTGTCAAAACATTTATTCATTACTATTACACTAATTAGACACAATCAAACGGAAATTAAATATTACATTGCATGGACATGCGTATGTACAGTACATATCGTCAAGTATGAAACAATTCATACATACCGTCTTGAGACATTATTGAGCAAGTAATGTGCACTTTAACACACGTTTCCAGAGATAATTAAATTCCTTGTCCACTCCACTCGGCCTAGCTTAAAACAAAGTTTCAACAATAAAAAACACGAATTCACTTTTTACTACTATCTGTCATAATACACTTAGGTGAATTAGCCTTATAAACGCTGTGTGATTTGTGTGGATATAACTTTGAAATCATTGTAGCTGCTAATCTCCAGATTAGATCGGAATTTCTAGTCGCTGTCCCACTCACAAGTACTCTCCTCGTAGTTTTTAAGAGGAAGTAATTTTCTTTCAGCGTTCCTACTGCTTTCACAGACTCAATACTTAACTCTGTCTCGGAAGGGAAAGCACCAGTCAATAGATCGTAATAATTTCATCTGGGTGACGGGTGCAAGGAAAATAACATTAGTAACAGTTCCCTTTGCGTCCTCTTGCGATTGGCGGGAACACACTAATTGGTCTTTTCGGTCTCCTATTCGCTCTTTTTGGACAAGCATTTCGTTCGCCCTGACTGTTTTATACCATTTCCCTGCAACCGGTCCCTGGGCTCTGCGTCCACAGAATGTTTATAACATTTACTTCCCCCACCACAACTCGTATCATCGTAGCGTAGACTCTCAAACTTCTTTCGGAAATTCTTCTCTGGATGACTGTAACTTAGCACTCCAAATTGTTTCTATTGACTTCCCTCAGACAGCTCTTAGCTGCTGGACTCTAAGCCAGAGTGCGCCCACACTCGGCAGTTTTGCCTGAGAGATAAACCTCTTGCTTCTATTGTCTTTGTTTCTTGCTGACGATTATCCAGCTACCTCATTGTAGCTTGGGCAGCTTATGGCTCTGAATACATTTGCATTTTTCAAATGCGCAACTTGCCAGTTTACAATACTAACTCACGTCATACACGTAAGTATTGCTCAGTACTAGATGAATTGTCTACTAACGCAATGGGATGGAAATATTAAAAATGTGGCGGAAGTGTCTTTGATAAGAAATTAATAGTTATATTCAACTCTCTGTGATAGGAATATTATAATATAACGGAACTTTGATCGTCACACAGCGTACTGTGTATACGCGGCATTACGGAATTTCATATGACCCTGGTTCAAAAAAAATCACCTATAAAGGACTTGAATTTGCTTAAACTAGTTCATTATGAAATTACTTTCAAATCAGCATTTTCGAAAATAGAGTGAAATAGATTTATTCCCGGTTTCTTGGAGAAATCTCGTACAACTGATGGAACAAAAAAGAAGGAAAATTTCAGAGTAGGCTGCTGATTGCCAGCTTTCGATTGACACCAGCTAAGAAGTACGGCTAAAATTCGAAAGCCGTTAATGTGTAGATTAACTAGATAATCTGCAGATTAACTAATATGCTCCATTCGCTTGCGGAATCAAGAGTTTTCAGGATTTTAACTAGGTAGAGTGAAATAGATTTATTCCCGGTTTCTTGGAGAAATCTCGTACAACTGATGGAACAAAAAAGAAGGAAAATTTCAGAGTAGGCTGCTGATTGCCAGCTTTCGATTGACACCAGCTAAGAAGTACGGCTAAAATTCGAAAGCCGTTAATGTGTAGATTAACTAGATAATCTGCAGATTAACTAATCTGCTCCATTCGCTTGCGGAATCAAGAGTTTTCAGGATTTTAACTAGGTAGTGTGCACATTTACGGCTTCTGTATCGTTAAACATCAAAAGTTTCTCTCATTTCCTTTTTCTTCCCCCCCCTCCCCCCACCACTTTGTTTGGTTTCGCCAGCGTCCTGTAGTAGCTGGTTGTTTTTATTTTTCATAATTTGCGTCGTCTGCAGTGCGCGGCAGAGCCAACTCTGTTTTCAAATTCGCTTCTGGCTGTCAGTGCGTGAATTTGTGTCGTGATTTTTTTAAGCAATTAAATCCAACTCCTGGTATGCAAGCAAGCACCGAATTGGTGAGTAAAATGAAGAAAAGATTCTTCGCAAACACATTTAGCTAAGATTCGAGATATAATAGTTTTTTAATGACAGAACGAAAGTATGATTCCATAATTGAAGATGTAAACCGAATAAAAGTTTCCAAGAAGAATCATCTCAAGATTATCGAATAATTCAAAGGTATTATGTGCTGGATGTATAATGCTATGGAAAACTCATTGAGCCGTTGTCAGATCCGGTAGAAAGTGTGAAATAGTTTGCCCATGCCGAAGAATTGTTTGTCCTCTCTACTCATTTGTCAGTTGGCCACGGTGGAAAGGACAGAATGGTTAAGTAATTAAATACACACTATAAAAAGATAATCCAAGCCCAAATAAAAATGTTTTTGGATTTTTGCAAACCTTGTCAACAAACAAAAAATTATGAAAGAAGGGATTGTTGTGTAGCCGATTATTTCATCGCTTTTCAGATGCCAGGTGACTGTCTGTCATCTCAACTAGATGGAAAATTTGTTTCTTCTCGTAATCAAGACCTCTTAAAAAATTTGTTTTATTGAATATGCTCACATCAAAACAGGTGGATGAAGCAGTCTATAACTTGCTTGATATATCTCTCCTTTTTGGTGCTCCAAGTACTTTGCGTTCTGATAGCGGACGTGAATTTTGTATTAAAATCTCAGAATGTGTTACACAGTTGTGGCCAGAAATAAAAATGGTTAATGGCAAACCTAGACACAGCCAAAGTAAAGGAAATGTAGAACGAGCGATAACCAAACAAGTGCAGTCAGGGCGTACGCTTTGTACAATTCATGAAGAATCTGGCTATCATTCTGCAATTAAAATAAGCCATGTTCGGTTGTCCCGGAAAAGCTCGACTGTATTCTTCTATTATACCACAAAGTGTATTACATTCGATAAATACTGAAGAAGAACTTGAAAAATTAGAAGATTCACAAGAGATTGATTTGGGATTACACTCAAATCTTACTCTAGAGTTCATTGAGTTATCCCTTACTTCTACAGAATCACGTATAGAAATAAAATAATTTATCGATATTAATCTTAAACTGCCTTCTACACCGTTGACAGTTATAAAGAATATTCAGTTGCCCTGCAACTGCAAGGTATCACATCTGCTTGTTGAAGTCGTCATTTACTCCCAACCTCAGCAGAATCGCCATCACAGTTTCGTAAAGAGGACTCTACAAGACATGATCTGTGTTGTTTGCTTAATAGCAGCATCAAGTGCTCACAGGTGTACACCGTGTGACTGTTTGTTCAAGTAATTTGTGGTGAGAAAGCTCCTAAAGATCTAAGGTGTGGTAATAAAGTGTTGTGTAACATGTGTAAAAAGAATATGGATCATAAAATACAGCGTGATGAAGCCAAGAAAGGATTAGAAAAGCAAACCAAGAAAATGTTAGCAGTTTCTAATGTAGAGCACCCAAATGTCGATGAGTGTGAGAATCAAAGTACCAGAAGTAGACAGAGCAAAGGCTGATGCCCGCTCGATTTTATCTATAGTTCTTAGTAAAACAGAGAATGGATTTTACAAACTTGGTACTAGAATGGGTATTTTAAAACAATTTTATGCAAAATCTGAATTCAGTTTTTGTAAAGAGATTTTTAGCGAATAATAATGTGCCTGCTGTAGAAATATCTTTACGCCAGACAACAATAAAAGAATCCCTTGGTACTGGGCAGAGTTTCAGAAAATTGCTGCATTTCTAAATCTAAATGTACTATAAACCGTTGCGCTTGACGTAAAAATCAATTTCTGTGTAATTCAAAATTGTCGCCATTTAGATTGCACTAATAAGTAAGCATAATTTAATCATACGTTTTGAAAATTCATTTCCTTAATTTTAAATCGTTTAATATTAGTATTACAGTTTATTTAATTGATTGATTCTGTCAACTAATTTGTTGATTGTTAGACTGTATTAACTTGATTCCTTAGAGATAAAAAATAAATAACATTATGTTGCTGTTGTTCCAGCAAATATCTTATTTACACTTTGAGTGCCTAGTAGGTAATTTGCAGATACCTACGTAATTTGAGAAACGGCACTTTAACTGATCACCCTAGTTAATCTCCTTATTACCCAGATCATCTGCAGAATATTGTAACTGATCTCTGCACATTAGCGGTAACATATACAAAAAAAGAATAGCCCTGTCTTTCCCAATAAACCAGCTGTAATTGTTATCAGATGTGATTAGTTATTGAGAATATTATGTATATACATTTAGAGTTGATAATTTGTTATACAAAGTACTTTTTTTGCATCTATATTCCTCAGCAATAGTTAAGTTTTCCGTCATGGAGGTAATATTTTGAGAGAAGCTGAAATATCTACAGTTTATTTTTTCTGAGATCTCTGACACGTTACTCCATAATCAACACTAATACCACAGCTCCTTCGCGTGATGGCGATACTAATTCTACGTCGCTTTCGATAATTGATAATAATTATGAGGAGCAACGCCATTCGTCCGTTGGTATATAAAAAAAAATCTCTGAACTGCAAGTATTAATTTCTTACATGGTTAGTAAGTATATTTCTGCATTTAAAAGTCGTTTGAAAACTAGACTGTTATGTCTAAACGCGCTGAGTTATGATTTTAATTTCTGCCTGAACTGTCTGCATATCTCATTTACTGACGTATTATCTTAGATTTATTTGATAAAAACTCTACGGTCCACGTGACGTTATACTGAGACTGCAGGATCTATTTTGGCAGTTTGATCCTGGTCGATATTTGGTGTAATATTCGCCGCTGTGAACACGACACACGGCGATTGTCACGCGGCTCCGCTTTACGAGCTCGGCGTAGGTCGTAAAAGCGAATCTGACTTTCGCAACCTACCAGCACCTGTCTCCATTCGACACCTCTGTTTACAGTGTTGATGACACTAACTTACTCTATCACATGAAATCAACAGACCTATAGTGAAAATAAATCGCAGTATATAACTCTTCTTGATGTATACAGTCACGAACACTTCACGAAAGTGGGAGGAATGTAAAACCGAATTCTCTTTCTTTTTTCAACTTCATTTCTCCGTCGGGACGGTAAGAATGATAAACCTAAGTGACAGTAACGTGTGCATACGGGGTAATATACCTGTATACACGTTTTGTGCCATTCTGTCTGTATAGGCTGCAGTTTATAATCTCAGGAATGACCGAGCTGGATTAAGAAAACAGAGTATAACAGCGACTGCCCCTAGATCTGAACCTGACAGGTGCCGGTAGTGTAGACGCATTGACTTCGTCTGACCGAGATTGTCGCTTCCCAGCGGTGGAAGCCGAATCCTTTTATCAGACGGGACCTCACTGTCGAACATTGAGATGACGTCATAGAGAGCAATTGTCGTGTCTTCTGCCTGTTAATCGTGTTTGACAGAATATGTCTGTGGGTTCAGCTAGAGAGTATTATTAGCGTCACGTAAGCGTGGGAAGATGTTAAGCTACGACTACCAGTGGCAACACCAACAGTAACTTCCAGTTTTAAAGTGCCCTGGCCTCGCATTCGGTAGGACGCCGTTTCGAATCTCTGTCTGGGCCTCCAAATTTTGGTTTTTCCATGGTTTCCCCAAACCACTCAAGCTGAATGCCGGGATACTTCCTTCAAACAGGCCATGGCCGAATTCCTTCCCGTTCCTTGTCCCCAGTCCCATACCGCCTCTAATAACCTCGACGTCGACGCCATAAGCAAAAAATAAATAAAAAAATGGTTGTAAAGTTTACACGAAGACATATCAGGAACCATAAACAAATGCAGAACTTCGCCCCTCTCAACTACTCTGGATGATGAGGTGCGCCGAGTCACAGTTTGAAGTCTCGATGTGTTACATTAGAATCTGTTAGTCGACAGTCTGAATTCTTTAGTTTCATAATGAAATCACAGAAAAATAAACATTCAGCACTACATTTAGGCTGGTTTCTCACATATTTCATAAACAAATGAACACGGCTCTCTTTTCAGACAGAGGCTTCTAGAAGAAAAACGTGTCCAGTCGCCATCACGCCGGATGTCTTGTGCATTGTGCAACAGGAGTAAATTAGCGTTGGAAAAAAAAAAAAAAAAAACACTTTTACTAATTACGAGTATGCACACTTAACGACATGAAACACGTTATTGTTGAATCAAAAGCATTTACCAGTTTTGGTTTAAGAAACATTTCTTTTTCCTTTTTTTTTTAAGAAAGGTGCTGTCAAGTTCCTACAGTATACATGAACACGTAATTCTTCTAAACAACTCAAGACGTTTTAATATTAAAAATGGCAATAAAGAAAATTTATAAGTTCGCCGGTTTAGACGTAAACAATCTCCTCAGCAATACAAGGCACTACTACACAACAAGCAATATTACGAAATAAACATATCATTCTGTTGGTTACTTTGTTCTCTTCACTGAGTCAAATTATCAAATCGTACCTTTCCTTAAAAAATTTTACATGAAATTTACTCGAGTTTTTGTGTGCCATGTATTGCTGACGACAAAAGAGGTACTAGACGAAATTCTTGCGAGAACAAGGAAAACAAATGTGGTATTAGGACCGAGCGTGGTGGGTGAGCGGTTAACGCTCTGGCCTCGCATTCGAGAGGACGCCGGTTCGAATCCCCGTCCGGGCATCCAGATTTGGGTTTTCCATGCTTTCCCCAAATCACTCCACGCGAATTTACTTTCGTTTTAGTTACGTTTTTAGGAGTTATTTTTGTTTGTGGAGGGGGGGGGGGGGAGGTCTAAATCCATTTACATTTGGATGATATGTAGGAACATTTGGAAGATGTAGCCGAAAGAATGATTCATCATTACGTGGAATTTTGCGCTATCTATGATTATAAACGAAATAGGTAAGTGGTGAGGCGTTTCGTTCTGCACTGTTTCCTGATCTGACGCTACTGTCTTAAAGGGTATTGACAAAATTATCCCATTTTTGGCAAAATTATCTGGCTAAATATCTGTGAAGGCAGTTGCAACAGTGCGCTGAGAAAGATTTCATTCAGTTTCTATTGGTGATTTATTTCTGTTAGAACCTTATGACTTGTGGACGTTGGTTCCAGAACAGGGATATGACTGTGGCAAAGGAACGGAAGAAAATTCAACCATGACCTTCTGAAGTAACATAGCCGGCACTCAGCTGGAATGATTTCGAGGAATGATGAAAATCTGCGACCTATGTGGTAGGGCTAGCGACCTTCCGAGAGTTAGCCCCAGCGTTAGCGGGTAGTACCGCGTCTGTTTGCCGGCTGAGATGTATCTGTGTGTATTGTTGGGTGTCGTAATCCGTCCCACTGCCTCCACTTTCACTCTCGGCGGCTCCTGAGGAATGCGGACCAAGCGCTGCGCGTCGTACCGTACAGCGGCTTTCTACTCCAAACACTTGTTGCCTCCAGCATGCTTATCAGCTTACAGCTCTCAGTGCCTCTACAAACTTGCTGCATACTCCTAAAAGTTTTGAACGTTTTTGCAAGTGAAACTTCTTTCACCGTGTTACGAGGAACGTAGGGGGATAATTATTCCGTTACATTTCAGCTACATGTGACCGTATCTATAAGACCCGTTTGTGAGCACAATCGATGGCTTTAGAATGACACTGCAGACGCCGAGTGATTCAAGCACAGTTACTGAACGTGGGAACGACACACGGGATATTACATTTAAAAAAAAGAAAAAAGTGACAAACCAAAGCAGAACAATATTGCAATGATCATCTTGTCCTTCCTTTCCATTACTAATTTAAATATCTACTCATTCTGCAAACGAATATTCAAATACAGTCGGTAATTCACTGCTGGCAGGGTTGGCGCTAGGATTTTGGGGCCCGGGGTAACCAGTTGGGGGCCCTTGGCGACTTCATGAATTCATCGGTTAGGGCCCTCCATCAGACTAAAGGAACGACTTCTTTTTTTTTTAGTTCTACAACTTGTCGAGTGGGGGCCCCTACAGCCGGTGATCGGGTCCCCCATCAGCCGGGAGGGTCCGGGTACATTTGACCCGCTTCCCCCTCCCTAACGCCGGACCTGACTGCTGGTCCAGTGAATCTGTTCACCAAAAGAAAGGGAGCGTCCATAAACCACGTAGCTACATTTCGGGATCCTGTGAACACTCCTCTCCCCCCCCCCCCCCCCCCCCCCCACATACCCACCCATGTAGCACGTAGCTTTTCTCCCTTTTGATTCCAGAAGACATTTCGTACCGTTTTCTCTTGTCAGACTATCGTAAATTACAGGCGGAGATGATTAACTGAGGGAAATAAATATTCACATGCTATTGTGTGTTCTGTTCCTCATTTTAACTGTGAAAAATGTTATGAAAGGAAAGCTACGTGGCCTGGCTCGGAACCCCCCCCTCCCCCCACGTAGCCCAGCGTAGCCATTCAGTCAACCCCTCCTCCTCCCCCTCCCCCTGAACCGTGCCACGTAGTTTGCGCACGCTCCCAAATGGATGGCGTAACAAAAGCGAAAATAAGAGAATGGCACAAGGTAATGGAAAGTAGAATTTACACAAGCGAAATTGCAATAATAAATACATAGCGACATAAAACCGATGTAATTGTTGAAAAACAATAGTAGTAAACATTCGAAGCGTTCAAGAGTGAGTGATTCTTAGTGTAATTTGTATACAGCCTATTGCTGCACTCTACAAACTAAAAGAAGTTTGGTCTTCAGCCTGTTCGGGAAGCATTTAACATGTGAAAACACACGTTTCTCATAGGTATGAAGGTGCCTAAACATCCTGAAACTATCCTGAGTAATAATTTGGCTGATTTGAAGAATTTCTTCTAAACCTTGTCCGTTAGTTCTGTGTAGCGCAGGAGGTGTATTTCGACCAGCGTTCTGTCATCTGTCGCAGGTTTTCCGCAGTGTCGGCATTTCCCAACCGCAAAATTTCGAAAAACTGTTAACAACTAGTTGATAGTTGTTTGTCAATGTCATTTCGAAGAACAAAGAAAAAAAATACCAATAACTAAAACAAAAACGAAATCTATAGGAAACTGTGTAAAAACAGAAAAGTTTTCAGTTTTGTCTACCGATCAAATATATTCCTGATATCAGAATTCAGTTCATATTAAAGGTAAGCGATGATAATGTTTTAAAATGTGACCATTTCGAATCTGTGACTCGAAGTGAACAGTGAAACCGCAATGCCTTCAATTTGCTCTCGGATATTCACCATCATTCTGAACAGTACTCTTTTCTTAAAACACTCTGGCGCGTTTATTCGTTTAATCCAGCGCCGGTAGTAAATGCCAAGGACAACAAGCGATGTATCGCGTGGAATAAACAGAATTTCTATGCTAACGCCGAGATACAAAATGCAAACAGCGTGGCTTGAACGTCTTTGAAACGAAGGTTCCTACCCCTCTTCCCCTTGTTTATCCTCCTGAATCTCGTCCTATCCTCAGCTAATTATTTCTAATTTTTTTTCTTAATCCACAATCTCTTTTTCGACCATGCACGTCTTGAAATATCTTCCTTCCGCCAAAATGAACGCCTATTGCATTAATTTCCTGGAGACCCCGGAAGATAGTTCAGTCATCAGATATATCCAATTTGTTGCGAAATCCGCTAACCAGGTAATCGCACCGGGTAAAGGATTCCTAAAGTCTTATGTAGAATCTTTACCTAGAGCATCCTAGAGTACTTCACCAATTAAAGGTTTGACAAACATCACTTAAAGGATGCGAAAAATTCGAGCAGAGTGCGTATTCGAACCGGAGACCACTAAGCCACCACAAATAAACGATTAATGAAAAATGTCGTGAACGGGACAAAGTTGCTTTTCATGAAACAATATAGGACTTCCTATTTATTTATTACAGTGACAGGCAAATTGATTTTGTTTTTTTTTATTTTCTGTCATCAGTCTCTCGACTGTTTTGATTCATCCTCCATCCCTTCCTATCTTACTCTAGCCTTTTCATCACAACGTATCCCTTACAACCCACGTCCTTAATTATCTGCTTCATATATGCTGCTTCGCTCATCAGTAATAATTTTACTTCTTAAGTAGCAAAATTCATTAACTTCTGCTATCGCATCTGACCCTATTTTTATATTTAATCTACTAGTATTGGTATCATTTATGTTAAATTTCATCACTTTCGTCTTGCTTTGGTTTATATTTAGTCCAAACTCTTCCCATTCTTCTGTATATTATTCTCTTAAGTAATTTGGAAGCATGTGATGTTTGACTTATAGTGCAAAAGCTGTCAGCTTTTGCCTTCTTTGAAAGTATGAAGATACCACTTTTATTAAAACAAGTAGGTATCTCTCCTGTTTCATATCTATTTATTATTAGTTTGAATAATCTTTGTGTTCCTTTTTCTGGTAGTGACTTCAGAACTTCTGCTAGAATCTACTCAATTTAAACTGCCTTATTTGATTTCAAATCATTCTAAGCTTTATCAAATTCTGTCCTCAAAACAGGTTCACGTAAATCATCAATGTCGACATCAACCTTATGTTTTTAATGCACTGTTGTTCAAATCATCCCCATCATACAGTTTCTCAGTGTATTCCTTCCATCGGTTAGCTCTATCTTCTGAACTTAGAAAAGGTTTCCCATCGGCAGCTTTAATGTTTACACCTCTTTTCTTCATTTCTCCAAAATTGTGTTTGATCATTCTATATGCCACATCTACTTTACCTACCACCATTTCCTTTTCTACTTCTTCACTTTTCTTGCAGCCATCTTTCTTTTTCTTCTTTGCATTTCCTGTTTATTTGATTTCTAAATTGTCTGTATTGCTCTTTTCCTGCTTCAACCTGAGCATTTTTGTACCTTCTCCTCTGATCCATCAGCTCCAAAATTTCTTCTGTGATCCAAGGTTTTCGAGCAGCTTGTTCCCTAAAGCCTAATGTTTCTTTACCAGCTTTCATTATTTCGATCTTTAATGCATTCCGTTCGCCCTCCGTAGAGCTACTTTCTGAATTACTTCTTAGACCTAAGTCTACCATTTCTGCAAATTTTTCTCTCGTGCTAGATTGTTTCTGTTTATTCTCTTTGTTTATACTGCTTCCTTATTCGCTTGAATTTCAGCTTGCACTTCATTACTATCAAATTATGGTCAGAGTCTTATGTCTGCTCTTGGGTACACTTTACAGTCTAGAACTTGATTCCTGAATCTCTGTTTGACTACGATATAATCTAGCTGATATCTGCCTGTTTCCCCAGGACGTTTCCAGGTGTATATTCTTCTTGCATGGTTCTTAAACAGTGTGTTTGCCACTAGCAGCTTATATCTTTCACAAAATTCTAGCAACCTGCTTCCTCGCTCATTTCTTTCTCCTAGATCAAACCATCCTACAGTTGTCCCCTCTTTTCCGTCTCCCTCTATTGCATTCCAATCACCCATGATTATTAGACTTTTCCTCCCCCTTCACATATTGGATTAATTCTTCAATTTCGGTGTATATTTTTTCTATTTTCTCGTCATCTTCCTGTGACATTGGCATATACACTTGTACTAATGTAGTTGAGACGGGCTTAGTTTCTAACCTCATCAAAATAATCCTGTCACTCATCCGTTTCCCCCAATTTCTTGTTCATTACAAATCCTACACCAGTGACTGCATTGAGAGCTTCTGTGCTAATTATCCTGTGTTCTGCAGATCAGAAATCCTGTGCGTCCTTCCATTTAATCTCACTAATCCCAATAGCATCTAAATTAAGATGTTCCATCTCCCTTTTTAAGTTTTCTAACCTACCTGCCCTATTCAGACTTCTAACATTCCACGCTTCGACTCGTAGAATGTTTCTATCATTTCTGATGACTCCTCCCTGAGTAGTCCCCACCTGGAGCATCGATTGGGGGACTATTTTACTTCCGGAATATATTACCCAGGAAGAAGCCATCATACTATATGTAATTTGAGTATAGATTAAAATTAAAAGTTAGGGTCTAAGATGTCAAGTTTTTCAATCGCCTGCTTCTCATCTCCCTGCTTCTCATCTCCCTGCTTCTCATCTCCCTGCTTCTCATCTCCCTGCTTCTCATCTCCCTGCTTCTCTTCTCCCTGCTTCTCTTCTCCCTGTTTCTCTTCTCCCTGCTTCTCTTCTCCCTGCTTCTCTTCTCCCTGCTTCTCTTCTCCCTGTTTCTCTTCTCCCTGCTTCTCTTCTCCCTGCTTCTCTTCTCCCTGCTTCTCTTCTCCCTGCTTCTCATCTCCCTGCTTCTCTTCTCCCTGCTTCTCTTCTCCCTGCTTCTCTTCTCCCTGTTTCTCTTCTCCCTGCTTCTCTTCTCCCTGCTTCTCTTCTCCCTGCTTCTCATCTCCCTGCTTCTCTTCTCCCTGCTTCTCTTCTCCCTGCTTCTCTTCTCCCTGCTTCTCTTCTCCCTGTTTCTCTTCTCCCTGTTTCTCTTCTCCCTGCTTCTCTTCTCCCTGCTTCTCTTCTCCCTGCTTCTCTTCTCCCTGCTTCTCTTCTCCCTGCTTCTCTTCTCCCTGCTTCTCTTCTCCCTGCTTCTCATCTCCCTGCTTCTCATCTCCCTGCTTCTCATCTCCCGGCTTCTCTTCTCCCTGCTTCTCTTCTCCCTGCTTCTCTTCTCCCTGCTTCTCTTCTCCCTGCTTCTCATCTCCCTGCTTCTCTTCTCCCTGCTTCTCTTCTCCCTGCTTCTCTTCCCCCCGTCTTCTCTTCTCCCTGCTTCTCTTCTCCCTGCTTCTCTTCTCCCTGCTTCTCTTCTCCCTGCTTCTCTTCTCCCTGTTTCTCTTCTCCCTGTTTCTCTTCTCCCTGCTTCTCTTCTCCCTGCTTCTCTTCTCCCTGTTTCTCTTCTCCCTGCTTCTCTTCTCCCTGTTTCTCTTCTCCCTGCTTCTCATCTCCCTGCTTCTCTTCTCCCTGCTTCTCTTCTCCCTGTTTCTCTTCTCCCTGTTTCTCTTCTCCCTGTTTCTCTTCTCCCTGCTTCTCTTCTCCCTGCTTCTCTTCTCCCTGCTTCTCTTCTCCCTGTTTCTCTTCTCCCTGCTTCTCTTCTCCCTGTTTCTCTTCTCCCTGCTTCTCATCTCCCTGCTTCTCATCTCCCTGCTTCTCTTCTCCCTGTTTCTCTTCTCCCTGCTTCTCTTCTCCCTGCTTCTCTTCTCCCTGCTTCTCTTCTCCCTGCTTCTCTTCTCCCTGCTTCTCTTCTCCCTGCTTCTCTTCTTCCAACTTATATTCTTCTTGTGGCTCCTCCTCCTTTTCTTCATGCTTATTCTCTTCTTTTTCCTCATGCCCATCTTTTTCATTATCCTCCTGCTTCTAGTTCTTGTTTCTTACCCTCTACTTTTTTCTTACACCATTTCTTTTTTTTTACCGTTCTTCTTTTTTTTACCGTCTTTCTGTACACTCGCTCTCTCTCGCCCTCTAAATCTTTAAAGAAGTTCATTCTAGATTTAATTGTCTCAAGCAGAAACAAGGGGTGCGTTGGATCTGTGTTCACTTTTACTCATTCACTTTGCTATATTTGTTTCTTTTCAGTATTTTTCAATTTGGGAAGTGGTTTGAACCATCTTTGTGTTTACTTAAACCGTCTATTTCTTTGATGATGCAGTTTTCGTGTTATATTTGAGTCATTAAAGAAAGTAATTATATTATTGCGTACTAACGGAAAGAAGTGTAAGGCGTGTCATTTATTTCTTGTTTGTACAAATGACTCGTCCGCAGTACTTACTCTGCAGCAGGTATGGTAACTGTGGCAGAGATGGCTAAAACTCAGTTATTCTTTGTCCTCGTTTGGATGTTAGGCAATTCGTGTATCGATGGCATAATCTTTTATACCATTCACTACTTAGCTAACAGGATAGAAGAAGTGATAGCGCACAAGTCCTACTAGCCGGATGTACACCAAGTAGTAGGCTAGCCTCTCTGCGGTGTGCAAGTAGTGGGGACCACACTATTGATGTAATGCAGCCGTCGGATTCGAACATTAAACTTTTTTCTTCGGACGGGAGATGACAGTGGTTTAATTTAATTTTATTTTATTTAATTTAAGTTTTTAATTGCAATGGAGCACAGGCTCCGGTGGCAATTTTCCTACACACCCATCTTCCCCCTATCCTGCACCTACCTTCATTTGCCCTCTACAAATTTTATCTTTAAATTCTTTCAAAGTTTTCGGTAAATTATTCATCATTTCTCTTGGTAACTCATTCCAATCCCTGACACCCTTACCTAAAAAAGAGAATCTTCCCACACCCTTGTGCCTGAAATCGAATTACTTTTGTTAACAAGCTTAACTGGGCAGGACACATAGGACAGATGGTAGGAAAAGGTTTCAAAGTTCTGCACTTGTTGGAGAGAGTGATGAGGGGATTATTTCCTTCTTTCTAAAAAAAAATACACTATGCTATTAACAAGCACTCTGTATTTACCTTCATATGTAGTGAAAAAGTACTACGAGGAAAGAAGGATTAAACTATTTCTCATAATTAGTAGCGTATTTTATTTTACTCTTGTACAAACTGATTTAATTGTTGAGTTCAGTGTTTGACAGTTTTTCCTAAAAATGAAATGTGAATCTACTTCCAGTAACTATTGCGAATAGTACAAGGACGAAGCAGCTACCAGCGAAAAGTCAATGATGCCATCTTTCCGAATTTCTAAGAATCCATCTTTGCATAGTATTGGAAGACATCAAGAACGCGAACTGACGAAATATACGAGACCAACAGAAGCACAAAGCTGAAGAGCAAATTCGTGCAAACGACATTTTCACTCACCGGAGGAAAAGTAGGGTCTGGGAAAAAAGTTGTAGCGACGCTGATTACAAAGAAAACTGAATCCTGGAGGAAAACAAACTGGAAAGAATACGCAACTGTGGCGCTGACGATAGAAAACATTGAGATTATTGATGATTGGGTTAAAGGTATTTTCAATGAACATTTTTAATAGAATATGCGAATATGCATTTTTCACATTGTACTACGAAAACGCTTAATTTTGTTTCTGGTTGTTGTTGTGTATTCCTTACGTTGCCTTCATCGCGGTTTGATGTTTCCATGATGGGAATGCTTTGGCTTTCATGGCAGCCTGTAGCACGCAGTTTGCGGTATCCGATAACAGTTTTCTCCTGTGCGTAGCGATGTGCAGACGAAGCATTCCTGCACGACTGTTGCAGATAGCGCGGTCGTCCGCAGATAAGTCTACATTTCCTGGAACATGGAGCCACTCCGTGACCGCAGAAGTCAAGTTATTTTCTCACGGAGGACTCCGGAACGGTTTCGTCCCCAATTTCGAAAAAGCTTCACAGGAACGGGACTGGGGTACAAGTTTGTGATGTGTGGATAAAAATATCTGAAGACCAGATAGTTATAACAATAAAGAAAAGTGTTGGTCTTGCAGTGTTTTTGTGCATGCTACTATAATCACTTGCGCGATTTTTATATTTTAAGTAATCAGTGTAGCCCATTATATGACGGAAAAGACTAAAAGAAAATGAAAAGAGGAGTATCATTACTACCGGGGAACCCTTAAGTAAAACACAGCCAAGTTACTGACAAGGATTCCATTGGCTGCTCATCCGTGTATGTTAACCGCCTGTTCTAAGCCGAAATGCAAAGCATAAGTACAAACGTAAACAGTTTAACGTCCTGGACTAACCTATTCGACACATCGAGCGCATTACAACCTATACACTCAATTATCTCATTCATATATTCTGGTCTTGGTCTCCTCTACTTCGATGGCATCAGTTGCGCACATCTCAAAATGTAACTCTCATCCTGTATCGTCTTTCTACCACACTGCTTATCCCGACACTCATTTTAAAAACACGTTCAACTCGTACTTGATCCATCCGTTCAGTTTTCAACATCATTCTATAACATTTCAAATGTCACAATTTTTCTTTCTGGTTTCGCTTCACTTCCATCATGTAGGCCTACTCTGCTTCAGGAATACGATTTTACAAACTTCTTTCAGTCCTAAATTAATGTCTCAGGCGAAAATATTTACCGTAGGTGTTACCACCAAACTACTGTAAACATAGGAAAAATCTATATCAACACTAATATTGTAAATACGAAAGTACCCTGTCTCTTTTGTTACGCTTTTATGACTAAACGGCTAAACTGATATTTCCTTGGCAAATTTGGTCAGTACTATATATGATTAGGAAGGAATATGATACCTTTTTCTGGATAATTAACATATTTTGCCAAGAAATTTCTAAAACTAAACGTACGGTGACAGACGGTTAGCGGCTCTGTAATGTTGTCAGTTTCTGAGGCAGCAAGTTTGAATATGAGCTGCTCATAAATTTCGTGCCAGATACAACTTACTATACAGTATAGAAGTCTAAATGTGGATCTGCGCTGCAAGATCTTCATGAGAGAATTTCATTGGTAGAATTGCATGATGGTGGCTTCCCCGCCATTTTATCCCTGCTCCATGCTTCTTGTGACAGCTTTTACGTAAGTTAGATCTTTCTATATCCAATTCTAGCAATGAAATTCTAAGTCTACGCATACGAAGAAGCGATCGTGTGAAACACAATTGGCCCTATTTTCCCACGACATAATGAAAGTTATCGATGCAGGTTCGCAAGTTGATGCGGTTTTTTTGGATTTTCAGAAAGCTTTTGATTCTGTGCCACACAACCGACTTTTAGCGAAGATTCGAGCTTACGGTATTTCGGCTCAGATTTGCGAGTGGATAAGTGATTTTCTAACTGGTCGATCACAATATGTCGTTGTTGACGGGGAAGCCTCTTCTAAGATAAATGTTACTTCGGGCGTTCCTCAGGGAAGTGTAATAGGTCCACTTCTTTTCTTAATATTTATAAACGATCTAGGTGACAACGTCAAATGCTGGTTGCGATTGTTTGCCGACGATGCGGTTATCTATAGGGAAATAAGGTGCTCCGACGACTGCTTAGAAATTCAGCGCGATTTGGATGCTATTTTCGATTGGTGCCGTAAATGGCAGCTTACACTTAATTGCAAAAAGTGCAAGGCAATGCGGATAAGTAACAAGAAGAATCAGGTTGTTCACGAGTACAAAATAAACAATTCACCTGTTGACACGGTTGATTCCGTGAAGTATCTGGGGGTGATAGTACAAAGCAACATGAAATGGGACATGCACATAACTTCCGTCGTAGGCAAGGCAAATTCTAAATTACAATTCATAGGTCGTATTTTGAGGAATTGTAATGCTCAAACAAAGGAGATAGCATATAAAACACTAGTGCGTCCGCATCTGGATTACTGTTGTGGGGTTTGGGATCCGTATCGCAAGGTTCTGATTGACTCAGTTGAGAGGGTGCAGAGGAGAGCCGCTAGATTCGTGACTTGTTGTTACAGCCCTTATGAAAGCGTCACAGAATTGATACATAGATTGGGCTGGGATAGTTTGGAAGACAGACGACGTAGCTTGCGTTCGAATTTATTGGAGAATATGCGAAAAAAATTAAATTTCGAGTGCAATGAAATACTTCTTCCGCCAACCTATTTAGGTCGTAATGACCGGAGGGATAAGATTACAGAAATAAGATGCCGTACTGATACTTATATGCATTCCTTCTTTCCTCGCACTATTCGGGATTGGAATACGCGGGTTTAGGATTGGTGCTTAGCACCCTCTGCCACCCACAATGTTTGTGATTTGCAGAGTATGAATGTAGATGTAGATGTAGACGAAGTAGCGGGTGGTTATTAGTTTGTTTAGTAAACGCAGTAGTTATTAAAATTATCATTTATTATTAACTATTTGACTACCGCGAAATGTTTAGCGAATTGAAAGTGGTAGATAGGCTGAGCAGTGCATACTTACAACGGGTTTCGGGCTGCTCGTTACATCGCCAAGGTTGGAGGGAAATGGAATTCGTGGAGTGCACTGCACTTTCATTTATTATGCTCTGTGAGCACCCGCGTTTCCCTCTCTGAGTTTCCTCTCCTCGCTTCACCTATCGTCCAGCATTTGCAGCTAGAATTTCCAGTTATAGAGTCTCAACACGCAGTCAGCAAACAAAACACGGTCCTCTATTAGTAAGGGGCCGATCAAGGAAGTTAGACTACCAATCAGGGGCGGAACCAGGGGGGGGGGGGCTAGGGGGCTGAAGCCCCCCCCCAAACGTATCTAGGTCCACGCCTGAAATTGTAGTTTTGAGACCTTTTTTTTGAGGCCCGAGGAGGCTATAAATACTACCTTTTTCCCGACTCAAGCCCCCCCCCCCAAAACCAAAATCTACTGAACGCAAGCCCTCTGAACCAAAATTCACTCAAGCCAAGCCCCCCCCCCAAACCAAAGTCCGCTCAAGCCCCCCCAAAACAAAATTCTGGATCCGCCCCTGCTGAGTACCAATGTTACTGCTCTGTGATCCAAAGTGCTAAGGACATATGGTATAACGCATTCACTCCTTCCTCTTTATTCTCTTTGTGCAAAGTAGCTTAGCTGCTGGTACTAACACTCACTTGCAGTTATTTTGGCTTGTAACTAATGTTTTGTATCAAAAATGTTTGAGCAAGAATGTTGTTTAACAGCGCCACTTACACACGCGCACACAATTTAGATATCTAATTGAGCGTTGATAACCAGCAAGTACCAAATCGTTTCCGGGTGTGTAAAAAGCCCCTGTACTGGACGCCCTAGATGTAACAGACTAGCGTTTATATTTGACCCACTTCCTGGACCAGATCTTTAAGACACCATAACTGTCTGACACTCTGCACGGCGTTAGTTGGATCAAATCCCGATGGCGGAAGGAATTTTTGTCGCTCAAACACAACAAGAGAGATGCTGCACAATTCCTAGTGACTGAATTGTTTACTATCCCGGGGCGCACATTGAGCTGCGTGGCGCAGTAGGGGCAGCGCAGAGCAGGGCAGGGCAGCACAGACTGGCAGTTACTCGCGCATATTAGAGTGCAGTTTACAAAGCATTGTGTTGTGCGAAAAACCGACAATAAAGCGTAACCAAAAACATGTCGATGCAAAAACTCGATTTTTGATTTCTGAATCAGATTGAGATGCCGAGCTTGGAAAATTGATATTACTTTAACACAAGCTGAGTTAGATAAAACTATGCAAAAGTGAGTATATGAAAAAAAAGAAACTCTCATCTGGCTTTTGCAGTGACAAGAGAATTCTCAAAAGATAATTTCGGGATGACTCGAGCGGAGATTCACGGCATGATGAAACCTGTTATTTTCTCGACAAAGCTCAAATACCTATTAGAACTGAAGAAAATCTCGCTGTATTTTCGTGGTTATTTATTTAATTATTTAGCGTTTGACGGTACATGACATTTTTAAGAATGTTTCTATCTTTTACTTCATATTATATTTTTAAGAAAACTATATAACAGAACATAAACACTTGAAACTAAAAAAGCAGTGTCAACAAATTACGTGTTTCTCGGGGACACTATTGAATGATGTAGTACAAATAATAATAAAACAAATAATGTGATAATAGCCTATATATATCAATCTTTTTCGAAGTTTTATTAAAAATGAATTTTAAAAAAGTGAACATTGTAAGTGGACAGTTGTATGATAAATAAATGCTGAATTTATTCGCCACTTGTTGGGCTCATTGTCCAAATCTCTTGTTTAAATTTAATTTTTATGTAATTTTTATGACTGATATTGTGAATCGTAGGTTGGTTACGCACCAGATTAATCAATTTTTCTTGTTCCATGGTTGAAAATGATTATAAGTAAAGCAAGATTATAAATAACGCAAGAAGTGTTACGTTGTAAACCGGCACGAGTGAGCTGCGTGGCACAGTTTCTGTGTCGTGAACACAACGTGGCGCAGGCCACGCGCGGCGCAGTACTGCGCTGCTCTGCGTCTCAATACGCGCTGTTCCGCCCCAAAACATAGAGACACAGAAACTGTGCTGCGCTGCGCTGCGTCGACTGCGCGTCAATATGCGCCCGGCCTAAATCTCTCGGTTAAACCCCTAACCTCTAAGCTGAGCGTATGGAGCGAGATGATACGACAGTGTTGATGGTCGTTGTTGGATGAGGAGGTAAACTTTGTGGATTCTTTCGGAAGAGCAACGTGCTGGCATTGGGTTTCATACTCTCCATTCTTTCAGCTGTGTAGTAACACCATTGCAAATGGGCCAGACATAGTAACACTCTCCCGTTACATCTCTTCGCTTACCCCGGCGAGCCGATATTTGCTACAGTCTCGTGGGAAATGCTCGTATCTCCTTTCTCTTCTTTAAAAACTATGGATTATACATTTCTGACTGAAAACAGCACTCGCTAGTCAACCAATTAAAACAATGGACTGGTAGCTCAGAAATTTTTAATGGTTTTGCTTTGTTCGCATGAGATACGTCAGAATGCTCCGTGGTTTGGATTCCACATTAAACTGAAGGTCTTGCTACGACATAAAAGCGGAACGCGAGGCAAGTCGAAACTGTCAGTCGGCGGCCGAACAACCTTCGGCATACGCATTTACATTTTTACCCTACCAAAAAATTGAACTGGAGAGTTATTTATCGTGTTAAGGTTCAGTACGGTTACACACTGTGCAGTAGAAATGACACATTGAACAACTGGCACAGCAGTGGAGATACAATGCCTAATTACTGCAACGTACAGATTATTGAATTCCTCAGCTTGTTGCTCGATATTGTAGCTGCTGTTATGCAAATAGTATGGCGTTTTCATCACGTAGAGCTAAATGCGGTGGCACGCACGCTATGCGTGATGGGAATACTAGGAGCTTCACGCAACATGGCAGGCAACGGCATGTCCCGGGGCACGTACGGCTGGATATCCGTCAGGTATTGGTTTATAGTCTGTTTTCCATACCGAAATTTCATAGTGGTCATACGTGATTCAAATCGTAACGTGCGTTCATGTTTGTAGTTATTTCACAATTAGGTTAAACTGAAATTTCATGAAGCTTTGACTGCTTTGACTGCTTACTGACAATATAATTTCATCTTCGCGCACTTTCGGCCTTATTAGCAGCTTGACCTAGTCGGTAACCATACCGGGAAATGGAGACGTTCAGTTTTTTTGCTTAAAATGCGAACTACGCATTGTCATAGCGTAATTCTTACAAACCAAGTTTCATCGGAGCATAGTATTGAAACTACTATTCTCTTATTTAATTGCGGATTAGATTGATGGCCAAATGAGGCATAATTCAACTACACTTTCCATTTAAAATCTTAATACGACAAGGAACTGTGTGTTCAGATATATTTTTTTATCTACCTTTTAAAGACTGCATTACATCGCATTTAGTCTCCGAAGCTGGAGCACACCAGAATATGTGGAAATATAAGTGAATAAGCTTCGTGGCTACTGTGTGAAGATCACATTTCAGAGTGAACCCTGCAGTTCAGATGACATAGATTACACAGAGGGCGGAGACAATACACGAAACAATACGGGAGTGCGGTCAAGTCAGTCGGAAAACTGGCTTACGCCGTAGTCTCCAGAACGTTGGCAAGGACTAAAGGTTCAACCAAACAATACATTGTCAGTTTGTACAACAACAACCTATTAATTATAAATATTAATTGAAACCATGCGAAAATGACTACAAGCGATAACAAATTATTCAAAACCTTTTATCAGCAATTTATATAAACAGTTTATATCAATTGAAAATAAAGTGAAACATAGTCTTGCTATACCGGCGCTCCGTTGGTACTGCTTAAATGTTGTAAACATAATTAAAACTAGGCGGAGAAGTCGGTGTACCGTTGCAAGAAGTGAAAGATAGTTTAAAAGCCCGCAAGGATTCCCCAGGTAAATTAAGCGTCTATGTATCAGCATTTCAGCGACAGGAAGTGGTTCATTTAATGAACGTAGATCTTTTTTGCTTCTAATTTCATATACACATACTCGGGTATACCGTCAAATGTTGTTTGCAAAAATACATCGCTTTGACTGTGGTCATCGCCAGGCGAGGTCGGCCTATCTGTTTTTCCGCCAACCTGAACATGCCGCAGATGAAGCGGTAGAAACGACGTATACCCAAAAAGGTTTATGAAAGTCATGTAATAGCCACACCGACTGCCAGAACTTATCCTGGAGATCAGTACAGTAAATTTGTTGTGGTAAACAGTTTTGCTCGCCTATAACAGATACTGATGCTGGAATCCACTGCCAGTAAAATTATAGACTGCGCTAAAAGTTCTTACTTCTGGTGTTAATAACAGCTTTTCAAACCACCGCCAGGACTAGGAGAAAAAAGCTTCCTGTAGCAGTGATTTATACCGCCCACCCTGCAACAGGTTCCTAATTACGGAGTGCGAAGAGGTACCGAGTCCTTATCGGACTTCACCCGCCCCTTCGGCCACAAATAAAAAACCAGTCCACTAGCAGTCGTCGTGCATCCTATGCAGGTGGCTTATCAAACCACGGTTCCTACTTATTCATGAGTCGAACGCTGTGTTTCATAGCCGTTTATAGCCACGCACACTTATTCCTTTTACATAGTCTTCAAGAGTTTTAATAAGCTATAACTTAAAAAGCTCTAAATATGTCTATCACTCGTTCTAAGCATAGGAATATCCGTAATTGAGTCATTGTAGGTATGGATACAGAGGCAGGATACCCTGATCCTCTCGTCACTGTTCTTGTATGGTTATAGATAGCTGACAGTGGATGGTGTAAGTATGTTGTTATTTTTTATTTTGAATATGAAGATCAAACTAGAGATAGGGTAAATATGTTGTAGGCCTGTCCGGACCTCCTCTTCCGAAGGTGCTACAGAATTTAACGTTAGATTGTTTGCTGATAATGCGGTTATTTATAGGGAAGTAAGAAATTTGGATTGCTTAGAAATTCAGCGCGATCTGGATGTTATTTTGGCTTGGTGCGCTGAGTGGCAACTTACGCTAAATTGTAAAAAGTGCAAGACAATGAGCATAACTAACAAAAAGAATCCAATTGTTTGGAAATACGAGTTAAACAATTCAGTTATTGATATGGTCGATTCTATGAAATATTTTGGAGTAACAGTACAAAGGAACATGAAATGGGGCATACACATTAATTCGTTAGTAGGTAGAGCAAATTCTAGGCTGCGATTCATAGGTCGAATATTGAAAAATTGTAATGAACAAACAAAGGAGACAGCGTACAAATATCTTGTGCGTCCACATTTGGATTATTGTTGTGCCATTTGGGACCCGTTTCGTAAGGGATTGATCGAAAGTATGGAGAAAGTACAGAGAAGAGCCGCTCGATTCGTGATCGCTTGCTACAGTTCTTATGCAAGCGTCACAGAACTGATTAGTAGACTAGGTTGGGAG
This sequence comes from Vandiemenella viatica, assembly GCA_031002005.1. Classification (NCBI taxonomy): domain Eukaryota; kingdom Metazoa; phylum Arthropoda; class Insecta; order Orthoptera; family Morabidae; genus Vandiemenella; species Vandiemenella viatica. The sequence goes on along the minus strand of JARYHS010013631.1, from coordinate 188,814,294 downwards.
TCTCTGGTAGATAGACGACACACGTTTCGTTTAAACTTATTGGTAAACATGCGTTCTCCCACTTTCACTTTTGAGTGTAGTGAAATACTTCTTCCACCAACCTATTTGAGTCGGAAGGACAGGAAAGATAAAATTAGAGAAATAAGGTGCCGGACTGATTCTTATATTAGTTCTTTTTTCCCTCGTACCATTAGGGATTGGAATGCACAGCAAAGAGATTAGCTTTGGTGCTGAGCACCCTCTGCCACCCACAATTTTGTGAATTGCAGAGTATATATGTAGATATGTAGATGTCCCTGTCAGAAGCACGAATCACCATCAGCAGTATCGTATGTCTTGACCCTAAACGCTGTGCACAGAGGTTTGTAATTTAATCCTGACTTTTGGTACAGAATCTGGAGATGAAATGTCAGTGATGCAACCAAAAGGCAAAAATATACTATAAAATTGTGAATAGTTCATTGGTCAAATTGCTATATGGCTGAAATGGAAAATGTGACTTCTAAATAGCGTTATATTCGCCGACTACAACGAAACAATATACATATTTTTGTTTATCGTTTTACGCCCCACCGACGTCACTAGAGGCGGCAAAAGGACTGAGGACAAGGAACGGGAAGAAACTCGGCCATGGCCTTTTGCATCAACCATGTCGGCATTCTCCTACGGTGATTTGGGAAAACTATGGAATGTCCAAATCTGGGTGGCTGGATGGGGATTCGAACCCTCGTCCTTCCGAATGCGAGACCAGAGCATTACCGCTCACTCACAACGCTCGGTGCGGAACAATTCGAGCTGCCATGGCAAATGATCCTGTTTTCATTTCGCCATTAAACACTGGTATTAAATTCATGGATATTCGTACTGGGAACAGCAATGTCTTGTGCATGATTCTGTTAGGAGATAACGAGGTCTGTGAAGCCGCCCTGACACATTACAGAGCAGTACACAGCGGCCAATAGTATAGAGTACAGTAGAACCCAACCAATCGAATCCGTAAAAACGGGAAGAATAATCGATTATATACTTCCTGTAATGATCTGATGTGAGGTTTTTCTAATTTATTTTTCCGGTCAATCGACCATTTCACCAACATTTATTAGACATTTGATCTTGTACAATGATTTTCCATATATTGATTCTATTAGATAGTATGTTCACCTTATTTTAGATGAGTTACCAATTTACAATATTGTCACCTTTGTCTTGCTTTACAAACTTGGTTTCACCAGTAGTTTTCTTCGTTGAGAGTTGATCTCATGTGATTGTGTATCCATTTGTAGGTCTCATTTAGAGTGGTGCTTCTTGTATTTTTCTAGTTTCTTCTCCCTTTTGTCTTCTCCGGCAGTTGGTTTTGACTTCTGTGAGCCTGTGTTTAGTCCATGCGCTCTATTGAGTCGTGTTGACTATACCGTTATTTGTGCGTCTTGTAAGAATCTTGCTAGTATCTGGTATATCTTAATTTGGTTTGTAGACAGCAGACATTGTATCGATGTATGGAGGGGTACTTTCATCACTGCTAATTTGCTAATTAGGGTGGCGCGTGGGAGATTGTTTGCTGCATTTGAAAAAAAAAAAAATATGGTTCAGGTCTGAGACTTCCTCCCCGTCTGCTTCGCATCGTGGAGAGTCCAATACTTTTATCCTGTGTAGGTGGCTGGGGAAGGCTCCGTGGCCTAACCTCATTCGTATTAATCATGTTGTGAGATGCCTTTTGGATTTAAAGTTCTGGAACCACGTGTTCTTCATGATTGTTGATTGGATTGTGGCGTAGTGAGAGCCCTTGTGCAGTGACGACGTTTCCCAGTAGTCTTGTAGATCTTCGTAGGCTTTTTGCTTGACGCTGGGGAGGAAGTCCGTGTAAGGGAGTGGAAGTGCCAGCATCTTCCCCTCCTTGGCTCGATGTGAGATGGTATCAAGTAAGCTATTGGATGTGCGCGTGACATGGAAGTTATTGCTCAATACACTACTTCCTGCACATGCATACTTGACGTTAAATTGGAACTAGATGTAAAGTTCGCACTTAAAAAATAGTTTCATTTATGAAACTACCCGTTCCTCCTTCCCCCCATTTCGAACAAATAATAATCCCTACGTGTAATAAAATATAAAGTATTTTTACATGAAATTTATTTCAAAAAGTGTAATCGTAGTTTGCATTATTCATAAAAAAGAAACAAAAATAGTAAATTCTGATTTTTTACCAGTTTACTGTTTTGCAAAAATTGAACGAAACTTATCCATGGTGATCGGTAGCTCATGTCATGAGTTAACACAAAGGAAACATTTTAACCCGGTATATTACAGTTCCAAATAATAGTGGCCTAGAAAGAGACATTCATCGCTAAAACTTTTGTATTCGTCACTTAATTGCGTTATCCAATTAATTCAGTAGGTAAGAAACAGTACATATGTTTGTAGTTACTCATTACCCTTTCGAAGAAAAGTGTGAATATTTTCACTTTCCGCTAGCGTGGCTACAGTTTCGGCCAGCAAGCGAGGCTAAGTTAACATAACACGGGGGCCAATAGCTCCACGACGGACGCCTTTCCTCACGCTTTCTAGTCGTCAGCAGCTGACCACTTCTCCAGAATAGCCTTTCATTCATTCGCGACAGTTTTTAGTGTGTCCATAAACAAACTGCCCTGTGAATATGTTCAACTCTGAACAAGTATTTTTAGTTGAACTTATTTATCTTTGGTGTTCCACCATTAGTTAGGTCCTAGACTTACGTAGCCGTCGTATTAACCGAGTGATACAGTGACAGGGTGGACAGTTCCTATCCTTCACGGGTCTATCACGTAAGCATACATTTGTTTCGCGTCGTGTATACAGATTTGAGACCCTACGCAAGACTAGCGCACAATCTGGTGGTTAGAAATTCCGAACCAAATCTATACTTCTAGCAAAACGGAGAATGGAGAAAATTTCTTCGACCAGCAGAGTTCGAGCCATCTAAACTCGCGTCGAGTGCAAAGTTTGCATAAACATTTACCATGAAAGAGGAGAGGAGAATTTGGGGCGCCCGGCCGATATATAAATCTAGCGCCCCTCCACCTATACGTACATACTGCTTTCCTTCAGCCTCTCAACTGGCTTGTTGTAATCTTTTAACTATTTCTGTCCTGAATTGTCTCCTCTTCATAGTACTAGCAAACGATCTATGTCTCATTTTCTGATCTTTGTCTCCTAGAATTCTCCTCTCTTTATGTACTCCCACGAACAAATTGTATCTCGGACATGCTATCTGTGCGTAATTACCGTCCTGTCTGTGGTACCCAATTTTAACGTGGCCAACTCTAATACGACTACGGGAGCCAAATTGTGGTATTAAGTCGTACTATCGACCAAATACGGAGGTCTAATTGCTGCATACCAGTGATCTTAAATCCCGTGTGCACAGTTATTTCATATTCTGCCTGTCAACAATCTTCGTTTTGTTACTAGGAGGCTTTGTCTGTCCTTACGACCACAGCAGAATTTTTCTCCTATTATTTAATCAAATTCTTCTTCAAGATGGGTGTCTTATGACCATTGATCGTATCCAGAATGTTACTACAATCGTGATGGGTCCACACTACTTAATTGAATCGCTAAATGCAGAAAGGGAACATGTCCAGTTTGATAAGTTTTAGGGACATGACAAAAAACTGTATTACGTTCGTACGGTAGACTACTCAGTATTACATTTTGTGTTTGTTTGGGATCAGAAGCATATTATTTTAATGTTTTTTTAAGTGACTTTCTGCAGAGAACGAAAGGGCTAAGTTGAAAGATGCCTTTTCCGGAAAAAAGTTTTTTTTACGAAATGGACATGTTCCCTTTCTGCAATTAGCGATTCAATTAAGTAGTTGGCTGTAAATGAGGGCAGAGAACTGGAACTTCGGAACGCTTTAGGGGTGCATTTTAACGCCTCTGACAGCTACAGAATCTATATATATAAAGATGAATATATGTAAGTTTGTTTGTTCCTCATACAAATCTACAGTTTTCATCCGACCTCGATGTAACTTTGCACACTTGTTCTTTGAAACGAGGAGAAGAATACTGTCTACATTTGGTTGAAAAATTATCTGTATAAATAATACATGTTGTCTTATAATTTCGAAAAATTACTGATCAGTGATACAGACGCGTTGGATGTGTAGTTCTCTGTACTGCCTTTCCAAATAGCGGTCAGGTATCTCAGTGGTTAAAGCGCTATCTTACTGATGTTTGGATCGTGGTCTCCGGTTCAAATCTCCGTGGAGGCAAAGATTTTTAAACATTGTTTTTTTATCGTAGGAGTCACGCCTGGACTGTCGGTTATTCGGATTAAATGTTAAATTGTAGGTATCACAAATTCAGGGGTGCAATGCGAGGTAAATCGTAGGTAGTCTTGCAATGCTGTAGGTGTACACTTTTTTACGTTACATTGATCCCTCAGGGGTGATTCGCAGTCAATGTGTGTGTGATCTGCGGTAATAATACTATAAATGCGGAAGTAAGTCTGTCTTTTTGTTACGTTTTGACGACTACCGATATTGACGGTATTTACAAGAAAATCTGTAGGGAGGGCACAGGACATTTTTTTTTCGGTATGATTAGCAGTTGTAGTCACGAAATTTTGAGAACTTATCGAATGGTGACAGAGAGACAGTTGTGTGTGTTAATCTATAAATACGTCGGTTGCTCAAGGTGTGCTTCTCGAGCATTATGTTAGTGTATAATTTGTTAGTAAATTTCGTTTAGAGAAAAAACGTATCATTTAGTATAGATGTAGATTTTCTTTGTCCTATTACTTTGTGGCTGCTTAGTTGTTTATGGCACCAGTTTATTTTGCCTTCTTTTTTGACATGCCTAGCGGGCGTAAACTTGCCTAAGTTGTAGCTCGAGCAGAGCACGAACAGATAAACTTATTAGAACCAAAGAATCGGATGCTCATGCTGAAGAAAGAAGAAAAGACTAAGCTGAAATAAGGCTGCCTTTAGTTAACACCCACCCCCTTCGTTTGTTCTTCTGTTTTTAAATATGTTGGAAATTGATTCTCTTCAAGAGACAGGTTCGACGGTAGAATGATATAGTAATGGCTTTCCGGTAATATTGTGCCGTTTTGGTGTTCTTTGGCACCAATCCTTCGTTACCAACAACTTTCTATATTCAATTCTGGCAAAGAAATTCTTAATCCACGCGTACGAAGTCGCGGGTATCGGCTAGTTTTTTTGATAAATTAGTTACCTTCCAAAATAGCACATTAAGGATTCAAAGTAATACCCCTTGTATACTTTCACATAGATGTTGTATCCCCAAGTATTGATCTCGGCTAATATTTGCATACAAATTCGAAATCAAATGTATTGGTATATATGACTGACACACACACACACACACACACACACACACACACACACACACACACACACACACACACACAACCTGTTTCCTAACTCCTGGGGAGGTGAAGATGGTTTAGCAAGAATAATCTCCTGTAGCAGTGTCTCGATGCAGCGCTTATAAATCACTCAGACAAAAAAGATGAATAAAATAATGAGATTTTTTAATTTAATTGGGGTGGTTTTATATAGACGCCAGATAAGAGTACTAAGGGTAAGGGGAACCTTTCATTTTGACTTCCTCAGTTCAGGGAGTGTCAACTTGAGATCTAACTTACTATAAATAACCTTTTCTGAAGTGATTTTTCTATAGGATACTGAAAGATCGAGCATAACTGAGGAAAATTTTAAACTCTCAAAGGTTGGATGAGAGCGGTGTGTTGCCTGCCCAGATCAGATCACTACTGACTTGTAAGCGCTGACGAGACTGGCTTTCAAAATACAACCACTAACGTTCTTTGTATTCACAATTTTAATGTTCTCTAGCGAAATAAATATTAATATGACCCTTTATACCATTGAGATTCATTATATCATTAATTATCTACTTAATAAGTGTTAATGTCCGATAAACTCAATATTATATTATACAGTCCCGCATGTCTTTGTTTAAATACTGTCTCATTTATTTCAGACCACTAAAAATTCGTTTCTTCATTCGTCGTGTGCAGAAAGTATCCATTTTACAGTTATCTCTTCCTGATTTTTTAATTTCTTTCTGGAGCACCGCAATTCGAATTATTCAATTTTTCTTTCTTTCTGTCCTTCCAAAAGTGTAAGCTTCATTTTCATAACGGGTTGTGCACCATATACACAGATCAGAGTGTTACGCCAAATTTGATACTAAAGGTTTCTTCTTTCTTAGTAGGCTCTTTGAGTTGGAGCTAATCTGTTTGCTCATCCTTCCTTCGACCAGCAGTAGGCTAGTGGGTGGGGGATTGGCTGCCATTAGCTAATTGCGGCCGCACAACGGAACCAGATGGAATGCTTCTTGCAACGTCCACTGACTACTGTTGAGACATCCGTAGATCTGTAACGAAGAAACATCACATTTACAAAGAAACCGCACCCTCACTAACAGACACACAACACTTGGCCTAATTGCGTTAAGCTACCAATTCCTGTAGAATGTTGGCCGTTCTGATTAATGGTCTAAGGCGTAACAGTTTAGGCAGATGCTGCTACAGTTCTTGATGTTGTTCTAAGAATTTGTTCATTTCGTAATCCAAATAAAGAATACATTTTGCTGCAAAGCTTACGTGCGTCTACACAATGTCGAATTTTAGCTCCCTTCACTGATCATCAATCATCGTTGGTCACGTCAGCGGTGGATCTACGAAGTTTCTGAGCCGGGGCAAAAACTTTGCCGCCCGCTTGAAACATGAATTTGCCGCCCAGGGTAGTATATATTCTTTGATTTTACCGCTCCCTAAAGATTCCTGGCGAGGCAGCAGAGTTTTTTTTTTTTAAAAAAAAGGCCGCTGCCACACGAATGTGTCATTTGCCGTCCCTTCAAACATGATTTCGCCGCTCTCCCCCCCCCCCCCCCCTGAAGTTTCCTTACCCCCACCCCCACTAGATCCTGCACTGGGTTGTGTTCTGGCGTCGCATTCGGAAGGACGCGGGTTCGAATCCCCTTCCGAACATGCAAACCACTCCAGGCGAATGCCGGGATGCTTCCTTCAAAAAGGCCATGGCCGAATTCCTTCCCGTTCTTTGTCCCCAGTCCCATTCCGCTTCTAATGACCTTAGCCGTCGACGAGGCGTAAAGCAATAAGTAAAAAAAAAAAAAATAATAATAATGCACTGGGTGACCTCATATTTGATATCCTGTTGTAACACCAGGGTCTTGCAAGCACATGAACTCTCTAGTTACTGTTATAACTACTAGCTGGAGATTACAAACATGCTACAGTTTCTAGATTGTGCATACTACTTCCCCTAACATTAACAATCCCCATTCATAGGCGAACATGTTGTTCGCATTTCTTGCGGTATAACTTAAAAAAACTATTTGATGTACGACAGTGATACGGTATTGTTATCTAAATACACAATGATCTTACGACTTACAGCTGCCGATCTGCTTGATCTTGACAGGTGCGGACGAATAATACGCAGGGACTGTTTCACCGAGTGGTTTCGTTGTGCGAACACAAACACGTCTTGAATCAGCCAGTGGAAGGTTACAGCTGTAATTAGCAGTTCAAGTGCCAACATAAACCTATTCAATCGGAGAATTAAGATGTGCCCTCTGGCAAAACATTTGTTTCCAGAGATATTAGGGACGTAAATGTCCGTGAAACTGGGAATTACAATTTGATCACTGTCAAATTGAGTTCAACTACATGTTACTTCAGATCAATCAAAATTTTTAGTTCCGACGGCAAGGATTAAACGGAACTATGAAACTGGCATCGTCGGATACATTGATTAATACTTGCCGCCTGGAAGAGTTTCCTCAGTTAAGAGCTCTGAATGAAACTGCGTTAAGGGGACATCCATTAATTACGTGAGGTGAAATAGGGGGGGAGGGGGTCCGGCGAAATCTCACCAGATCTCACCAGGGGGGAGGGGGGGGTCTACGGAAATCTCACGTGAGATTTGTGAAAAATTTGGGGACAGTAGAGCCAAAAAAAAGGTCTAAAATTTGCGCCAAAGTCGATTTTAGGAGGGTATTTCGTCAAAAAAGTTAGGGTGTGACCTAAAAAAAAGGTCTACAAAAGTTTCCAGGGCGATTTGTAGGGGGGGTTCTCACGGACCAGATCTCACCAGAGGGGGGGGGGGGAGTCCGGCCAGATCTCACGAAATCTCAACAGGGGGGAGGGGGGCTCCAGAAGTCCGGAAAAACACCTCACGTAATTTGTGGATGCCCCCTAACACCACTCTCCCAAACGAAATCCGCTCAAGACCCCCCCCCCCCAACCAAAATCCGCTCAAATTCCTGAATCCGCCACTGCCTCCCCCCCCCCCCCCGCCCGCAGTAGTTGGAACTCTTAAGCTAGATTTAAAACTGTTTGCGCTGAGTCTAATACTGAAAAAAAAAAATGAGTTTTTAGGTTAAAGGCCAGGCTGGAATTGGAATTTTATCTATATTTGACAGCAATGGTTCGCTGTCAGTTTTTACTGGCATTAGCTGTGGATAAGCGTCCCGCGCCTTTTTATCTGTGGATTGGTAGTTACTCTGTTGTGGCGAAACACTCTTTATCCACACTGTGCTGGAAGCCATCGATGGATTTCGATCACAGTTACACAAGGAAAAATGTGTGCCTTAGGACGCACCAGAAAAGTGAGACCATTTTTGTCTATCTTTTTTTCACCGACGTTCTGATTTGTATTTATACTTAAGTTCACAAGATTTGTCAGCTACAGGTGCCTTCTCGTCACGCGACTTGTAGCACCGCCTTTGGCTATACGGTTTCTCGCGAGCGTTGTTCAGCTGTCGCAATACAAAACAAAACAAATGTAAAAGGAGTACAGATGTAATTCATAAAAATACATACATGCGCAAAATCACACTGCATACAATTATAACACGTGTAAAACATAACAAGTAGTTAATATTTTTAATTTCATTGTATTTCAGCAACACCTGAAGCTATCCTCCCGACGTTTCTTTTTTATAATCATCTTAAAGTTTATCTTAAATACCGAAAATAATCTTTAAATGACAGTAGAATACCAACGTGCGCATGCGCTACTGCATTGATTTCTCTATCATTTCGCGTGCACTCCTCGTCTCCCCAAACACACACACAGTTCACTGGGTCGACGTTTCGTCTCTGCAGTTCACTGAGAACTTTTCTCTGCAGTCAGAATCATCGTTAATTTCAGGTCTTCCTTGAATATCAGGCTTATATTCTTCACTGTCAATAAGGAGATTTATCTAGTGTTTGAACTTTCTTCTTGTAGTTCTCATTTGAAATAAAAGTTTCTTCTTCCTCTATGATCTTAAAATGGCTGCTCAAGAGTGTTTTTTTTTTTTTTTTCTTTTTCGTTAAGCTTAATGCCATCTTTCTTTTTAGGTAAATGAAAGTAGCTTACATTTTTAGATAATATTCGACGACCAGGAACAAGAACCGTAGGAATTTCTAGGTTTGTTTGAACTTCATCCTTTGGGTCACCATACCCATCGTTAGCAAGACTCTTCAATGTAGTTTTAAGCACACCTCGCAACTTTATTTATAAATCCTCAGAGAGCTGCTCCTGGTTTTTTAGGATCCCACTCTTTTTCACCAAGATTTCGATTTGTTGTGGCCATCTGAAACAGCATTTAAAATCACTTTTAACAAATTAACGAAATATTAATTTGAATTACGGGTGGTGCGACTTAAAGACGTTCTTTCTGATTTTGCAGTTTGACATGCTAAAAGAATGTTGGCTAGATATCAAAGTAAAAAAAAAAAAAAATGACTGATACAGAAGAGTGCATCCAAAGAAACAGATGTGAACAGGTTTTTACGTTCTATCTTTGTAATATTATAAAACAATATTTAATGCAACTCTGCAAAAACTTTCACTCTTACTGAATACACTAATGGAGTAACTGGCGGGATACTTGTCACTTCCCAGTCCTGCAAACTTCAAAACACAACATTTCTTTCAATATCTACATGTTGAAATATATGCTTCAGGAATGCAGCAAGCGAAATAAGGGGGGGAGTCTGAATTAAGGATCCGGTTTTGGTTACTTTTCTCTATCAATTGCCTAGCTAATTTGCTTCATGAAGCTAAAGTTTCCATATTACATTTCGTCACATGATTTTCTGTGTAGTGGAGAACTGGCGAGGAAGGCTTCGAGCGCGCGACACTTTGTTGCAACGCGGTCAAGCGGGTGGCCCCCAATTACCGACGGACAAAGGCCTGCTAATTGTATCTCCCCGCCAGCAAGCCGTATTGTTCCCGTACCCGCCGCCTTTTCTCCAAATAACCTCACACAGCTGTACCCTCAGTCAACCCGCTTGCGGGTGCGAGTCTATTGACCATGTTCCACTTGCGTTAAATGAAATCGGGCAAAGAGTTGAATAATATCTTCCGAAGTAATCAAATTTGTGGTTATTTTATAGTGATACTAGAAGACCCGTGCGAAAATTTCGCGAATAAAATGCGATGAATAGTGAGGTTGATTATAATGTCATCAAGTTCAGTCATTACTCTTCATACTCCTACTTCATTTATCGATTGTGGTTAGAAATCCAGGGAGATAAATGGCACGAAACACACAAAACGTATTTTAGAGATTTTGACATTTTTGCGCTTTATGGGTCGAATTACGGAAAATTCCTTTCTTAGAATATAATTTTACCACGGCGGAAACCTTAGTCTTTAATACGATATGTCATTTATCTATATCGATTAGATATCAAGGGAAATATAAGGCTCGTGACACAAAAATACGTTGTAGAACAATTTATACTTTTTCCCTTTAATAGTTTAATTCCAAACAGTTCTTTCTTAAAATACGATTTCACAAAGCTGATACATTACTCCTTATAATTCTACTTCATTTATCAATTTTGGTTAGATATCCTGGGAGATAAATGGCTCGAGATACAAAAAACGCATTTTAGAAAAATTGACATTTTTGCCCTTTAAGGGTCGAATTACGAAAAATTCCTTTCTTAAAATACAATGTTACCACGGCGGAGACCTTAATATTTAATATGATACCTCATTTATCTGTATCAGTTAGATATTAAGGGAGACAAATGGCTCGTGACACAAAAACGAATTGCAAAAATATTGATACTTTTGCCCTTTAAGACTTGAATTCCGAAAAATTTCTGTCTTAATATATGACGTCACTAAAGCGGATATCTTAATCTTTAAAATGATACTTCATTAAATGATCTCAGTTAGGTATCCAGGGAGATATTTGACTCATAACACAGAAAACAGCATTTTAGAAATATTGACATTTTCGCCCTTTAAGGGCCGAATTCCGAAAACTTCATTTCTTAAAATATGATTTGACCAAAGGGAAGACCATAACCTTTAAAACGACACCTCATTCATTGATTTCGGTTAAGTATGAAGGAAGATACAGGCTTGAGACAAAAAAATACCTTATAGAAATAATATATATGATTGTTCTCACAGTTCATGAAAATGCAACAAAGTGTTGGTAGACCAACTTGAATTAAATATTAACGAAGGTAAAACGATGCTATTAAGTATAGCAGAAGTGGTAACGTCAGTTAAATGTGGTAACTGACAATTATACGATAAGAGAATTTCATTGAATAAAATGTGAAGTAAAAACGTTGATTGAATCTGAAAAACTTATCAGTGACAAACTGAGCCTAGTGGGTGAGCGGTAGTGTGGATTCGAATCCCCGACATTAATACGGGCAGATACAAACCCCGGTCACTTCAAAACACCATGATCAAATTCCTTCCTTTTCCTAGACCGCAGTACTCTATTGCCTTTAATGACCTCGATGCCGACGAGGTATAAAGCCTGGAACAAAAAAAAAAAAAAAAAAGCAATGACAAAACATATTAGGGCAATGTGTTAAGTATGACAGGGAAAAAGTTTGAAAAATCTGCAAGTATGTATAAAAGCGTGACCGTTAAACAGAAGAGCTATTTAGTAGTCCAGAAAGGAGGAAAAAATTGGATTTGCAAGAAAAAAAGTCAAGCAAAACCAAGTATTCTAAATTCTGTTCCAAACTGTGGAATCTTAAAAAGAAATAACTGTGACGATACGGTGAAGACTTGGAAATGAAATGAGAGCTGAACATGTTTCTGAGTATTATTAAAATGTGTTAGTGATGTGGATAGCTGACCACATATTGTGATTCGCGGAAATTTCTATAAAAGAAAAAGTTTTATATATATATATATTTGCGTGATAATACAATTGTGTGTAATATTTTCAATGATTGTAAATTTGGTAAGTTTAATATTGAGCACTATTTGCCCATGTCGTGCGAGATGTATTCCTTTTATTTTTTTTTTTAGTACTTCTATTTTGAGTTTTTAAGTGTGTATAGGCAGTTTATAGCACGCCGAATATGTACATTTAGGTTCAGAAAAACAAACATAGTAGATCTGGTTGAGTAGTTTATCTGTAGGCCCCATAAAGAACGCAAAGGTGTGAGTGTTGGTAATGTACAAGGCGTGTACGCTTTGAGTTCGCGTTGGTATTATTTTCGTTTAACTTGTAGTTTCTGTCGTAAGCAGCGACAACGGACAACCGCAAAAAAATCTAAATGAGTACTGCCGTCACAGCAGGCCCCGTTGCAGCGTGTGGCGGTGAACTGATAAGGAGGTCGGAAGAGGTCCGTTGATCGGTCACCATGTCCCTGCACAGGAAGTGACACCGTAAGGGCCGCCGCGTCAACCAGCACCACATTATCATCCGTACCACCTTCACTGCTACCAACGTCACATATATAACTACTCAGGTCGCGCGCACTGTTGAAGAAGCTGGCTGCTCGGAGGCGAAGTAATGGTCAGGAAAGTTGTGGTTAGAATAAATACTTCTGGGCAAAGAATTGGCCATCCATGCAGATGTAGTGACGCAAACAGTATTACTATTTGCGCGATTGCCCCAACCAACTGCAGCGATGGATAGAACACTTTACATTAAAAAAAGAGATAGCAACCTGTAGCTGTATTAAGTTCCTTTAGTAATAACTCATGAATATCCTACAGTCTAAGTTTCTTTCCTAACGACTAGTTAGATTATTCATGTCCAAATATACGACCCTGGGGTGAATGACTTCCATGTGACTATCCTTCCATGTCACCCAATTTGTGCGATGTACAGACTAACTAATAATGCGACGACCGTCCTTGGTTAGAGAAAGGAAGACTACTTCAGTATAAATTGCATATATATATATATACACAGGGTGTTACAAAAAGGTACGGCCAAACTTTCAGGAAACATTCCTCACACACAAACAAAGAAAATATGTTATGTGGACATGTGTCCGGAAACGCTTACTTTCCATGTTAGACCTCATATTGTGGACGGCTGTGATACCATACGCCATTCTCCAGGGCTGCATCAGCGCATCAGGGATTCCATGCGACGGAGGGTGGATGCATGTATCCTCGCTAACGGAGGACATTTTGAACATTTCCAGTAACAAAGTGTTTGAAGTCACGCTGGTACGTTCTGTTGCTGTGTGTTTCCATTCCATGTTTAATGCGATTTGAAGAGAAGTAATAAAATGAGCTCTAACATGGAAAGTAAGCGTTTCCGGACACATGTCCACATAACATATTTTCTTTGTTTGTGTGTGAGGAATGTTTCCTGAAAGATTGGCCGTACCTTTTTGTAACACCCTGTATATATCCGTAACAGTATAGACTAATTCTTGACTCTTCCTACTCTGAAAACTTAAGCCCTCTAAAATAATAAATCAAAAAGTTGGAACTTCGCAGTTGATCCCAGCAAAATTATGCTAGAAAAATTATTGTTTATGGTGCTGATTAAAAGGTGGTAACTAACAAAACCTCGCGTACCAATACTCTAACAGATTTAATGGTTACTATATAAAGGCGCAAAAATGAATAGCACATACGACTTGAACAGGAAGTTAACTTCGACAGTAGCAGTAACAGGCACATGGAATGCACGTATGCTTCCGTAACTTCCTTGCACCAAGCACCACTCTCAGTTGGTGCCGGACGTCATAATGTTAAAATCGTTTCGAACGGTGCTTTTGTATATAGATTTATTTATTCCTTTCGAATAGTTACACTTTAAACGAAAGAAGCATGATGTAATTAAGGTATTGACAGTAATATTTTACAATTGTTTTAGGGTCCCCCTTGCCTTACATTTGTCCCTCTGTCTTACCCAATAACTTCCGAACCAATAAACTGAGAAACTTATAACGGCGCACAATTTTAAAGAATTTTTCCCCCTCAGCCTACTACACAATCTTCATGGGTGCCTAATGAGAGCTGGCAATGCGCCGACCATAAAAATGTTTGCGTTTTCCTTTCTATTTCAAATTTTGTGCAAGCTCTTGGCGAAAAACCACAAAAAACAATTATCCCTTTATTTCCGAAACTACTGATCCGAAATTTCTTTAAGAATTTACAAGAAAACTATAGCATTATTTCCGGAAGTTAATGTTTTCCACAAAATAACTAAATTAGCAATATTAACAAATTAGATACTTCCGCAGATATATTATTTTCGAAAAAAAATCGTGTCTATAACCCGAAAGAAAATTTCATGAATACACAGTGAAAATGGATTATTTTAAAATTTTCAAAATTAAAGATCCGCATCATTTTCTTAACTGAAATTTTTATTGGATTGATCTATGTATACCATTCGATAGACAATTTTGTAAAACGAATAATAAATTATATTTTAAAAAATCGCTTTTTTTTTTAATTCTTAAAGACTTTTGTGTGTACGCATTAACATACAGCTGAGCGCTACACACTTGAAGGATTCTCTTTTTTCCATTTTACTCTTATTGATTCTGACTAAATTACTGTCACACCAGTTGCTTTGTTAATATTCAGTGCTCTGTCCTTGAAAGTAACTACAGATTCTTCACGTCCCGATAGTATATAAATTAGATTGGTTTATGGTCCAGTGCAAGATCTTTCAAGTTATTCGTGAATGTATTACGCTAAACTATAAAAAAATCTTCTTAATGGTCTTTTAAATTTATGAAATTTCATCTGAAACTGAATGACACACTGGTAACCACGGCATATTATCTTCACCTAGCTATGATCCATAATTATTAAATAGTAAGATGTGTTAGGAAAGAACAGGTCGTGGATTTGAATTCATACACTATCGCAATTTTTACAATGACTTGTCTCTAGCTAGGTTAACTTTGTGTTTGTGAAGTAATGGCGGATAGTTTGTCGTTTCATATTGCACGTTAATTTCTTGCTTTTCTTCTATCCACGATAGGCGCAGAATGCTTGGAAACTTGAAACTGTGTAATCATTTGTTTATGGCCACGACAAACTACTGCTCTTGTTTTCTTTTCAGTGTTCAGTACACCGATAGTCAAAGCCAAATCAGTCATTTTTTTCTCTCTAAAGTTGATCCGTTACTTCACTTACAACTATCCTGAGTTATTATCTTCACTTCCATATGTTCAACACCAATATACGTCGCGGGTATTCAGGAGGACAACTGTTCGATCTTAGATCTGACCATCCAGATTTCAGATTCACTAGCTTTCCGACATCCGTCAGGCTGAATGACTGTATCGCTACTTCAAAGGGCTTGGCTATTTCAGTATCTTATCCACAATTCATTTCCGTCTCTAACGATATCGACAAAGAGCTAGTAAAAAAATCGGTTCTTTCTTTTCGCTGTGCATACGAACCTGATTCTTAAAGGACTGCCTCTGCCCGTGTTCTCAGAGGCGCAAATACATTGCGTAGTTTTTGCCACGAGATTTCTGGTTCAAGCCATGGTTTGTCGCATAAATGCCATTAATGACGCAGCGAAGGGTGAGGGAAAGGGGGGGGGGAGAGGTTATGGAGTACAAAATCTAATAACTAGGTTATGAACTAATCTCCGCACAATCTCCGCACAGTCCGTGTGGATTGAGAACGTGCATCAATTATAAAAGATTTCACTGTTTTCCCAGCGGTCATACTGTTATAATGTTAAATATCTTTGAGATTAACGCCGAGTCACCATGCTCCTTTTTCTTCCCAACGTTTCCTGCCGGCTTGGTCGAAACGTCGGGAAGAAGGAGCAGCTTTGTGCCTCAGCGTTAATCTCGTGAAGATATTAATACCGACGTGCTACAATGTTGAGCACAATCTGTCCACCGAGCGTGGTGGTGTAACGGTTAGCGTTCTGGCCTCGCATTCGGGAGGACGGCGGTTCGAATCCCCGTCCGGGCATCCAGATTTGGGTTTTCCATGGTTTCCCAAATCACTCCAGGCAAATGCTTCCTTCAAAAGGCCATGGCCGAATTCCTTCCCATTCCTTGCCCCACATCCTTTCCCGTCTCTAAAGACATCGCTGTTAAGAGACGTTAAGCAGTTAAAAAAAAGAAATCAATCCTTTCTTGACCTCGGACGTAAGCTGGCAACGCGATAGTAGCTGAAACTGCGTATGGCATCGGACAAGTGACCGCATTCACACAAATGTAAAAGTGATCTACCTCTCTTATTTCTTTATTTATGGATTGTACAGAGCTCGATTTTTAACTTGTATATTAACGTAGTTTGTTAAGACTTCATATATGCCTAATGCGTCGTTGTAATGTTCACGGTTTTATCACTAGTCTTGATGTTCTTCTGCAGATAAACCTTTCCAAAATACATAACGCAGATTCATTGCAGCATCTTGGTTATAACTCAACTGTCTACTAAGGCAGCCATACACTCTCGTAATCTCTTTTCAACTTCTTCACTACTTGGTTAATGCAAATGTGTACCAGTCCAAAGATTTTACAGTTACACACTATTGTAGCGAGCCTGGCAACGCTAAAACCCAAAGCCAATACAAATTAACCTTACACATTTACACCATAGATATATTTATATTAGTCCTGGACCTTGTTGATTATAAAAAAATAAAATAAAAACACAATGATCAAGATTACTACATACCTTGAAACTTCCAATAAGTGCAATCTTTATATATAAAGATGTATGTTTGTTTTTCATACAAATCCACAGTTTTCATCCGATCTCGATGAAACTTTGCACACTTATCCTTTGAAACAAGGAGAAAAATACTGTCTACATTTGGTTGAAAAATTATCTGTATAAATAACACATGTTGTCTCATAACTTCGAAATACGGCGATAGACAGACACGTTGGATATGGACGTCTCCGTACCGTATTTCCGTGTAGTGGACTGGCAGCTCAGTGGTTAAAGCGCTTCCTTACGAACGTCGTGGTCTCCGGTTCAAATCTCCGTGGAGACTAAGATTTTTAAAAATTGTTTTTCATCGTAAGAGTCAGGCCTGGGCCGTAGGTTATTCGGATTGAATGTTAAACTGTAGATTTTGTAAGTTAGGTGTGCAATGCGAGGCAAATCGTAGGTAGTCTTGCAATGTTGTAGGTGTACACTTTTTTACGTTATAATGATCCATCAGGTGTTGTTCGCAGTCAGTGTGTGAGTGTGAACCACAGTAATATTATTATAAATACGGAAGTAAGTCTCTGTCTTTTTGTTTCGTTTTGACGACTAAATGGCTATATCGTTGTGATGGAATTTTATATGGAAATCTGTATGAAGGGCGCAGGATATTTTTTCCAGTATGATTAACAGTTGTAGTCACGAAATTTTGAGACCTTATCGAATGGTGACAGAAATATGTTCGAAATTGATTCTCTTCAAGAGACAGGTTCGACGGTAGAATGATATAGTGATAGCTTTCCTGTCACATTATTCCGACTCGATATTGTTTGGGACCAATCCTTCGTTACCAACAACTTTTTATATTTAATTCTGGCAAAAAAATTCTTAATCCACGCGTACGAAGTCGCGGGTACGAGCTAGTATTCTATACACACAATCTCAGAAGTTTAAGTGATAGCACTCTGTGTGAGTAGGGAAGTTGCATCTCTGCTCATAGAGTATTTAGGCGGGCTTTACGCCTTTGAGTAACGCGATCACAGGCGGGTCAGGGCTTTATGTAAATGTGAGAGGTCGCGGAACTAATGGGTTGAAAGTTCAAGCGCGCGTCACAGGCTAAGCAGAACCCCCAGTGTAAACAGGGTCTGTTTTCACTGACCGACTAATATAAGCAGGTTTCGGAAGAGAATTAAGAATTGCATTGTATGACGTGGTACTGTCTGAGACATGATTGTGTAGAGAAAATTACATATTACGCCAGATTTAGCTTTTTGGGAGTGCGGTAACGCTCGAGCCCGGCATTTCCTGTTTGACTACCAGATTCAGTTTTTCTGCAGTTTCTCGATAGCAAATTGTCTTACCGTTCCATCTTCATAATCCTCTTCCGCATCTAATGACCTCGACGTAGACAAGCCGTAAGGTGCTAGGTTATAAAAAAGAAATTTTAGTTAATTTGCATTTAACATTTTCCACATCCACCTTGTAGCTTCATTTTATCTACACACTTCCATAACTTGCTCTAGTTGCCTCAGTAATTTCACTGACAATTGTTCGTGTGTCTTCATGAATAACTTCTTGAATTTACAAGATGGTGTGCGGCCGTAATGATAGTTTAGGACGGTGTCCGTAAGTGAGATTAGAAACTATTATAAGACATTTACTTTCTACTTGTAAAAGGGACGTTTCGAAAGCCTATCATTGGAAAATTTTACATGGAATTAGAGCAAAGTTTATGCTGCTTTAATATTTTTGTATGTGTTGGAAACCTGTTAACTATAAACTATGCTATGAACATTTGAAGCTGCTGATCGCTTATCGTAATGAAACCACCGTGTCAACACGCCCTTAGCAGCCAGGAGCTGTGTCCACAGTAACTATCATTTAAGTATCGCGCGACCAATTTAAGTTTGTTTGGTCCTCGTAGCAACCGCCAACTCTCAAATCTGCACTTAAAATAATGACATTCGGCAACTACGGCTATACAGCCAGCAAGATGTCATAAGTCTTAGAGTGAATCAGTTACTGTTGTACGTTTAAGCCTTTTAACTATGGACACCACAAGGCGGACACGACATTAACACACACAACACTTAAACATCCATGCCCTCGGCCGGACTCGAACCGGCGACCTTCGGCACGGGGGTCAGTATTCTAGCCCCTACGCTACCGAGGCCGGAAATTCTTCACTTGCTGAAGTTTAGCTGTTCTGACGCATTCTACATTCGACTTTTCATGTTTCTCAACCGTTTAAGTTTGAAGATGACTGCACAATGATGGTGTAGTAACGTAGCTACGTCAATAGAATGAGCGATGTGGATTGTGTAGAAGACTAGAATTTTAACGGTGAAACAACGTTTAAGTAAAGTTATCTTTGTCGTTAAACGTTGCTAGAAAAATCTGTCTATTTGAGTCCACAGAGAATTCAATAAAATTTTTGCGAGTTTGGTTAATTGAGGTTGTTGTTTGGGGGTGAAAGTGGTAAGTACAACCTGGTAAATGGAAAACAGTTTTTGTACGAATTATTAGAGAAAAAATGATGTTTCTCCTCTTTTCGAAGCAACTAACCCGAAATTTGTTTTCCTATTTTTAGTGATAGTGAGACCCGTAAATATCACAGAAATAAAATCTATCAGTGTGGAAAAACTACATAATTGTAGTAATTGATTCTTCAGTAGATAATTTTTTTCGATAAAAAGTATCATCCAATAAATAATATCAAAAAGTGAGTAGTAAATATCATAAAAATATTTTGAATATTCCCAAAGATCTTTTCAGTTTATTTCAACAGAAATTTTTTATATTCGATTTGTATAAATCATTTCAAAGACAATTTCACAAAGCGAATAATTAACTCAATTAAAAAGTTAAGTTACTGTATTGATTTTTTAATTTTACTTTTTTCTTGGAGAGGAGGGAGAGGGGGAAGTCAATACAAAACCTGGACACCGAAACCTAAAAATTCGAAAGTAATTTAAGAATTATTTTTTTAAAAAAGACGCTTTCTGTTGTAGACTCTGTAGATTTTACTCAGTTTATATCTTACTGAAAATTTCGTTTATTTGAGATAGCTGCAGATGCCAGGACACGGGTACCTCGTGCGCCCGCAGCTGATTTTACGCAGAGCTCCTGTTTTCGTCAGCATTACTCGTGCCGTCTTTTCTGTAAGCCGGAGGGATCGAAGTCCTCCCACGAGACAGCCCCCCGTATCTCGCTTTTCCTGCACGTCTCCGTATTTCTTGTTTTGGTGGCTAACACGACTGAATGCTGCATGTGGGCCAATCGGGTCTTATGCCGTCTCTAGAGAATGAATCCAAATCAGACTTTACGAGCAGTACACTGCTTTTATTTTTGTCATCAGTCTTTCTGTTAGAAATGGCATATGTCTATCTTCTTATCTCTTAATCCGAATACGCACGTTACGACTTACTACTTAAATGTCACCTTTAAATACTTAAACACCAAAGGAAAATTCACACTCGCAGTAACGTAACCGGAAAGCTGACAAAATGCGCAATGTGGCAGATCACACTTTTAGATCCTCAGATCTCGCGCTACTGGCATATGCCAACTGCAGAATAAGTACGAGGTAACGAAACCACGCAGATCGTAACGGAATTCCCGAAGTTGGTTCTAGTGCGCAAATTATATCGGCGTATCGGTGTAGCGTCCCCTCGCACGAGTGTCGAGCCACGCGCCGTTGAGATTCCTGACTCTTATGACACTGAGAGACGACGCATCGGAAGGTAGTCGCTTGGTTAAAAAATCAATGCTTGACAAGTTTTCAAACTGGGGAGTGGTTTCTGCTCCGCGCCACGCTCATATCGCTGGTGCAACCGCTCCGTCCCAGTGAAGTACAGGGTCCGGCAATAAAACCTCCCTCGTTTTAATGTGTTGTCACATAAAAACTAAATATGATAGAGAATAATTACTTTTATTTATGAAAAATACATACTTTACCATTTTTAATTATTTGGTTTTAAAAATTATATCTGCTCTCCATTGTAGATACATTTAAAAAGTCTATCCAGAAAGTTCTCCATACATTTTCGCGTCATTTCTCTTGGAATGGCTGCCAATTCTTGGGTAATGGCCTCTTTAAGTGCTTGCAGTGTTGTAGGACGATGTTTGTACACTATAGGCTTTAAGTGTCCCCAAAGATTGGTGAATGTTGCATAGACACACTCACACGCGCCAAATTTTCCGGCGTTGTTGCAGTCCGAGGACGGCCTGTAGGTTTTTTTTTTTTAGTGCTGAACCTGTTTTTCTAAAGTTTGACACCCACAGTTGAATAGTTTTTCTATCCGGGACACGATCATGTAGGCCAAGTTCGAATCGTCTCCGAAAATCTGAAAACAACTGTTATGAATAAATTCGTCCACAACAAACGCACGATGCTCACCAAGCCACGACATGGCGCACACTGAAAATGGCAGGTACACCTCTTTAAAACAAAACACATTCCACATCAGTATCCTCACTATAACCCGCACGCCGGCTACGTGAAATGTGGGAGGTTTTATTGCCGGACCCTGTATATCATATGTGTCCAAATATGTTATTTGTCTGGTAGCTCAGTGGTTAAAGCGCCTGCTTCGAAAAGTTCACTGCTCCGGTCCCGGGTTCGAATCCCGGCGGGTGCAGGAATGTTTAAGAGTTGTGTTTGATCATACGAGCTACGCCAGCTTAAACTGTAGGTCCTAGAGGAAAGGAACTGGCCATTCTACTCTGACACAAGGCTTAGTATAACCATGGAGGTAGGAATAGAGGGGAGACCAGGTGTCGCTTAAACTGTGAAGCAGCCTGTCTCCGGAGCCGCCATCTTCGTGAGTTCAGAACATTGGTCTGTTTTTCTTAAATTCTAATGTTTGTAGGTTATATCAATTAGGGTATTTATAAATGTGACTCCATAAGACTTCATTTTTAGTAATGCGATGATTAAAAACGAAGAAATTCTTCCGTTTTGTATACATTCCTTGTATTTCTTGACCCTACCAATATGGCGACCTCCTACCCCACTCGGCGTCACGTCGTTGTATGGAGAAGGTCCCTTACGTGGTCTCCTCTCTTTTCTTTGCTACATGAGTATAACTCCTTCTGGAGGATCCAATCCACCTTCGGGTAGCGGACTAAGTTACTTAACTATTCATATGTAATTAACTGTCAATTGAGAGCTTTTTCAATAAAATAATATTAATGCATCGCAAAAAACTCAAAACATTTTGCTTATATTAAGGACAAATTTCAAGTCTCTAGGCAACGCCGTTTTCGAGACAAAAATTGTCTGAAATCGTCAGGTTTGATTGATACGGACATTTTTATTTTGAAACGAAAAGGGGGGGGGGAAAAATCTTCATTCTCTGCTTAATTGGCTCCTCACATGTGGGGGTAGTTATCTCCTCGACCCCTTTGCTTCTACTAAAAACTCCAGAATATACTTTTACAAGATTTTAAATACGACATTCGGTTTTGGCTTCACGAAACGCACAACATACGAAAATTTGAAATCTGCAACTTAATTCTGTGCAAAAGCTGACAAAAGGATAGACGGCGGAGCGACAGCTATACGGGTCCGTTTCTTTATTTGCCAAGTGGAGACACTAACTCCAGCTACTAATTGCCAACCCTGCACAACATGGTAAACAGTAAACCACATGCACATCGGGGTGCCGAGGTGAAAGACCAAAAGCAAAAAGATTCGAGAGTTCTACAAGAAGGCAATTTGAAGTAGCTTTACACATTTTAAGAATTATTATCGACTAATGAGAAGACTGAGGCAACAGCAAACATTTGAAAATTATTTTTAATGACGCGGAAATAAATATCTTTTATTCTGAACGATTCACATACTTACATCCTACTAGCTGTTACCTGCGAGATTGTACGCATGGACTTTATAAGATTTCTTGTTATTTTTAATAAATGATATATTCAGTAACTATGTTTATTTTTCCATAACCATACTGAATACATTAAACAAATAATAATACTAATTTTCTCTCACAGCAGAATCCTTCTTTTCTCTACGATAATAACTGCCCGGCAACCAAACAACCACAGATGCTCCGTCTTCTCACCAGCCACGTCAGAGATGCTAATCACTCTTCTCAAATAAGAAACTGTATAACAGGCACAGATCATATTTCAAAAAATATAAATATATAACCAAAGTGAGGAAATTTCGTTTCCTTACAACTTAGAATTTATTGATAGGATTGGATATAAAAAGCAATAAGTTACGCAAATGGTGTCCTAAATATCGCGGAGTCGTAAATAGTGTCTGCACCTGAAATTTATGAACAGACCATACACAGTGCGAAAGAAACTAACGCTATAATATTAGAGAAACATACGCTATTCGTATGTCTGTCACCGTTCGGTTAGTTTTCAAGATTTCTTGAAAAAGTATCATATGTCATTCCTAATAATACATAGTACTTCCTTGTCAAATTGCGCCAAGAACGGTTTAGCAGTTTAGTCGGGAAAATTTGACAGACAGACAGCATTACTGTACTTGCTTTCGTCGTCTGTTGTGTGGCCTCTGTCTCAGTATCACAATGACCAGGGATTTATATGCCTAAGTAGTTAAATTTTATTTTGTATTTACATCTTTAAAAAAAACTTAAGCTTACAGATCCGTTACTTTGCCTCTGAATGGGATTGATTAAATTATAGACTATCATTGTCAGAGCATACTTTGTTTCCCTCCTGACTTAGCATCACTTTCTGGGAAAATTCTTCAGATATTTTAGTCAAAAAAAAGAAATCAAGAAATTATTTGTGTATTAAGATACGGACATAGTGTTCAAATCTGTTTAGAAAGCCTGAACACCTTATCCTGAATTCTGACATAAATACTCATTATATTGAGAACATATTAACACATATTAAAAAAACAATGCCAATCGTATCGAGAGGTATAACATTTTCTGTGGTTAGATTAGACGCTGGCGCTGTGATGCACGCTGGCTGCCGGATGGTTAGCCAGATAATAAATTTTAATGTGTGACTTTAGTACAAAATACTATTTTATTGAAAAGTGTTTTTAGATTTATGTAATATATTTTAACTAGTTTCTGAAGAAGACTCCGTTAAGGCGGGTCGAAACCGGTCAATAAATTCATTGAATATTTGCAACAGGTTTGGCTGTGTTTTCATTATACAATTTTCTGTGGTATTTAAAAATACCTGATCTTGGTAAAGTCAAAACTGAAAGCCTTTCTGAGAAATTTAGTTCTCTATTTGAAACTAAATACGAGGCATTAGCATTAACAAGCTATTTTTAATTGTCTTTGAAATGGTATAAAAATAAATCACTCATAAAAATAGTTGGAAAAATCACTGTGGATCTTGGAAAAATTTCGGAAATTTTCAAAAAGTATTTCTACGGCATATTTACTGTCAAATTGATTAAATGCTTCATCGAATGACATGTGATTTTTTTGCCTACAAAAAACCTGCTGAATTATCTAATTTGTCAGATTCACTCATTTAGTTATTCTACGGAAATCAAAAGCTCCAGAAATATCGCTATAGTTCTAGTGTTAGCTTTAGCAGAATACGTATCACCGAAAATTATGAAAGAATTTTCATATCAATAGTTTTGGTAATAAATTGGGAAGGGTGATTCTTTAATTTTTTATTTATTTATTTATTTTTTTATTTATTTATTTTCGTCGAAAGTTTTCTCAGATGTTGTAATAAAAACGAAATTCCAAACACTTTGATAAAGTCAGCTTTCATTTTATATCCATGAACTTTTTTTTTCCTTCTGCCCCCCCCCCCCCAATCCTCTTTAATTATATTAACACAACACAAATTTTTTATATTTTATGTTATCACCGTCTTAAGGTTAATAAAATTTAAAGTTGTTCGCAGTTACAAATATCGAAGTTAAACCAGTCAGGAGTCAAGAGGATGGGACTGACGGATGGGAGCGAATCTTTAATCCTTCCATTTTTTCGCCCAGGAGGGTAGAGAACCCTATTTATTATAATTCTAAATGCCGAATAAATATGCTTTATATTCATTACTTTGGTTTGTATTGTTCTACAGACCTGAAACTGTCTTCACACGGGATCGAAGTGAACTATTTTAATCTAAGGTTCGGCAGCTAATTCTTTTCGTTTTTTTTTTTTTTTTTTTCCTTTATTGATAATTTTACGGCTCATCTATGTCTAGGTCATCAGAGGTAGGAAAAGAACGGGTGAAAGGAACAGGAAGGAATTCGACCATGCCCTTTGAACAAGCAACCTGGCATTCCTCTGATTTCGGCAAATCATGGAAAACCGAAGGCTGGAAGGCCGTACATTTAAATCCACATCCTAATGTCAGGTCCCTGAGTTACACTTAAGCCACCTGGCTGGGTGATAATTTCTTAAGATAATGCGGAGGACAAACAACTAAGCGTTCATGGGATACTTCAGCTCTAACAAATCTCTGCGTATATGATGTCAGATGAGAGTCAGTAAATATTTCGTTTGCAATCTGTCGAATCCGGGGATCTTCCCCCCATACACACTCTTCAAACGTTTCCAATGATCTGTTGTTCCGCATCGCTAGTGTTGAGCAAATGGTAATCTCGTAGTTGTAGCACGCGTCAACAGATGGCAGTTGTGTACTGAAGCGCAAGAGAATGTGCGGCTTGTTCTCCAAGGTCGGAGCGTTTTACTTACGACACCATTTCTGTTATCTGCTAAAAGATTACGCGTAGCTCGTTTCTGCCTGATAAAACTACGGACAACAGCTGATTATAGTGAAACCACATTTTCGTAGCGGAATGACTTGTACAAAAAAAATCTGAAAACTGGAGGTTTTATTTGACACACACAGCTGTGATATTAATATCCAGAAATGTTACAAGCCAGTATCAGTTCTACAGAATTAAATAACGTTCTGTGCAGCTTCTTTAGTCAATGTCAGTCCACAGAAAAACAGATCTTGTCCACAAAAACATATCAGCTTTAAATCTTAACTGAAAGAGTTTTTGCTTCAAAATAAATTTTACTCTGTGAAGTAATTTTCAACTTGGTACTTGGCAGATGAAAAGGACTGTAAAATTAATTTATGCATTATGCTATGTTAAGTCAAGATGTAAACGTTATTCTACAGACCTTCAGTGATGGTGAATTTATTATTATTAATATTATTAACCTGTAATCATTAGTTAGTAATATTACTGGTTTTTCAAAGAATGGTATGTACATAACCTCGAGAATTCTCACATGCGAATTTCTCAAATGTAATCTATAGTTACGAGTATCTAATTGAACATGCAGGTTCAGCATATTGTTCGCAATACCAATGTTAGAACTACTGGCAAAACATTAAGCAGCCGCGTGCTAGGGCTTTCCATCCCTCGTATTGCTTTTCACTTGGGGAAACTTGGGGAAAAAACTCTCGGCGATATATTACCAAATCTGAACGAACTCTGCATGCGAACACGGAAAGCATCCGTCAAATAACGCCTGATCGTTTTTATTTTTTAGTTGACTGACTGATTGTCTGTCCGATACGAAGATTAAAAACAGCACTCTAACCAAACACTGCAGGCAGAGTTACCACATTTTTGTTGGTTGTTTTGTGTTGTTAGTGTAATATGTGGGGTTTTGAGGAAATGTAAGGTTTATCCAGCGTTAACCTACAGGGCTGAAAAACTGCTTAAAAACAGTAGCCTTGCTTCGAACTCTTCGTCAAAGAGTTGAAACGGCTAATAACGACATCGCTGACACACTATGGACGGTGTCTGGCGTTCGAAATGGGGTTAGCTGGTTCGATACCTGGTTTTTAGAGGAATTTTTTTCAATCTCTAGCTCGGTAGAGCTGTAAAAGTAACGATGTATTCGTTACTGAGTAACGGATTAGTCGCCTGACTCGAAGTACCGAATCGTTAATTACAAATTCATTTCGTTAATAGCATGTTTCGTTACTCGCATGTTTGGTTACTCTCGTTTGATTCGATAAATGAACGAACAAGACGTATCATGCTTCATGCAGGAGCTGGAACGGTTCGCCCAGCGATTGAATGCGCAGATGTTTGTTTTGAAATTAGAGGTGCCATTGTGATATTAGGTATTATTCTGAAGTATGTAGTATTCAGTGCGGTAAATCAAATGTACGGACAATTTACCTAAATTTAACATCTGGATATTGCGATAGAATCAATTTTATTTATAATTGTAACGCCAATGCAATTGAAATTGTTGTTTTATTTTCCGAACGCGTTTCGCTTCATTTGCGAAGCATCTTCAGCGGTTCTGTCTGTGGGTATTTATACATAATCAGCGATGTACAATAACTAAACGTAAGACATCAGAATTCAATGTATTACAGTGCTACGCAAATAATAAAAAAATGCAACCAACAAGTGTAATATAAACTGCAACTACAAACACAACTGATTGTAAAACGCTGTGCAATTATAAGCATATGTGACCAAAGAAAAATGTCACTAAACAGATGTTTTTTTGAAATTAGATTATTCTTTCGTATATAATATTCATTACAGTAAAGCAAGTTGTTTTCCGTAAGATCCGTGTGCTAATTACTAAGTTACTAATTACTTTAAGTTTTATCCAAACGAACAACTTACCTAACTTTGTTTACTAAATAAGCAATTTACTTAGACTTTACGAAGTACGAACGAAGTCGTTCCGTATGCGATGCGATGCGATTGAGATACTTCATGCTATTGTTCAACTGTGTAAAAAGTAACGAGTAACCAAACGATACGATAGTAACGAAGTTATCCCGTACGCGACGCCACTCGATGCCATGCTTCATGCTAGTGTTCGGTTGTATCAAAAGTAGCGGGTAACGAGTACCGATTGGTTTAGTAATGAGTACATACGGGTACAGAATTTCTCGTTACTTTTACAGTCCACTAGCTGGCCAGTATGGTAGCAGAGGTGTCGTACAAGACTCCTAATCTCTGTGTTGTGTTTGAAGCTCATGGATCAACCCCAAATCTCTGTGCAGTTCGTATGGTGTGCCAGCATGCGACATTGTAGATTGCGTTTTGCCCTTCGGATAAAGACGTCAAACTAAGTAGCTTCAACGTCGCCTTTCGACAGAGCAAGTCTAAGTATTAAGGCGCGATGAGTACAAATCTTTCTTCTTCATCTCTTATCTTATGTCCTTGAAACAAGCTCCGTTAAAATCAGAAATTCGGTTCTGCTTGTTTTACTAGCTACGCAGACCAAGGACACAGTATGTGTAAAGTATTCTAACAAACAGTTGATTACATATCAAAGAATCAATTCTAACTGCATCTCTTCAGTCTTGAAATTGCCAGATTCCTTCAAGCAGTTTTGAATTGTCAAAATGACATTTGAAATTAATGCAAATCTGTCACATAACTAGAAATTATTTAATTGATAATCCAGATGGAAAATAAACATAACGATATTCGTAGCAGTTTTAATCAAACCACAAATTTCAGGTTTATTTAAACTAAAAAAAACTTAATACCCGACGCATTAAACAGATCCCACTTGCACAGATCTGTTAGACGAGCACTTTAACCGGTAAACCAATAGAGCACGAAGATGCTGTATGCATCAGGTACTCGAGTTTCACAAAACTAAGTTTAGATATATCGATGAAATTGGCTATTTTTTTTCTCATCTCTGTATAACCGATAAGTCTTCGTAGTCGTAGCCTAACCACTATACGGCGAGGCGTGTAATTTGATCAGGAATAAATGTGCGCAGTTTAATCAAAATCGTTGACGTAGAGGAGAATCGGGTAATATGGAATACCATTTATGTTTTGTTGTACAAAACAGCACTGAAAATAATTTAACACCTGAAACTAAAACCAATACAACCTTCAACTTCTTCTGACAAGATATATCTAATAAAAAGCTGTCAAAACAGATTTTTTAATTAGTAAAATTTAGTTTAAAAAAAAATGTCGTTTGGAGGCTAATTTGGAATAGGCGGGTAATATGGAATAGAAGGTATCTGTAATTGAGAAAAACGAATTTATTGATACATTTTAGTCATCATCATCATCTTTGTCCGATTCAATAGCTTTCTTTTTCGTTTATTCTTAAAACAAAACATAATTAATGAATTAATTCAGAATATTTACTTTCTCAATTGTTATTTTATTATTTTCAGTCAATATTAACAAAAATCGTATTACCCAGAGTCATATTTTATTAAAAATGTATTACAACTCAGTAATTATTTTTCGGGTTGTATGAAATACCACAGTTTTATGTCTGGTCTTGTGGAATACTAAATATCTCATATTACCCGAATCGCCATCTTTGACAAAATGGGCTTGATGATATTATAAAAAAGGATGCCAGCCAGAAAAGAGAAATGTGCAACAAACCATCACTCTTTTAGTACACAATATACTAAGACTAGCGATCAACAAAATAAATCTAATATTTTAGAAAACTTAATGTGCAAAAATTCTCGAAAGTGGAAAAACAAACTTTGTTGGACAACAAACACAATTCAGCTCCCAAATGACCGACCTTCACAACAAAGCATCTGAGGAGTTTTGAGCAGCAGTTGATGGTACTTCCACTATACAGCAGCATTCAACAGAGCAGAAACCTTGGTATACCATATTACCCGACTATTCAATACTACCCGATTCTCCTCTACATTTCCGATCACGAGTTTTCAGTCGCCCCTTCGTCAAGATCATCAATAATACAAAGCAATATAGTTTCGAGTTATTCAATTCCCTTGTCAGGCAAAATGGTGTACTTATTTGATCAGTGCTTTTCCTGTTAATCACCGCGCTACTTCCGTATCTTACAATTTGCATTTTTGTTATTTCTATAGTACTGGAACATCATCTACCCTCAGCACTTAATATGTGCGATTGAACGACAAACTCCTTTTTCCTCTAACCACTGTGAATATTTTCTGTTGTCATAAAGGGGCATTAGAATCGAGAAATAATTGTACCTCACGTCCCCAGTCCCTGTGGCGTGCCTTTTTTATGCACGGTTTCTTCCATCTGCAATTACGTAGTTACATTTATTGCTGATCTCATGTGTCCTCGGCAGCAGATGCACGTGCTGTGCTATCAGGCAACTCGACGCGTCTCCACTTCTCGCTGATTAAGAGAGTGCGGTATAACGCTGGCTTCGACAGTCTGCACAATTCCTGCCCCACAAAACACACTAACAAGATTATTACCACGAACCAAAGTTTCACACCAGCAAGAAAGAGAATGGCAAGTATAGCTTCCATAAGGTGGTGGTAATAATAATGAACAGATACAAAGCAAACGACGAAAAACAGCTGCGAGAATAATTGTTGAAAAATAAAAAACTGCACTAGCGAACTAAAATTATGCCAAGAAGTTTTCATTTTCAGCGTTCACGGCCCTAATTATCTGATACAATCGAGCGGGATAGCTTCAAAATTTTACAACCACTTTGAGTATACTGACAAATAGAAGCAAAAATTGTTTTATATTCTCAGTAGACCCTAACTACAAGGGCGTATCCAGGATCAGAACTAGAGGGGGGCAGGATTTGAACTAGGGGGGGGGGCAACTCATTTTGTTTCGAGGAAGTGGGGTGGGGGACTGAAACATGACATTACAACATCAAACTCAAACCTATTCAGGAAACTATTTTTATCATTGATTAATATGGTAACCCAACTACTTAATCTAAGGACCTACTATGTAGTTAATTAAGATCGTAAGTCAGTTAGTTTTTTATGTAAACATTGTCTCGGATTTTCAATTTCAAAAATTTTGTTTGTCAACATCTCATGGTGTTCTTTCACGAAATTTCGATGCACACTCGTCAGACATAATCCTGTCAATCTTTCTCTCCCAAAGTGCTCCTGAACTAGTTCTTCACTCGTCGATGCGTACTGAAGGCAACTTAATTTTTCTTCTAGGGGGGGGGGGGGTGCAGCAGCCCCCCTCTGCCCCTCGCTGGATACGCCCATGCCTAACTATATATTATCATGCTTCCTAACAAATCTATCTTAAATACGTCGTCTGTAATGATCTTGATCCTCAAATTATGATTACGTTTATGACGTGAAGATGATGAAATTGCGGACTTCAGTTCTTTCCGGAACAGTTGCTTCACTTGCTTCGTAAAGACTTTAGGTGTTCGGGAAATTCCTTTAATAAAATACTAGAGTTTGTAGAGTCCTTCGTATAGTTTATTAGGAACCCATGTCCGGAAAGGTAATGTGTTGCTTCTGCTGGGTTTTTAATCATTAATTTGCTCATGGAACAAGTACAACTTTTCTTTCATCATGTCAGTTATTTGTCAGGTACTGTAACCTGGTCAACAACAGCAGCTACTCAATTTCGCTACTTACAATTCGCAACGGCAAGCACTGATGGGAAGATTGTGCGCTGACACTTGAAATCTGTGATCAATGTCTAATGACGTCAGAGTGCGTCCCCTTGTGAACTAAGATTGCCTTTCTTAAACTTAATCGTGAGACGTGTCTTCTAAAGGAGGAACTGTAATGGTACGATTCCGGACATGGGTTAAATTGAAAATGTTTTTTCTGTTTATTCCCCTCTACAAACACTAAAAGTTTGTTTTATGAATTTCTGAATACCGTGAATGTTTTGAGTTAGTTGACAAGATCCCACGTTCCAGTCAAATAATGTTAGTTTCTGTACGGATTTCGATAAGAATTTAGTCTGCCACGTAGGCAAAGTTCGCTAATATACCATACAGTTCCTGACGCTCCACGTTTATTAGCTGGTTGGAACCTCTGTGACGAAAGGAATTTCCAACATCCGGGATCTGTCCAGGAGGATAGGACAGGAAAGGTGGTGTTGCACAATTTCTAACCACAGATTGTATACGAACGTCCTAGGTTAAATTCTAATCCTCTCCGCAGTGAGTATGGAAAACAGACATACGATACTGTTGGTGGTGGTCAGTCAGTAGAAGATTTTTAGGAGAGTAGGCCTGAAACAGGCGTGTACAGACTTTTACATTCTTCCTTCTTTCATCACTCTTCCACAGCACTAAAACAGTGCTATTTATAAACACTTGTCACGCTGGAGAAGGTAAAGGGACACTTATCCTGTTACATCTCGTCGGAACGTTGCTGTTTATGTATACAATCCTGCTGACGGTCGATGCGTGGAGAGATGCAGTATGCACTACTGTTATTACAGTTTATTGGCCTGTTGTGGCATTACATATAAACGTTTACTCACTTCGATTAGCAAATGGCTAAAAGAAAATGGTTTTAAGCAGAAACAGCGCCTACTAGCTCCAGGAATGCTGGTTGAACGCGGCAATTGACTTGGACTGGAAGCACAGTGGATTGTACTGAGGCACACGCGGAGTGCAGACAGTTTCACAAGGCACACATCTGTCTGTTTCTGAGAGACGGAAAACACTGTAGTCTGTACAAACCGAGCGTGGCGGGTTAGAGGTTAACGCTCTGGCCTCCCAGTCGGGAAGAAGCCGGGCATCCAGATTTGGGTTTTCCATGATTCTTTCAAATTAATCCAGGCGAATGCCGGGATGCTTCCTCCGAAAAGCCATTACCAAATTCCTTCCCTTTCCTTGTCCCCATCACGTCTCTAATGACTTCGACGTCGACGAGGTGTAAAGCCATAAGTAAAAAAAAAAATCTGTACAAGTAACAAGAGCATTCCACAGCAACCGCGTTCATGTCGACGCCTTTGTTCGCCTGATTCCGTACTTTCCCTCCTCGAAGAATCTCAATACTGAACTTCCGCTCCCAGATACTAGCAAGATATATTAAGATCGCACATATCCAGAAACTCGCCCACATCCAGAAACCGCCCACGTGTGTTTTGATGACACTATTGGTAATTATATCATTTACAAAAATAACTCGCCAGAAGTGGAAACTTCCATATTTTGGGAAATGAAACAGCAAAAAATGGTCCTAGCTACTTCTTACGACGGGGAATCCTCTAGTTTTGTTAAATGTTTGTTTCCCCTGTAACATTAATAGTAATACGTCGCTTGATAACGTACTTATCCCAGTCTCTCAGTCCCTTTTAAGAAAAACTTGTCCACCGTTTTTTATGCTCGAGGTCCATTGTTCCTTGTGGCCTATGGCTGAATACAAGTATCCGTTCATGTCTCACATTTCATAGACGTGACGAACATTTTTCGCAAACATGTTTACTAGGCCCTATTGTTCTCTTCATGAAATGTGTAAGGTTAGGGCTAAACTTTTTTACCATCACAACCAAACTTGTTTGATAATTTTAACTACTTCACCTGTATATTGTCAGAATATTAAACTCTAAGAATCTTCTCTTCGCACTCACGATTTTACACTTTCAGGTCTTTGGTTGCTTTTGTGCGTCGTTACAATACGAATACATTTAAATCGTATGTCTTCAGCATGATCAGAAAACTGAAGAAATAAAGTTACGTAAAAATATGCCTAAATCAGCTAAACCAATACAAAGAACAAAAAACATTCAGGCCTTTGTAAGACACTCCTCGCATAACAAATCATTGTTTATTCACCCCAGTAATTTTATGAAA
Organism: Vandiemenella viatica; assembly: GCA_031002005.1. Taxonomy (NCBI): domain Eukaryota; kingdom Metazoa; phylum Arthropoda; class Insecta; order Orthoptera; family Morabidae; genus Vandiemenella; species Vandiemenella viatica. Next base: position 188,780,883 of record JARYHS010013631.1, on the reverse strand, counting down.
GGTGAAACTAATTTTAATTTTTAAGCACATAGCCTTGTGACGGAAGGAACGTTACCGAAAGAATCATGGAAGCTTGAAAGACTCGGTACAATATGGTGGCACTGATTTTAAAAAACACATTGTGGTGATTGAAGAAGTCGGAAAAACAAAGCAAGATTCGATTCTCAATATCGGTTTATTAACGGATATACCAAGAGATTGCACAATTTCATCGCAGGAATCAGCAGTCTAGCTTCTCGTTCTATAAAGTACAGTAAATATGAAATAATTGATAACCATAAACTTACGTCAGTCGAGAGTATTATTATGAAAACATAAATAATGTATAGCGTTATTGACCAAGAGACTACGGTATGTATACAGTTTCAATTTGCCGCGCAATCTATTTCTCGGATTCGCAACCTTAGCCGGTTAGCAACCTACAACTTAATGTGCGATCCGAACCCAGGATTGGCCTAAGGTACTTCATATAAACAGAACAGAGCTCTTAGAAATTTCGGCCGAGAACGGAATTTGAACCAAAGACTTCCCTATTCTTCAGTCAGTCACCAAGGTATTAAAAATATTATTGATTGAAATTACCGGAGACAGTGCAGAAGACTCTATTAAGCTTTCTTTTTCTGTTATTTTAAATAAATCTTCTAAATTTCATTTCTGATATCTTCTATATATATTCCTCTATTACTATTAGTCCACGAAGCGGAGGATGCGTTTATTCATGGTAAGGGATACACGGGATATGACTGAAGGGTCCATGGGCTGTCCGGAGAAACCATCCCGGTATCTAGGAATCTAGGAAAATCGTGGAAAACCCAGATCAGCATGGCCGAAGAGTTTTCTCCAGTCCTACTCCTGCCTTACCCGACCCCCCCCCCCCCTTTTTTGGCAAGAGATTTCCATGTCAGTTCTTAAGCTGTGGTTTTAGTTTTTGCTCATCGCTGTATCTTATAATTCAGATTTCCGTATTTCCACATACCACTCAAAACTGACTAATATCACCTGAGTACTCGCAATCATTCCCTCCAGGCGTATGCCGGAATGCTTCCTTTAAAAGGCCATGGCTGAATTCCTTCCCATTCCTTGTCCCCAGTCCCATCCCGCCTGTAAAGACCTCGACGTCGACGAGGCATAAAACCATGAGGAAAAAAAAAAAAAAAAAAAAAAAAACCGCTGTCATTCCACTGTGATAGTCGTGTCGTTTCAGTCATGCACAAAATTGTCATACCCCAGAAGAATGTTAAATGCATCCCTTGGGGAACAGTTGTCGCAGACAACCTTGATTTTAATTATAGTGAGGAAGCAGCTGTAGAGGCACGTTGGCTGTGCGGAAATATTTCTAGCTCCTCCATTGCAAACAATAGAAAGTGTTTACGCCCAGCTACGATGATGCAGTCTGACGGGTCAACAATGCACAATGTGACAGAAGTGAAGGACGAAGAGTGCACGTGACGTCAGAAGTCTGTAAGCCTACGCGGAAGCAATTCATACTTCACACAGTAAGTATATAAACCCATCTTGACAGGACGGAAAAAAGGTATCTTCGCCCAGTTTATTGGAGACGAAGAATATGTAACCATAAAAGTAGAACAATAATACTTGAAATATGATCTGGAAATAAACCAGGAATAACTTTAACGTTACAAAGAAAATATACGACTACGGTTAAAAGTAATATAGCTTGTGGATGTAATGTGTGACAAGTAAATAGTCAAATAGAACTTCAATAAAGTTAACAATGGAAAGAGATATGAAATTTAGGACAATTAGTTTTTAAGAGAGACTAATAGAAGACATGCAATGGCAACAATCTTGCATGACTCAAGGAATGTGAAGACAGAATACGAAAATGGTGTACCTTGAAGCAATAGAAAACACATGGAAAAAGTATACAACATTGTCGTCCCGCAAGACTTGGTCATACAACAAAATCAGCTGTAGCAGAACATCAGATAGAAGAAGACCACAAAATTCAATGGGAGAAAACAGAAGTTATAGCACAACCCAAGGTTTTCTAGAACGGAAAATTAGGGAATTAGTAGAAATCTTCAAACGTCCCAAAAATTTCAATAAAGACGGTGGCTATGGCTTAAGCGAAACGTGGAAACTTGCACTCGTGGACATTCGCAACACAAAACCTCCAACGACAAGATCTCTGGAACAGTTGACATCTGCTGCCGGTAACCACAACAGTTAGCTCAGCGACGGAGTTGTGTGAAAACCACACCATTTCGATTCTGGAAACCCTGATGAAGGCACCAGGTTAAGCGCCGAAACGTTGGTACTAATACATCAGTTAAAGCAGTGCGACCCCGAAGAAAGTATGTGGAATATTTGATTAACATGGAAAAGTAGTTTCTCCGAACCTATAGGTCAAAAAGGACCTGCGAGAGAACGTGTGCACTTACGGATTGGGAGATAGGTGCATGTGATGTAACTGAATTATTGTATTTCTATTAGGCTTTACGGAGTATTGTGTTCATCTCTTCATCTACAATGTACGTCCTCATTTATCTGTTTTGCTATAAGATTCACAGTACGATTACAGGTACCCCACGGAATTATGAGATCACTCTATTACAAGCCTTATCTCTAGCTTCTGAACTACGGTGTGATAGATCTATGGTTGACATTTCAAATTAAATTGTAGGTCCTCCTGACACAATGGAAAGTGTTTAACGCATTCGAGTTATTAGTTTCGAGACAAAATTGGATTTTAGTTTCATTAATAATGAACTGTTCATCATTCAGAGCTATACAATGTTTTATGATTATTTGTTCCATCATATGTTTCTTTAGATTGTTTCATTCAGGTTATTTAACAGGATACTATCAGTAAGACAAGTAATCTTGGCACTTGTGACGTATTTAATCTCGAGATATTTTGCAATCAGAAAATTTTCTACCTGTTACTTAATCGTCGAAGTTTCTGCAACGGAAGATATGCTACGGCCAATACGTTCCAAATGGTCATGTTTTTTATGTGAACTATAGACTAAAGAATTTCAATTTTTTAGCGAACTATATAACCACATAATTTTCATCGTATTTTTAAGCTAATTTAAATTTCCTTGACCCTATTTTGTGGGGGGGGGGGGATTGAAATGGATAGTTGTGATATATTTACAGTGTTTAACAAAAACAGACTGAAGCCACTTTTTACTTAGTTTCATTGATTCAACAATAGACTTGGTCCAGTCTGAGAATCACGGTAAATGTCTTACAAATTAATGAAATTCCATTGTGCATAAGATACGGTTTGGCTGGACTAAACCTAAATCATTCTTGAGAAACATGCTGACACTATTATTTCAAGGTCACTGTACTGTAGGGCAAAAGACACGTCATTTATAGTAAAACTGGAATACCTTAAGGATCAGTACTAGCACCATTGCTCTTCAACTGGTACACCATGACATGCCTGACGCTGTCTACAACAAATTCTGGTATGCTGACGAATTAGCTATCGCTGTCCAAACTGTAACACTAAAAGAAAGGGAAGTCATTCTCTCAAATGACTTTGAAACATTGAATGCATACTATGTGAGATGGAGAATTTGTACAAACTCGCTGTGACAAAAGTATGCGCTATCCGTATGTTTAATCGATTAGCACATCAGCATATTAAAGAGAACTTCCGCCAACAAAGAGTTAAACACAGTTTCTACCATAACTATCTCGGTAACACCATATACCTTTCCTTAACGTTAAAAAAGCCTTGTAAAAGTTATAAACTTAAACACTGAACAAAATAACCATAGTTTCCCCTGGTGCTTAGTACTGTGATCTAATGAGGCAACGTAATGTTCATAGTAGAAAAATCTAGGTTGATCTGAAAGAGTGTATGAGAGTCGTAAAGGGCTCACTAAAATCCACCCCATCCCCTGGTTACATGCCAGAAGTAGCATACCACTTCCAGATGTAAGACATCAAGAAACCACAGCACGTGAGTGGAGCAAGTTACATCATCCCTGCCATCCACAATATCTCCAAATCCATGAGGTACTTAACAATCTATCACCCTCTCCCCCCCCCCCCAGTCCTCGTATTAAATCTAAGAATCCATTGTGAAATAATATTTCAGACTTCAATGTCAAGGAAAAATGGCGACAAGTCTGGAACTCTGCACCTGTTAAACGTCAAGATATTTAAGATCCTACAACTGGAGTTCTAGGATTCCATCTGAAGAGAAAACAGTGGATTAAACTAAACTGCCTAAGAATATGCAACGTCAAATGTAAAGCCATGTTCTGTAAGTGGGGACTTCTGAATTCTCCTGTCTGTGAATGCGGAGCTCCTTCCCAGGCTATGGAGCAGTTTATCAAACAATGCTCTCTAAGAAAGTACAATGGACCGTCCCAAGATGTTATCAGTTCCTTCTTAGACTGGCTACAACAACCGGATATCGATTTTTGAATGCTTCCAACGCTCTTGTCATTGTATATCTTGTTTGTATATATCACATTAGTTGCTTAGTCATAAGATAAATAAGTAAATAAAATTCCAAAATTGAAATTTCGATTTAATAACACTTCCACGTAATAACCACAGAGCCACGTACATTTTTAGTCTAAATATTACAAGCTCTGTAGATAGAAATTGAATTACAACTCAACATATTGACTGAGAAATTTAGTAGCACCAAATTCTGAACTCACTAGCAGCTGTATGTCTAAAGTCCTTTAAGATCGAAGCTTCTAGAGATGCTCAGCAATTGGAATTCTATACTAAACAAAACTGACTGAACCCAGATGATTGGGTACTCGATCTACAATACGTGTCTGTCCCTCAATTACAGCACAGTAAGCAGTGGCGTAGCTAGGTCAACAAGGGCCCTGGTGCAAAAAATTTATTTTGGGCCCTCAGGCCAGATGGGGGACCTTTTTTTTGCTTTGTATTGCTGGTAAGGGCCCCCTGAGCTGAGGATGGGGCCCTTGAGTTGTGCTTAGAGGCCCCCCTCAGCAATGGTTGGGGGCCCCCTCTGAGCAGTGAGAGGGCCCTTAGTGAGGGACTTCCTGTGTCTCAGGGGGGTCCTCAGATGGCTGTAGAGCTAAAACAAATTGGTTGCCAGTTTGCCATGAAGGCTCGTGGGCCTCTGAACTGCGCTTGGGGGCCCACGGAGGTGCGCTTTGGGGCCCCCTTTGCGTAGGGGCCCCGGTGCACTGCACCGCCTAGCCCCATAGTAGCTACACCCCTGACAGTAAGCGTGGTAAATACTTAACGAACATGTGGCAGTTAATAAATAAGGCGTTTCCGCCTCTGTCGTCGATGGAAGTATTGTTGAATGCGAACAAGAGGCTAAGCCCTATCGGGATTGGAACCACGGACATACGTTTTCAAAAACTACATTACATCTTTCGAAGGTCTAACGGCTCAGTTAAGGCTCTTCTCTGGGTATCAGACGGTCCACGGTTCGAATTAAGGTTTCTGCCTCAATTTTTACCGACTCCGGCGTCTTAGACTTTCACATCTAGCAAAGCTTTGCTATTTATCATGTATAGTACGCTATGTGGTTGGGACTCCACATTAAACGTCTAGGTTCTTTACATCGGGTAGGATACCGGTTTAGGTTAGAATTGCCTCGACAGAAGCGGATTGCGCGGCAAGCTGAAACTGTCGCTACGTGGCCGAACCGTTGCGGGACGTTTCGACCAACTTGGAAGGATATAAAAGCTTGTTCAAGTAACTTTCATGGTCGGCAGCTGTTTTATAACAAAACATCACGTTCTACACACAAACTATCAAATTTAATCGCACCAAGCGTCAGCGGCATTTGCAGTTAACATGTTTAGCTTAACTGCTGCGGAACGTGCTCGCCCTGTCTTTCGGTTTACGAGCTTTGCTGTAGTTAAATAAATATGAACACGAACATGAGGTATCTTTTTTCTTCCAGCAGTACGGTGCAATACCTCATTACCTCAAAGCATTTGGGGTTTACCTTGATGTCAGTTCAATGTCGGCGGACTGGCTGCCAAAGAGGGGAAAAAAATGTTACATTCATTAAAAAAATCGGGCTATTTTTTTTAACTGCTTTACGTCTCTGTTTAACATCGAGGTCTTTAGAGACGGGAAAGGATGGGGGGCAAGGATGGGGGGCAAGGAATGGGAAGGAATTCGGCCATGGCCTTTTTGAAGGAAACATCCCGGCATTTGCCTGGAGTGATTTGGGGAAACCATGGAAAACCCAAATCTGGATGTCCGGACGGGGATTCGAACCGCCGTCCTCCCGAATGCGAGGCGAGAAAAAAAATCGGGCTAATGTGTTGGTGGAAGCATAGTCTAATAATCAGTGTTGAGATGAAGAGATTAAGACATTGGTAAGAAATAGAGGGTTTAATAAGCAAATGGAGTGAATGGAAAGTTTCCGCAGTTGACGAAATATTATTTTGTGAATGTTTTTTGGAAAATACATGACAGATTAACAAGAAATGCATTATTCCTCAACGACCAAATCATCTTTGAGGTTGGGATTGTAGGTGTGTTATAAACTAAGAGGCTCCAAATTGTAAACTCAGAATCGTACTCTCAGGTGCTAAAAATTACGCAAGTCTGTTCGTCGAGTGAGGTAAGCATCGACTGTGCTGCTAATAGCGTTTGTACCGGTAACACGTCTCGCTATGCTAATTGGTGTTGCTCCACTGGAAACTTTACGTGCGCCGCAAAAACATATGACGTATCTCTCTAATGGTGTCGGAAAATTCTTACATATACACAATAAATTCACAACCGGACACGTTCTGGCACGCATTCGGGAGGACGGCGGTTCGAATCCCCGTCCGGGCATCCAGATTTGGGTTTTCCACGGTTTCCACAAATCACTCTAGATAAATGTCGGGATGCTTCCTTCAAAAGGCCATGCCCGAATTCCTTCCCATTCCTTGCCCCCCATCCTTTCCCGTCTCTAAAAACCTCGCTGTTAAGAGACGTTAAGCAGTTAAAACAAAAAGACAACCGGACATGAACTTGGGCATTAAAAGCCATTGCAACGCAAGTAAACACATTCTAATGTGCGTGGAATTGATACCACCTCTGGATTTAGAATTCTAACCTATTATTTCCGATAGACCGAGCGGGGCGGTGTAACGGTTAGCGTTCTCGCCTCTCATTCGGGAGAACGGCGGTTCGAATCCCCGTCCGGGCATCCAGATTTGGGTTTTCCATGGTTTCCCAAATCACTCCAGGCAAATGCCGGGATGCTTCCATCAAAAGGCCATGGCCGAATTCCTTCCCATTCCTTGCCCCCATCCTTGCCCCCCATCCTTTCCCGTCTCTAAAGACCTCGATGTTAAAAAGAGACGTAAAGCAGTTAAAAAAAATATTTCCGATAGTTTTTTAAATGGTTTACCTGTAATTTTTATCCGCCAGGTTGCCATACTTAAACGTGGACCTACAACGGTTCCAGATTCAAAACTGGGTCTTAGCATACTGGCCGTGATGATTACATATTTTTAGGGGTTTTTCCTTGACCACCTCGGTGAATGCTGGGAGCTATTTTCCAATTTCCGCCTCAAATTCTACGCATTTATTACAAGGGAAACAACACTTATAACACACAACACATCTTTTTTTTTAATCGCTTTACGTCTCTCAACAGCGAGGTCTTTAGAGGCGGGAAAGGATGGGGGCAAGGAATGGGAAGGAATTCGGCCATGGCCTTTTTAAGGAAGCATCCCGGCATTTGCCTGGAGTGATTTGGGAAACCTTGGAAAACCCAAATCTGGATGCCCGGACGGGAATTCGAACCGCCGTCCTCCCGAATGCGAGGCCAGAACGCTAACCGTTACACCACCACGCTCGGTCCAACACATCTTACACGGTTCACAGATGACGACACTTTTCCCCATTAGGTTAGCAGACTGATATGGTGCCTGCTGTCACTACGAAAATAACGTCAAACAACCAGATTTTCATAATACACGTTTATTGAAGTGAAACTTCTTTGGGTACGGAAGGGAAAAATTTGGCAGCGTTACCCGTTCAGTGTGCATGGGCCCCAACGCTATGCGCATGCGCACTTAATGACATTTTGATGCCAGCTGCTGCGATGGTGGCCGCTGTCTCTTAGCTCATGTTAAACAGTGGATCAGATTAAATGTGAAACATATACAGGGTATTTTTTAAAAAGTGTAAAATACTGCAGGGGGTGATAGTATGCATCAAAATAAGACAAAAATGTCTAATAAATATTGGGTCGCAAGCGCATGCTTTTGGAGTCAACAGGTCCGCAATGTGACTCTCGTCCACGGCAATTTATGCCGCAGCTGAACGTGAAGACTTGCAGGACCAACCAGGACAGTTTCAAAGAATGCCTGATTCCTTACGCCTAAGGGCTGAGGCAAGCATTGTCGTGGACGGCCGCCACATTGCGGAACTGTTACTAACTACGAATGTATGCGTATGTTTACTAGACATTTTTATTTTATTTTGATGCATACTATCACCACCTAAACTATTTGACACTTCGTTAACACTCTGTATTTCCTATTTCAGTTACCATAAAACCTTGGTTCCAAAGGATATGATGCAAATTAACCAAACACAACTGAAGTAGAATAATAATAGTAATATAAATTAATAAAATAGTATTTATTTGTTCCAGGCCAAAAAAATCGATGTGTATCTCTGCCTATTAATTGTAAGAACGGTGGCTGACCCTTGTATTCTCTTCAGTGTTGTAACGTTCTGACCTCATTAGCTAATTAAAAAGTAATTAATCTAATTATTTTATTGAATGATCATGAAACGGAGAACTTGCGTGAATACTTTATATGAGAAATCACAAATGGTTTTATTTCAATTACTAACATAACATATACAAGAAAATTAGTTAAAATTAATCAGTTGTCCTTCTGTGGGCGCCAGGGTATTTTATATAAAATACACAAAAATAAACAGTAAACAAATTCAACATTTTGACTGTTCACTTCTGAAAGAAATGTTTACTCCGGGCTATGAGAGTTCTTATCTGCAGGGTCGTAGCTGGGCAATGCTATGAACTTGCACTTGTAGCTGGCACAATGTTCTTCATATGGCGATATATAATTAGCGAATTTTGATGTCGGCAACACACACTGGATGAAGTTTTCTGCTCTGCTACGGAACAGTGTGGCACAGTTCTTCAGAACATCTTGCCTGAGCACCTCCGCTCAAACAAAGTGGCTGATGTCCCGTTCCAGGCAGCACAGTTCCGTTAACGCACAGATAGTGCACATCGACCGATAGTCCTTGCCGGCTGGCCCCGAATGAATTCCGTGCCACATGAAAACAGAAATTCCCGTCCGTCACTCTGTAAATCTCCCCTATCCCAGCGTCGCATCACCCCAGCAAAACTCGCCCGCCAGTTCTAGGAACCTGGCCAGCTGACATTCCTGACCAGCCGCTTAGCACCCACAAGCTAACTAAAATATTCTCCATTTAAAAAAAAATAAAAAAATAAGCATATGGTTTATTAATGTAACTACCGGTTACAAGACGCGTTCGTTACAGTGTGTGGCGACGATACTACATCTACGTCTATACTCTGCAATTCACAATTACTGTGGGTGGCAGAGGGTGCTAAGCACCAATCCTATTTTAGAGTATTCCAATCCCGAATAGAACGAGGAAAGAAAGAATACATAAATGTATCAGTACGGCATCTTATCTCTCGAATCTTATCCCTTCTGTCATTGCGACATAAATAGGTTGGCGGAAGAAGTATTTCGTTGCACTCGTAAATTAGAGATTTTCGCATATTCTCCAACAAATTTAAACGAAAACGACGTCGTCTGTCCGCCAAACAATTCCAGCCTAACCCACGTATCAGCTCTGTGACACTTACATAAGGACTGTAACTAGCGGTCACGAATCGAACGGCTCTCCTCTGTACTTTCTCTAACGTGTCAATCAATCCCTTGCGATACGGATCCCAAATTGCACAACAGTATTACAAATGCGGACGCACTAGTGTTTAGTACGCTATTTCCTTTGTATGAGCATTGCAGCTTCTCAAAATACTAGAAGTATGCAATCAACTTTACCTGACGTACCCAGTGATAATTAGCTTTTCAGACTTTATAGTAACTGGCCCTTTTCGAACCGCTTTTAGCGATAAGTCTTGGTGTTCCCCATACTTTAAAATCGAAGCAAACGAAATCTTTCGGTTGCTTACTATCGAACAAAGACTTCAACTGCTACGGAATTTCGCTTCGCCCTCTTTCTAATTTGCAACATCTCCGGTCTGCAGACCTAATCAAGACTGTAACTTTCTAGACAGTTATTCGAGACAATATGGGTTCAAATGTCCTTTCGTCCATCCTAAGTTCGGTTATCCACGATTTCCCAAAATCACCAATTCCTTTCCGTCCTTTGTCCCCAGTCTTTTCCCGACTCTATTGACCTCGATACAGAAAAAAATGCAATACAATTTTACGTCAAGAACACAGTAAAGCGTGGAGTATAAGTCGTCTGATATTCGGATAAAGATGTCCTGGGTATGTGCTAATACTTCCTTTCGGCAAGGGGCTTACTGATGATGGTGAAGAAGAGCCTATTACATTGCACAAAGCAGGCGTTATTACACGGAGCTTACTTTTTTCTCGTTATGCAGCCATAAACCTGTTACATTACGCAAGCTCGTGGTCGTATGTTGCGCAGTTATAACTAAGAGATGCAGGCAGAGAGCTCTCAAAGCCGACGCGACCTTCAAGTTCAAGGCGGAAACGTCCTTGCCTTGAGCTAGATGCAGTAGCCAATATTGATGGCTCACAACCAACTTCAGGTCTTCAACTCGTGTTTAGCTGCTATACCTTAGTAACAGGAAGCCTTCGTATTTGCACAGTATTGAGAAACTTCACTATTCGAGTTCTGTTGCAGCAGCTAACAGATTTTTCACGTCTTCCTGTAATGAGAGATTCAAATCTACCTAACCGACGCTGAATAGATTGAGTGAAACTTGACTAGCTCTAATTTCTCATGAAGTGGTGGAAGTTACTGATGAACTGCCAGTGTGGGTGAGCAGGTCAAGGCGCCACTGGTTCGGGGTAGTACGTTCAGTGATAAATCACTATTTGACTCAGCTTTTTGGATTTCCAGAAACATTTCGACACTGTACCGCACAATTCCTCTGAACGAGGACTCGAGCGTAGAGAGTACCCCATTATATTTTTGAATAAACACGTTATTTCCTGATTGCACTGAACCATTTTGCCTTCGAATTTGGCGAACCTTCTATTAATCCAGATAAGTCGGACGTCGCCCAGGTAAGAGTAATAGGGCAGCTCCTTTCCCTTCCATACCTGGTTTTTATCGACGATCTTAGTATAATCCGTAAAGGTGATTGTTTAGAAATTCTAAGTAATCTCGATGTTATTTCATCGTGTTCAGACAAATGGTAGCTTAAACCAAATTCCAAAAATTGTAAGGTAATGAACATTAACGACGAAAAGTGCGCTTATTCAACTTGTTCATGTCTGCAAAGTCAGCTGTTCAGTCCTTCAAGTCCAGAAATGTAACAGTGCAGTGCTATTAGAACGGCTATCAGGGCAGATAGGAAAGCTAATTCTAGACTCTGATTTGTAGGTTAAATTTTGAGAAATTTTAACGTATCTACAAAATAAAAATAGCGCCGTATCTCTTGCACGTCCTCACCTGCAGTGCTATTATGGCGTATCTGACCTTACAGCAAGATATTAATAGAATTGATAAGATATAAAATTCTCGGGCCTCCCATCAGAGGAGCTCATCAGATGCGACGTTCCGAAGCGGGCCTCAGATTACTTCTCCTAGTGAAGATGAAGTCGAAGACCAGCTTTGAAACGTCGAATGTAGACTAATTGACTTTTTGCGCCGATGGGAGGCTCGAGAATATTGTACACTGGCCCGCCGCTAGCTGTTTGAGCGCCCGCGTGCAATACCGATTATGCCGCCCCCTTGTCTAACTACAGCCAGTGGTGGATTTAGGAAATTTCCGAACCGGGTCAAAAAACTGTGAGATTTGCACCCCCATTGTTGCCATCCCGAGTGTCGCCAGCCGCCTGAAGCAGCTGTTCAAGTAAAAAAAAAAAAAAAAAAAAGAGAGATCGCCGCTACATAATACGCCGCAAATTTCGTCGCTGCGACAATGGAGTGGCAACTATCGCGGGGCGGTGACTGTCGATCACTCGTTTTGCGGCCCCCCTCGATGTGCCGCCCGCGTGCGGTGCACGCCTTGCACGCCCGCTTACGGCGGCCCTGATTGTACAGACAAAGTCTGGTCGCTTGCCACAATCTCAGACTTGGTGCAGAAGATTAGCTGTACTCTGTGAAGTAAAGACGATGTTCTTTGCTATGAATTTATTGCCATACATGACAACAACTTCTTTCGTTTAAGAAGGAATCAAAAATGACGCCCACCAACGTATTTGGATCGCAGTAGGGGGATAGATAAGGCTAGATAATGAGTTTCCTTTTCAACGCCTGTTTGGATTCAATCATTCCTCGATCCATAGGAGATTGAAATGGACAGTGAAGATTAGATGTGGTGCCAAGCACTAATGCCACCTACAGTTTTGTGTTAATTGCAGACTATAAAATTGTCTGAATTGTTCAGACATCTAAATTGATTTTACGTGTTTTCTGTGTTTAATTTTCACTGACGTTCGGTGTGTTTTCTACATTGTCTCAACGTAATCATTGTCCACTCATTACACTGCACAAGTGTAGGACATTGGGAGAGACAGTTCCCAATTTTAAGGGTACATTTGGATGTTTTGAATTGTCTGAAGGTGAATGATTCACACTGCCAAGCTCCGGTGGCAACACCTATTGTAAAGTGATATTTTTGTGTAAAAGTAAGAATTTATGTTAGACTTCAATAAAGACACGTTTATGAATGTTTTCGGTATTTATTTGGTTTGAGTTCCAATATCTGTTTCCATAACTTGTGCGTGGCCCAACCAGCCTCGTCTTCTACTCCTCCCCGTAGACAATAACAACCTTGCCAACCTTATACTATGAATTTTGTTGTGCAATAGAGGCATCTTCAATTGAAAATATATCCAAGTGTATTATTTTAAACTTATTCTTCCTATCGCTCCGCCCCTCTTGGATCTCACCGAGCCTGGTGGGTGGGCGGTAAAGCAGGGGCATGGTAACCGGGAGGAAGTGGGTTCATATCCCCGTCCCGCCATCCAGACTTCCGTTTCCCATTATTTTCCGAAATCACTTCAGGCCATTGTCGGGATGGTTCCTTCAAAACGCCATGGCTGAATTTCTTCCTATACCTTGCACTCCTTCCTACCTCTAATGACATTGACGAGGCGTAAAGCCATAAGTAAAACAAAAAAAAAGTTCTCCCTCTCCCCTCTAGCAGGTTCTTCCCCCTTAGACCACCCTACATCCCCCTTCCTCTTATACCTCTGTCACTCTGACATTCCTCCCTTTCTCTTTCTAAAACCAATGATTGTTGTTTCTTTTTTTAAATTATATTAAAGATTTGGGGAAGGTTTCTGTTACTAAAATTCAATTACATTTACCTTTTTTTGTTTTAGAACATCGTCATCGGCATCGGGGCAGCGATGCTAGCATGTGTAGGAGACCTAACTCCAAAGAAACAAGAGTCACTATTGTACTTCGCCATCTCGATACTAATCTTCAATGCTGTGAATCTCGTCATTCTTGAATTGGGAGAATGGAATCTCTTCCTTTCTGATGACGTCCGCTCGATGATTAATCAACACAACGCAAAGAAGCTATTATTCTATGGTGAGTATTCTAACGATTTAAATTACCATAATTACTGCACAGAATTAGGATTGGTGCTTGGTACCTTCTGCCGCCCACAGTGTTTGTGATTTGCGGAGTACAGATGTAGATGTAGAATATTTATGTATCTCCATGAAACAAACCGAAAGTAAAGAATGATGTTTTTGGTATCTTGTTTAGTTCTCGAAATATCAAATATCAAAAATCAGTTGTTGGTATAGTTCGTTGTCCTTTGTGACGTTTTTCCTCTGGTCCAGGCCGTATTTCAATCTAATCACATCCGCTAGGGAGATAATGAAACACCTATTGTGCATGTCCAGCGTGTAGTTCCTTGTGCTTTTGCGAATTGTTTTTCTTGTCCAGGTTGCATTCAACCTAACTACCTTAATTTGGAGGTACGGTATCTCGTGAAATAAGCAAGATATCAAAACACAAAAAAAACTTAAAAAATCGATCATCGAATTTGCCTTTGGATAAATTTTTCTTAACGTACAGGCCGCATTTCGACCTAACCACCTCACTTTTGAGACAGTATATCTCGAGAACTAAGCGAGATATCAAAAAAAAACATTTCTTTCTTTCGATTTGTCACGTCGAGTTACATAAGAATCTATCACCAAAATTGTGGCGCTACGATTATCGTTGAATCCCCACTTCAAAGAATACCGAAAAATATTTCGACCTGAATAGGAAGATAGTTTGCGACTTTCTTAGAAAATATGATCAAAATAAATTTCTAGCTATATAAAAACTTTTAAAATACAGAAAGAAAGCTTTATATTCACAATCTTACTGCCGCAAAAATAACGCCAAACGAATGTAAAAAAACTTTTAACTTTAACTAACCCAATGCGGCAAAATATAGTTGAAGAAATCACTCGAGGATTTTTTAAATAGTAATTACATTAACGATTAGCAATTACACATGCTTCTGTAAAGAAGCGGTCATATTAAACAAAGATACTACAGTGAAATATTCGAAATTACTCAAAATGTAAACCCACTGATTAGAATCACAAATTACAGATTTTTATTAAGTAAAATACCTTATATTCTAACGTTTTATCATAATATGGTATTATTTATAACTTAACAGATATGCATTTTTTTAACTGCTTTACGTCTCTCAACAGCGAGGTTTTAGAGACGGGAAAGGATGGGGGGCAAGGATGGGGGCAAGGAATGGGAAGGAATTCGGCCATGACCTTTTTGAAGGAAGCATCCCGGCATTTGCCTCGAGGGATTTGGGAAACCATGGAAACCCAAATCTGGATGCCCGGACGGGGATTCGAACCGCCGTCCTCCCGAATGCGAGGCGAGAACGCTAACCGTTACACCGCCAAGCTCGGTACAGATATGCATACTTGGACGTTTTGACATTACGAAATTATGCTGAGCAGAAATCGCTGTTTGATGGAAAAAACATTCCCAGCTTCATCACGTCAATTATGGGAAAATTAGAGCTATTTGCCTTGAAAAATCCAACTTCCCTTTCGAGTATAAGTAGAGCAATTGTTTTACAGCACAGAAACCTTAAAATCCTTAAACGACGGAAAGATCGCCAACAAACGTAAATATACGGCAGATAAACAGCGCGAACTGGTAACTGACGTCATGCACTCCGATTGGTGTTTCGTATCACGTGACTAACAGCTGTCTTTTTGCATTTTTATTTTATTAAAAATAGTATGTTTTTAACTCCTATTCAACAAACGAAGTTGGTTTTCGGTATCCTTACAACTTACTCTATCAGTGTAAATTAAGGTTTCATGGTTTCATATTTAGTGTCAAGTATCCCATTGCACCGGAGCGTGTGCTCCATTGCAATTAAACAAATAATCTAAATTACGAAATTTTTAGTTGCTTAATAGCTACACGATAAACAAATTCGGCAATTTACGATATTTGATAGATAAATTTAGTTTCTAATAAAATCTCGATAAAATTATTTCGACCCTTTCTACCGATCGCCCTGGCCTCGCATTCGGGAAGACGCGGATTCTAATCCCCGTTCGGCATCCAGACGATTTTTCACAATTTACTGAAATCAGTCTCGACGAAAGCAGAGACGATTCCTTCAAACGGCCATTGCTCAAATCATTTCTGGCTTCTCATGACGATGACGATGACGTTGGCGAACCGTAAAGCAATAAGAAACAAATCCACCCTTTCTCGAAACTCGACTTCGAAAACTCGGGGTATTGGGTTAGATGTTCAGAATGATACAAACTTTTTAAACTATTTTATCATAAAATTAAAATTCCAAATCAAATTATAATTCTTTTATAAATATAATTACATGTATGTATAATATTATTGAAGAAAACTTATTTTGATTGTAATTCAACCTTTAATTTACTTCTTGCTTCAACTATTCCTTTTGCTACATCCAAACTTGTTTTAAAATTTAATATATTGTTATTGCCATCAGTTCTACCCCTCATGATCTTTATTCTGCTTTGATTTACATTTAGTACGAAATTCCTCTTCAAAAATATTTTGTTCCAGCCATTAGTTAATTTCTTAACGTCTTGATTATTAACTGCTAACATAGCATGTAGCATACACATTCTTTTAGCTTGAATTCTTTGATCTACAGAATGTTTGAAATAAGCACTGTTGTGAAGAAATGTATGTTAATAGTTCCTCCCAATTTTGGCCATGGTTTGTCCCAAATGTAACACACCCGCGTGACAGCCCACGCCGCACGGCAATACTTATTATCGGTTAAAGATGCCCGCGACTCCGTGTTTGTCAAGAATTTTGATGGTTTTTGTGCCTTTGCACGGAACTTTAAATCATTTATATTTGTTAATAGCTAAAAACCTGAAAATGTAACAATCTAGTTCAGTCAAGTTCATTCAAGAACACTCTAGTACATTCTTAGTACATTCTAGAAGATTCCAACGATTTTTTAGAACACTTTGGTCGAAATACGAAAATTTCCCAGGTCGACCACTACTTTATGAAAAACTGAAGTCTTTCCCGTTATTTTTCAGTCACTACTGTCATGATGTTTGGGAATCTTTAGGGATTTTCATTGGTCATCAGATTTGAGGTTAAAGCTATTAAAAGTGAAGAAACTTGGATGAATTTATAAAAAAAAAATCCACTGAATTTAATATAACATTTATGTTCATATTTTAGCCAGATAAGATCAACCTGCTATGACCTTTGACCGTCAATATGGGAACTATTTTAGACTTGTGACCACGCCCAAAACATGGTCATGGGCTTACACCTTCTAACCCTAAAAACGGGAACTATTCTGGATATTTGTCCATAACCAAAAAGCGGACGAAGGCTTACACCTATTCAGAAACAGCGCAGGTAGGCGTGGGCTGTCGCAAATGTGCAATTACTTTTTGAATTGACAATGATCAAGTAAGACCTTCGAAAACTACTGACGTTACAGATTATTAAAATAACTGTCCTTTTTTTCCACAGCTCACATAACGACAAGCGTTAGCTCTGCGGTAGCTGTCATCACATCTTTCCTAGATTCGCAATTCACGTATTGCTCCATGCAAAAGAAACAGAAGCCAAAAAATGTCCACGAGCAGGTGTCAGACATCGAATATATCATCCCAAGAGTAAGAACCCGTTATTTACATTTTTAGTCACATTTATGAATCTTTCACGATTCTAACTTTTAACTTTTTTTTCAGAAAAAATCGAGCTCTGTGGCCAAACAGGCTCAGAATATTTACAGCCAATACGCACAATCTTGGGTGTTCGATGCAGAAACCACCTCTTCGTCGAAGAACGAATCGCCCTACCTCAAACTACCAAATAATGTGCAGTACGACACGAAAACCTACGGAGTGCGGAAGCATTCTGGCCCGAAGATCGACATCATATGCGACGAACAGTGTGCCACTCAAAAAATGTTTCTCGTCAACCCGACGGTCCACGTTGAGCCTGTCGTTGACGAGACCAACGGTAACCGGAGTCTGAACTACATGAAGAGTTTCTCGAGGACTCCATCGCCTGTGGGTGTATCGGAGAGCTCGTCTCAGGACTCTAGCTTCAACCCTCCGATCTACGAGTGCCTAGAGAGACTAACTGAGCCCACATTGTACAGATCGCGCCTTAACACGGCAATAAGCTTGAACGCCGAGCAATCCGTTAACGCAAACATGCATAACTTAGAGCACGCAAAATCGTCTCACACGCTCAGGCCTCGCAGTGAAATATTCGTGAGGGACCGTCTCAGTGTGGGTGAATCTCTCAATGTACCGGAGAAGGTTCAGTACGCGTCCCTCATGGTAGAACTACAGCAGGCGATCCGCTCCAAAAAGGAGAAACTCCAACAGCCGACATCTCCGCAGAGTACCTGCGAGAGCGTGACAGTGGAAGATTGCTCAGACAGGACGCAGGGAAGCAGTAGTCTCCAGGGGTCCTCTTCACTGGACACTTCACAGAGGACTGAGCAGAAGGGCAGCGACACAGAGTTTTCCAAGGAGTTGGAGGCCGCGCTGCAGCTAATCCAAGATCTAGAGTCTCCAAACACGATCGAGACTCCATCCGAGACGTGCCGGTCGATAAACGGGGCTGAAGTTATGTTGCCGGGGGGTAGCGTTCCCATGGTGAGTGTGAAATGGAGGGACAGTGAAGCCAGCGGCGGCAGCAGCGGTAGCACTAAGACGTTGAGTGAATGCGTCTCTCCAGCCGAACTGCCAGCAGACACCCAACAACAGCAGCAGCAGTCGCAGCAGCAGCAGCACCAGCAGGGTAAGGCAACCTCGGTCGTAGTAGTCGCTCCCACAGCAAGTGGCTCCCAGTCTACTTCTGGGTACAGCTCACCCTCACACGGCAACTCGAAGCAGCCGACGCCTCTCTGTTCCAAACCACCTTCAGTCAGTGGTAGCTCTTGCAACCTGGTCGGCGGAGAGCAGCAGGTGTCTTTCGCCATCTGCAACACTGGTGGTGCCGCAATAATATCGCTGTACTCTGCCGGCGACGGTACTGCCAAGGACAAGCCGGCCGGAAGCCCCATAAACACATCAGTCCGGTCCGAAACGGCGGTCAAACCCTCCCCCAAAAGCCCCGGCGCACACTCTGATGTTGTGTTGAGAGAAAAGAGGGATAAGCCACCTCTGAGGGCATCCAGCGTACCTAACAGCACCAGCACGCTGATCAATTACAAAGCAGACGCCGGGACGAGCCCGGCCTCTACGCTGAGAGTCGGCACGTCAAAGTGGAATGTCATGTCCCTCCTCAGAAAGAAGACCAGTCCGCCAATGCTCACGCCAGAGCTGGAGGGCGCAATATTTAAATCTGAAAGCCTCGCATACCTTACAGAGCTTGAACTGCTCGCTAGGCATGCCAGAAACAAATCTATACAGAGGGTAAGATAAAGAAAAGTTCATCACTAACCAATACTAACTACGGGGCTTTCTGGCAGTGATTTCTTCCTTCTTAAATCTATCCTTTTTTGGTAAATAACTATCACCTGCAAGGTGGAGGAATAAAGGAACTTTGCACTAAATTCACTTCTTAACACTAACTGCATATCACAAATTTTCTCTAGCAGTCCTGAAATGCTGAATATTTCAAATAACATTTCATAATAAATTTGCTTCTTCCACCTCCTCCCAGGATCTGCTACTGTAAAAATTGCATAAATTCTCTTTGGGTAACTTTGCTGATGACAACTGAAGAGTTGGAACTGAGAAAGTACACATTTTGTATTGCTCATTTCACAGTATAACAGGATCTACATGATATATTACTTCCGCAACTTTCATCAGACTAAGTCAATTAAATTATGTGCTAAAGACAAACAACCTGTCAAATTTCCAAAAAGTAAAAGGGGAAGAAATTCATCCAAAATGGCAAAATTCAAAATTATACCACATATACATACTTTAATTTTAATGGAATTATCTTAATTCCATGGTGAACTTTCACTGCAACCATTTATTCAGGATCATCATTCCATCATGAAATTGTTTTTAAAAGTTACATTGTAAACATGTAATTTCACAATTTAATGGCATTGACATACACAAGTTTCATGCTAAAACACTCACCAGGCAACCTTTGTGTGCTGATACATGTAGTCCTGATAAGAGTAATTGATTATACTAACAGTATTGCTTGGTGATACATATTTCATCAGAATTTAAAGTTTTAAGTCCTCCTTTGTTTCCAGTTGAAAGATGATTGTGAACGTCCACAGATAAATTTTTATTGGTATACTTACATCTGTTAAAAGTACATTCCTAAATGTTGGCGTAGTTGTTATATGCTGTACATTGGGATGATAATATTATTAAACCAAAAGAAATATAAGAAACAACTTTGGTAAGATATATATATATGAAAATCTGATTCAGTGGATGTAATCTAATTTCACAGAGAAATGTTACTTAAGGCATTGCGTTTTCAAAAATGCTTCACAATAGTGCCAGTGATATAGCTTATGTGGAGGCATATTTTTTACAAAATTATTAATGAATCATCAATTTTGATTGATCGAATTTCAATATACACCCACATATAGCCTATAATTTTTTTTTATCAATATCCATCCAATCCTTTTCAGAGGGATTAGCCTATACATAACCAGCGTTCCCTTATCCCACCTCCCTTCTTCCAATTAACTCCAAACTCTGCCCCTTTAAAGTACCTATCACCGATTGTTTATAGAAATTGCACTAAAAACACATCTAGCTAAACTCCTTTGCAACCTTCCAACTCCTGTGTTTGATTCATGTAAAGTATATCCCTTACTATGACGGCAAGATGAAAAATTCTTAGCGTCTCATTGAAAGAGTATGCTGATTACTTCAAAAATGCATTTATTTCCCTACATAATCAGCCTTTAGTTCAAAGTAACTTGTTCATTATTTCTCAAATGAATATATTGCGTCCCTGAGTGTAATTCTGGAAGGTCAGGAAAATGCCCATCTACTGCAATCATCACTTCTTGATTTGATACAAAATATTTTACAGCTTAAAATATCTTTAGATTTGAAAATAGAAATAAGTCAGTCAAATCTGGAGAACAAAGTGTATGTTCAAACAATTTGTTCATCAAATCTCTCAGTATTCCCATTGCCAAACCACTATGTGAATTGTTGTGTTGAAAAATAATTTTATCTTTTGTAATCCAATAATTATAAAAGTTTTTCATACAGTTAGTTCAGAACATTCACATACTATTCGCCAGTTATTGTTTTAACTTTTTCAACGTGATACTTGAAAAGAATTACGGAAAACAATGACCTTGACCTTTCTGAGAGATGAAATCATTCCACTTTTTGGTGCTGTCACGTGCATCCATCCACGATTTTGATTGTAGTTTCATTTCTGGCATACAGTGAAGATCCCACATCTCATCCATAGTAACAAACTGTACAAACATTGGTGAGGAATTAATTTTTGCATTCGTTTTTAGTTAGCATTTAACAAAGATACCATCAAGCACTCTCTTGAATTCTTGATGTAAAATGTACTGTACCCTTTCTTCTGATGCACCACAGTTTATATGCTAGGAAATAATTGTTGCTATTCTTTCATAATCCCCTTGGTGGTTTATCAGCTGCTGCTTGCCAGATGTACTTATAAAGTGTTTGCCCGTTTTAGAATAAACACTCGCAGAATGCCAAACAGTTTTATGTGTAACAGCATTTCACTACTATAATAAACTGTCATTTAGCTCAGTCATGGAAATAAATTCTGTAAAGCCATTCATGTGAAACAAGTACCTTATTTGTAGAGCTGTAGCAAACCGTATACTGAGTAACGGGTTCGTCGACTGACTCGAAGTACCGAATCGTTACATACAAATTCATTTCGTTACTCGCATTTGTCGTATAGATGACAGTTTCATTCGATAAACGAACGAACACGACGCATCATGCGTCATGCGGGAGCTGGAACTGTTCGCCCAGCGATTTTATGAGCAGATGTTTGTTTTGAAATTAGTTGTGCTGAGATTGTGATATTAGGTATTATTCTGAAGTATGTAATATTCAGTGCAATCAAATTTACCGACAGTTTACATAAATTTACATTACTCAATGAACAATTTACTTGAAATTTACAAAGTACTAACGATAACGAAGTCATTCATGCGATGCTTCATGCTAGTGTTCAATTGTATCAGAAGTAATGTGACATAGCAATCAATGATTAAAAAAAGAAAATCATTAATCAGAAACGCGGATGAGTGGGGAAATTACCACAGGTGCACGAGCTCTATCGCATTTTTTTTTTTAATATTTTGAAAGTGATCGAAAGAATGAAGTTTGATTGTGCGTCATATACATACGCGCACATTTGTGGGAAATTTGATTTGAATTAGTTTTGTTACAAATAAAAATGTTTGTGCACAAACGCGTTGTGCGAACATTATTTTAATGTAATTAATATTATTTACTGTTAAGTTTTGATATTTTTAACGAGGTAACTAATTTTTACAACGTAGTTTTTATTTCGTTTAACATTAAAAATTTTAGTGCATAATTTGTAAAAAGAAAATTTGTATGGAAAATTTGAGATGGTTTTTTTTCATTGATCGTTCAATAGTGAGGTTTATTGATTTCAAACATTTATGAAATTTGTTTGATTTGATACCTTCTATTTTATTTCATTTTCCAGTGTACTTTACAATATAAAAGAGTTGTCTAATATTTTGTGATATACATCTCTGTACCTGTTATGTTTCAAAATTCCATAAACAAAGAACGAGGTACAAAAATTGTATTCCTTTTGCTTGGTGTCAGTTATTGTATTATTACCGTAGGATCCGTGTGATCAATGCGGTACTGGTTTTGATGTTGAATGTTTGTTGTAACCGCGACGCAACAACAATTACGAATCTAATCACAAGAAGATGAATTTACAAAAAATAAGTGGAAACCTCCAATTTCAAAACGAAATACTTTGATGAGATTATAATATAATATTCGTTAAATACATGTCCCATTATCATATCAAGCTTGTATGCAGGGTTTTGAGTAGGCTACTTTAAGAAAAATAACCGTGATTAGTTATTGTCACTGTCAGGTGAAAGGTCAGGTCTTTTTATGCAAACAGATGTTTTAATTTTATTTTGATTTTTTTAAATTAGATTATTCTTTCATATAAATTCATTTCAGTAATTAAAGTGTACATTCAGAGATTTTCCGTAAGATTCACGTGTTAATTACTAGAACTCTAAGTTTTATCCAAACGAACAACTCGCCTAAACTTATTTTACTAAATAAACAATTTACTTAAACTTTACCAAGTACGAACGAAGTCGTCCCATATGCGATGCTTCATGCTAGTGTTGGAACGAGTAACGATTCGAAAGTAACTGGTACTGATTGGCTTAGTAACGAATACACGCGGGTACAGAATTTCTCGTTACTTTTACAGCTCTATTTAACACTGCCAAAATAGTATGTTGTCAATGGCTTGAAAACATTTGGTCAGACTCATCATCACATAACATAACATAAAACATAACTCAATGGTTTTGGTATGGAAGAGATGGGGGTAAACAAATGATTAAGCATGCTGCAGTAAAATTTGACTATGACTTGATTGCAAAGTTGTTACTCCAGCACATTCCATCTTTTTCCTTGCTGGGATAATTTCCATTCTCACAGTTTTTCATGCTTGCCAGAAATAAAACCTAGCCCTCTTCGGCTATTGCAACACAAGCAAAAACATTGGAACTTGCCATACTCTCATTTTGTTCTAAATCTTAATGGTCTACCCTTAGTCATTAGCATGTAACTCCTTGACACATTATTTAAAGAAACTTCTCATTATCAGTAAATACACAACTAGTAGTAAACTTTCACATATTAATTAAATAAAATCTTTCAAAAATGAGAAATATGAAATGTTGTCTATTAGGGCTAATAAAACTTAATGCAGTGGTGACAGCAAGTATTACAAGTCTAAACTGAATACAACTACCCAGAATTCTACTTATGAATGAAAATTAAGTATCAGGCTTGTAATGACTCGTAGTCAACTGAAAAATAAACGAAATATTAATTCATTATTTTATCGACTTGTGGTGTCGGGTGGCCGTATATAGGAGTACGTTGAGGAGAGATGTATTCCCTACTGGCGAATTCTGATTCCAAATAAGTCTTATTTAACCAAATAGTTAATACGAGACTTGTATAAAAGAAAAAAAATTGCAAAAATTTTGTTTGAACTTATCATGCAACGAAGAATGAATTAGTATTTAGTGAAATGGATACTGTTCTAACACTGCAATAAATTATGGAAATACTTTTCTTATGAATTCGTCCATATACATCGGAAATAGATCTGACGTGCTATACTGAAATTTTACTTTCCTCCTTATTCTCGACTATAAATTTCTAACACTTCCAGTCTGTATTTCTGGGTTGTTGGGATACACGAAATTTTCTTTATGGATGACAACTTCGTCATGAGTCCTAATTCCGGTATAACTGATATCCTTACGGGCAAATTAATTATGACCGATGGATATGTCGCCGTAGAGTTTCTACTCTTTTGTCCGGCATCACGACGACAAACCCCTTTTGTGTGCCTCGCTGTATTCCTCCGAACACGCAATAGATATTACTCATTTGTCTGTGGTGATAATTTCTGTTAAAAACTGGGATACGTCTACTTCTACAATAAATATAGACGCGCCATTTTCGTCGAAGCCTTTAGTTACGAGTGGATGTGCTGCCACCCATTGCACATAAATTTCTGGACAGTAATTACTCCAATTATACTTTGTACGAGTAGAATTATGCCACTTGGACTAAGGTTTGTTATGTAATTGTATTACTCTGAGTCTTAACAACTTTAATCAGAAGCAGAATTACGCATTGGTGTATCTAGCTAGTTTCCCTTTCAGCAGCAAGTTGCATAACACGTCCTACAGATCGTTAAGGGAAAATTTTCATAAATTTGCTTGTTTATCTATGAATCTCATATTCATTGGTAAGTAAGGTGTATTGAAGTAAAAATTCGCCATCAGGGAACATAGTTCTCTTCCATGCATACCGATATACCACCGGCCGACAGCACAGGTCCTCAAAATTATGTAATGGTTTAAATGTAGTTTGTTTCACTCAATGAGAGTTATATAATATTAACTTAGTTTCCTGTCCTAGTTAGTTTGCTGTACTTCCGTGCGAGTGCTATTTTTAGGCTTTACATGCAGGATTGCGAAGTAACTAGCGGTGTCACCGCCGCCTCAAGGTTTGTTGGACCTAAAAGGCAACTTTGCTAGTGAAGTACTGGGATACGATTTGTAGTAAATTTCCAGAAATTAAATAAATAAAATGCTTTCAAAAACGAAGATCATGAACTGATGTATCTTAAGGAATGGAGTTTGAAAGAATCATTAATCAGCACGAGGAGGTGAATTAAAGTTAAATAAATCACATTTCAAATGTTCTGACTAGGTGGAATGTAAAAGGAAATTATTTTTCAAGTTGAAGTTAATTGTTTTAATGGTCAAGCGTCGGTACATATATAATAACAATGAGCAGGAAAATGATTAAGGTGATAAAACTAAGGAAGGATAGGAAAATACAACCAAGCACTTACGACGGATGAAGGCGGCTGGAAATGATTAACATAAGAGACAAACACAAAAAAAACGTAATATTTCGGTGGTTAAGTATTCCTGCTAGGGGTGAGACAGTAGGCAAGTTGAATTTGAAAGTTTTCAATATATACGTATTCTGCTAGGTGATGTGAGAATTTAATATGCTGAACAGTAGCAAGGCTGGATTAACCGCAAGTCAGAGTGGATAGTATATAATATAGAAATTTTTCCTCTTTGGGGCAATGATCTCAGTATCAAAATATTGATTTGATCCCAACAGGAAATTATAATTGGAAAGACTGAAAAAATGAATAAACTATGGTGAAATGAAAACTTTACTTTAAAGGCCATGTACGGGAAATGTGTCCCTTTTAAGATACAGCAGTGCATATTTAGATCAGTCTCTTAAAACCTCATTTCTTAAGTACACTCTCTATACCTGAAATGTAGAACAGGAATGGTTGTCTTATCTTGATGCTGACTACACACTGAACATTTCAGCGTTTTTTATTTGAACTGGTATTAATATTTTCTTACATCTCTGTTTAGAAATTGTTTAACAATATTTAACCATTTTCTTGACTGTAATGTGCTAAATTATTTTCAGTATTACATAACTGGTAAAGTCTGCTACGTGTGATACAGTTTTATGAATAAAAACATAGGTTAATAAAAATGGAAACGTATTAGAAGATAATCAAGGGATGGGAAGGAGGAGGAACAGTTTCACTACCCAGTGGGATCTACAGGGTTTAATTTGGCACTGGGAGTATTTGTAAACCACTTTTATTACTTTATTTATTTTTAGTTTGTACAGTATTATCAGCTATGATTTAGTAACATCTTATAAAGGAGAGAACATTTCAAGCAAAATTTGGAATGTTTGGTCAACATGGAAAAGACCATAGGACTGGAGTTAATTGTGGGCAATATGGCATTGATGTAGCAGAAATGATGCATCATCTCTAGAGTTAAAAGCATTTTTTTATTTTAGCAGCAACTTTAAAAGTTGGAGGCAGAACTGTTGTTTTGTACCCACATGTCAAATATTGTGATGTGTAGGCCCTATACATATACTTGAAACGAGGAAAAATACATTTCAAATTACTTATCTCAAAATTTCTAGGCAACAAATCTCCACTAACCATTCAGAGTTCCAATGGCATTGATTACAGAATATGCTTTTTGATACACAAGATTTAATTCCCAATGCAAATTGGTGAATTTGCAAACTAATAAGCCCGCTCAGTGTTAATGTGTGTTACTTTGAATACGAACAAAGTTTGACAATTCATATAATGTTCTCAGGTGATTAGCAGAGTTAACAAAGTGTTTTCACACGATATTTCGTTGGTCAAATTCACTGTCGCCGGTCAAAATATCGTGCGAAAACACTTCGTTAACTTAGCTAGTCACATATTGATTTACTTCGAATTGGCAGATTTCAAATTTTGAATTATGATACAGACAGAAACTCTGCAGGCCCTTCTTTTCAAAGATATTTTCGTTTATGTGACTCCATGATATAGTTGTAAGTTCAGTCACAACAGAAGCAGAATGCAAAACAGTTTAACACAATAACTTGGTCAAAGGATGAAAAGAAGATATTGAGTTACTTTACCGGTGGTGGATAGTTTTAATATATGTCTGTTAAGTTTCTACTATCATTCTTTAAATTAATTAGATATTGAATATTTCATGCGCTGTTATATTATTTTACTAGCCTGTTAAAGTATTTTTAATTTCATTTTTGTAATTCCATCTAGATTATTTTACTTAAATCATGAAACTCGAGTAATGTGGAGTTAATTTAATTAATTATTAATATCGGAGGGAATGGAAAGTATTGCCTTCCTTACTTTCGAGTGTATTAAACAAAGGAAACGGCTTTAGTCAATATAAATTACTCATCACTCACCAAAGTTGAAGGCAGCGACGGGAGAAAAATATATATCACCAACACAAAAATACACAATATTTCGGTCTTGATCCTTCTTCATATTAAAAAGAATGAGTCATTTTTCTCTTTAACGTGAAGAAGGTTTAAGACCGAAATATTGTGTAATTTTGTGTTTGTGATATATATTTTTCTTTTCTCTTTAACATGAAGAAGGTTTAAGACCGAAATATTGTGTTCGTGATGTGTTTTTTTTCCCCGTCGCTGCCTTCAACTTTGGTGAGTGATGTCATTTTCACTTTCCTTGTAATTTATATTACTTCCAAGTTTAATAATAAAATAATTAACAAACTGTTAATAGTTAAATGATGATAAGTTAGTTACTTCAACTACTTCCTGTCTAAATATAGTGTTCAGTGGGGACATTCACTCAGAACTTTTATCCTACACTCCTATGACACAAACATGGTAATAATGACAAAGGAGTTCTTTCTTGCATTAAGACCAATCACAACGGATGAGCAGTAACACTCAGGCCTGGCATTCAGGACAACATGGACTCAAAGATTTTGGTTTTCTATAGTTTCTCCACAATATTTCCAGACAAATGCCAGGACAGTTCCTTCAAAAGGCCATGAATGAAATCATTACATTCTTTGACCCCACCCTTCTCCCCTAATGGCATCAATATTGAGATATACAACACACAAAAAAAAACCTTTTATTGGAGAAAATGAAATTTTTCTGTACACTCGCAAACTACATAAGTACATTTGAAACATCTCACGTATTATAAACATCTTAAAAAAGTTTTTTTTTTTAAAGAAAAAAATATTGACTGTGTATGTGTTATACATGCTTTGAACAATAACTGGTTTATTTGGTTTGATGTAAATAGTTACTGCTATGTTAATGTACCATTCTGTAGGTAATGTTGATGGCACTACGATTGTCTTGATATTGCCAAATGTCTTTTTTCTACCATAAAAGACCAAAATGTGACTGCTAAAAAGCACTAACAACAGTTATTTGTATGGTTTTAGTCCTAAGATGGTAATTTTGGTGTATGGTGTAGTTAATTAGTAATTTAAATGTGCTTTGTCAATTGACCCTCTTCACAATCAGAATATTAATATAACTTGAAGTTTTGCTATGCTACTGGATAAATACAGTGACAGAAAAATAAAATTACAACACTTCTAAGGATGCTATTAATTTGCATCATGGAGATTATATAAACGGTAATAGGGGAAAATCACAGGAGGAAATACAAATTTTGTTTCTTACACTTACAACCAATTTATTTGTATTATAAGTTATCAGATTTTAAGAAATACAAAAGCTTTGATACATTTTCCTTACACACTTACATAATCAGTCATATTTCTGGATAACTGACTTAAAACACACAATCAGTGCATTCACTAACTAGGGATACATGTTTCTTTATCGAGTAAAAAAAAGTTGTATATATTTCAAGTGTTTAATTAGATGGTTTTCTGGAGAAATAAATATTTAATTTAATTGCAATGGAGCACATGCTCCGGTTGCAATTTCCCTACACACCCAACTTCCCCCTAGGTTTCTTTTTAGTGTTCAGTGGTGACGGGCTGTCCTTTCTTTACTTGGTTATTACTGTTTGCTTATGCGATTTAAACCTTGCAAATGTTGTTAGTCAGTATATATATCCATGTTTCAGTTAAATCTACACTCTAGGAACTGCTGTAATAAACTCATCTGTAAGCTGCCCATGTTCAAGACTTTGTCTATTAGGCATGATCCGCTTGCTTTTTATAGAGGATATTGCCTTCAGAACTATTTCCAGGACATTACTGCCAATGGCAAAGAAATATACTTTGAATGTTGTTGCAACAGTTTTGAATTTTGGATCCAATAACATGAATTTACTAAACACTTCCTTACTGTGAATAAACTAAAACAGATCTGTGGCATGTTGCAACTTTTTCCTTTTTTCTGCCTGTCAGATATTATAGACTTGCAAAACATCTTTTGCTATCCATCAGGAGATAATGGCCCTGCTACAGCTCTGCATGTTCCAGAAAACTGTTTATATATAATTATCACTACAGAACAATCTATAAACTAATTAATGTTTTAGCCCATTCTAAACTCTATTCCCTTGGTGCTTCTCGTTATAGCTGTTATGTGTCAAATAACATATTTCCTCTGTTTTCAGCAAATTGAACAGCGTGTGCAGCAACAGATCCTTGGCCATTCACCTTCTGAATCACAATGCTAGGATTTCAAGACCAAAGGATTCAGCGATTATCTGTTTAAGAAATTAGTGGGAAAAATTATGTTTGTGACATACAATTTTTCTACTAATTTCTTGTTTATATTGTATATTTGAGTCTCAAAAGAGATTGATATGAATACTTTGTTGGATAAATGACAATCTGATTGTGTGTCTGTGTGTGAGAGGATTTAAGGACATTTTTGTGAAATTTTAAACTATTTATTGTAAAATACTATCATAATGAAACTTTGCAAATAACTTCAAAAACTTCTGTAAATTGTAAATAGTTAAATATATTGACAACATTTGGTGCTCAGTTTGTGATCTTCATAACATAGATTTCTTCAGCAGTTGATATATTTATTGTCTACTGTACAGTATTCTTGGATCAAATGTTGATTTAATATCAACATTTTATCCCAATATTCTGTGGAAAAAGTGGAACATTGATGTAACAGAACCGTCCAAAAAGAAAGAGGATTGTGTGTTAAATATGCAGAGTTTATGAAAATCTGTTGGTATGAAAGAATTATGATACTAGTCCCTAAAGTTTTAAACTAAAACTGGTAAATTAGATGTGGAGAATAATGTATTAGACCAAGTATTGTGCCATTAAATAAAAAAGGGACCTTCTGTGATGTGTTTATTTTTGTTAGGCCTATTCACTGATATCAGAAAATATAATTCCACAGTCTCAATATACTATCAGATCTACTGTTCCCTTCAGCAACTGCAATTTTCTTATTGTTTTGTTTCACTATCCCTTCATTTTTGTGTACTGAGAGTATGCAATCCCCATTTCAACTTAAACTTGAGAAACTTGTACACCCAAAAAAATGAAATGAGGGAAGAAAGTGTTGATTTAATGTATGAGAATGAAAGTTAGGTAAAATCCATATCAGATTTGTAAAACAAACACCTGTTATAAATTAAACTTATAAAATCTTACAGTATAATATCACAAACTTAAATGAATCATCCTTTTTTTAAAATCTTGACTTATGTAACAACTGAACTTTGAAATTAGAAGTGTTTCATCTGATCTCCAAAATGCAGTTTTAATGAATGTGTTGTTGGGGAACATTTTGAGAGATTTGCTTGAAAAGTTGCATCGTGTTTCAAAGTAGGCAAACTATGAGAACAGTTATTAAATACCTGCTTTATCAAAACCAAATATTTAATTTTTGTGGTGATTACGTGTGCATATATGTGAATACTATCAGTTTACTGAAATAACAGAACACTCATAGTAAGAAGGAAAACAACTTTATGGAAATACACCTCAATCATATCAAATACTTGCTTGGTAGTGGTAAGTATCATTGAATCACACCTAATCATATCACTTAACTGAGCAGTAGATGGAACTAAACCATACTACAGATAAAATTAGTCCTTAACACTAAACAGAAATGGCTATGAAATGCTAGGCTCCTCCTCCTCCTCCTCCCACTTGAATAACAACAAATGAAAATTAATAGCAGCAAAGAGAAAATCTAAAAAAAGGGTCTCTGCAGGGAGACTACCGAACAAAGCAGCTAGAAATTTCTATGGCTATGTCAAACTGAGGGGAAGGGAAGGTACTCAGACAATTATAGATAAGGATAGAGAAGAAACTGAGGATTTGAAAAAGGCAATTGGTCTGATGCAAACCTTAGCGACAATTATTTAGAAATGGGAGGTTGTAAAACAGAGGAGGAGCTCATAGACACAAGTAGAAATGTGCAAACAAAAATAAAAATTGAAATACATACTGACAACATTATGAAGGAAGTAAGAAAGATAAAAATCATAAAGGGAATGGTGTAGATAATATTACTACAGGTGTCTTAAAAGATGACAGGATATGATATACGTTACCTTGAAATTTTATCTGTAGTGAGTCTGTAGACTTGCTGTTTACCAGAGAACTGGAAAACTGTGATTGTAGTTGATACGAAGTATTTGTGGTGATAGTCATGTTGGTTCAAAAAGGTGGAGTACCAAATAGGATTGCAAATTACATGCTGATTAGTTTTGACATCAGTAGTAGGTAAATTAATGGAGAGATTTATATGAAACCAAATCAGAATGGTCTAAGAGGAAAGACTCTGGCTTTCAGATCGAAAACATACTTTTAAGCACAGTTATTCATGTGGATTTCAGCTATTGGGTTATATGCAGGATATTTCAAATGAAATGGACAAGGAAGGCCAAACTCGTAGTGTAGCACTAGATGTTTCTTATATATTTGACAGTGTGCCATAAAATGGTGGTAAATAAGATAACAATTTTAGTGAATGAAAGGGTGACTTGCTGCATAGAGGGATAACAGAGTTAGGATAGGAAATGATACATTAAAAGAAGTTGAAATGTCTAGGCTCGATATGCCGAGAAAACATTTATGTGCATGAGATGCAAGATTTTAATTATTAAAAAAAATGTTCTTTTAATTAATTTTTAATTGCAAAAAGCAGGATTAAATTTAAATTACACTCTCTAATTACAAAAGGACAACACAAGTGCGGAATTAAAAGAAAAAAGATTACATTTATAAAACACAAAGAAATACATGTTTGATTAAGATCACACAAGAACTTGAACTCTGCCAGTAAAGAAAAAAAACAGAAACTGACAGACAATAAACAAATTGTTCCCGGCTAGGGAGAGCACGAAACTCCATCAGTTTGGGCGTATACTGGGTAAATGTTTATATGAATTTTTATCACTTATCGTTATGGAGTAAGCTGTCGGTGACCTCGATATTTCCTTCACAATGATGAAACACCTTTCAATGCCATCCACCAACTGAGGTGGGTTCATTATTGGCAGCACATGACGAAAAACGGCACGATAAATGTCATGACAAAAACGTGTCCTCCACGTTTCTTTGAAAAGTCCGCGTACACACACACATGCGGACAGTACGGGGTCCAGCCCCCAAGTGCCCGCGACAGCTTGACCACTCTCACCCCCCGCCTCCCGGAGTGGCATCTCTACCTGCGTCAAAGAAAGCAACCTAGCCGACAACAGGACGCCAGCAGGAATCTGCTAACCTTCCCTGTCTTCCAAAACGGCTGGATGAAATGTCTCACAAATGGAGAGGTGACGGAAAATCAATGACAGCAGAGGCTGGAAATTACATAGCACCAAACCACTGGCTGAAGTCTTTCTTGACGAAGAAAACAAAGTCCGTGGTTTGATTTCCCATAATTTACACTTCAGTTCTCATTTCCTTCAAAACGTTGACGCCACCACACAACTGTTACTGCCCAACTGACACTCGAAAACCAGGGTGAATATGCCCGTATTTTGAAATGAACGGTGATGGGCCTGAAGCATTGTTTCACTTCTACTTAATTACATTTTTAACTGACATTTGGCTGAGTCCTTATCGAACGGCAACAACATACAAATTTTTGAATCTTTTTCTTAGTCTAATGATCTTATCTATAACAAACATACATTTTTTTTACTTATCTTTGGCTGAGTCTATGATATAATCTCTTTAAACATACAATTATTATTTTTTAATGTAAAATTAACACAAAAATTCTCGCAACCTTTTTAGAGTGTGCATTCAGAATTTACACCCGTACTAGAATAACTTGGTGATCAAAAATTCATCTTTACCGTACATAAAAAGTTGGCAAAACAAAATCTTGATCTCATGCGAGAAAAATATGAAAAGAAATGTTGCTACAGACAAACTATTTCAGTTTGTATGAAAAATTAAATGAAAAACAAATTCCCTTACAATCTTACGTAGAAACAACTATAAACTATACCACAATTAAATCTTATACAAAATATTCAAACGAGCCTGGTGACTGGTAAGAGTTTTATGGAATTAAAGAAAAATTAAGTGTGCAAACAACCTCTTAAAAAAAAATCAACGATACATAATCAACAAACTCAGAAACATCTATTTGTATATTTCAGAAACAATAAAAAGAAATCTATCAAAAATACCTCCATCACAAACAGCAAACTGATGTATGCTGGACAAAACAGCTGTCCGACCAAATTATCAAAACTATTCCTACTAATATATTCTACATTAGGAAGAACAAAAATCTGAAATAATATTTTGAAACAAAACCAATAGATTAGCTCCCGAAAGAATAGTATTTTAAACAGACCAGAAATTGTCTGCAGACAACGCTTACCCTCCAAATGAAAAACGGCAACATTGCGACATCTGATTCTGTGATTTCCAAAGAGAAAATGAAAATATTTTAATTTCTTTGGAACCATTATTCTGTTGCGTACCCTGGGTAACTTTTTAGAACAAATTCTCTTATTCTGGCATGTCGGAAACCTTTCCCAGCTGTTGGATTCTGTCACTCCGCAACTGCTGAAGTGTCTGTGCGGAAAAACCGGCTTGGACACCCCTCGACCTGTGAACTCACCGCCAACACGATAATAGACATTCCATTTCTCTGACAGGTTCTCGCTCATTATTCCAAGCAAAGCCACTTTTTTCTCAACCTCAAGAAATTGAACGTAACTTCTAACCCCATGTTCACTGCCAAATCTGTGTGAAGGGATGCGTCTTTTTGTGTCAAATGGCTTGACACGAGCTCCTGAAGGATAATTCACTGATTGAACTGTATATCGCGCAATAACTGACATGTTGTTTCTGCCCCGTGTCCCAGGTGTGTTACTTTGCTCTTCATTGGTTTTGTCTCCGATGTGATTGATATCAGTATCGGTATTCAAAGGTTCCTGGACTGATTCTTCTAAATCAACACTCATTACAGGTGGACCGACTTTTTCACATGCTGAGGCAAATCCATCGCGAATTTCCTGCTTAATATCAGCTAACATATTTTCACTTTGACTTTGAGATTTAATTATACTGCCCTGGATTTTCTGCAACAACAGAAAGCCTTTGACTCTGTGCCACACAACCGCCTTTTAGCGAAGCTACGAGCGTACGGTATATCGGATCAGCTTTGTGAATGGATAAAGGATTTTCTAACTGGTCGGTCGCAGTATGTCGTCGTTGAAGGAGAAAGTTCTTCTAGTCTAAATGTTACATCGGGGGTACCTCAAGGAAGTGTAATAGGACCACTTCTTTTTTTAAATTTTTATAAACGATCTCGGAGACAAAGTGAAAAGCCTTTTTAGATTGTTTGCTGGTGATGCGGTTATTTATAGGGAAGTAAGGAATTTGGCCGATTGCTTAGAAATTCAGCGTGATCTGGATATTATTTTGGCATGGTGCGCTGAGTGGCAACTTACGCTAAATTGTAAAAAGTGCAAGACAATGAGCATAACTAACAAAAAGAATCCAATTGTTCAGAAATACGAGTTAAACAATTCAGTTATTGATATGGTCGATTCTATTAAATATTTGGGAGTAACAGTACAAAGGAACATGAAATGGGACTTACACATTAATTCGTTGGTAGGTAGAGCTAATTCTAGGCTGCGATTCATAGGTCGAATATTGAAAAATTGTAATGAACAAACAAAGTAGATAGCGTACAAATCTCTTGTGCGTCCACATTTGGACTATTGTTGTGCCATTTGGGATCCATTTCGTAAGGAGTTGATCGAAAGTATAGAGAAAGTACAGAGAAGAGCCGCTCGATTCGTGACCGCTTGCTACAGTCCTTATGAAAGCGTCACAGAACTGATTAGACTAGGCTGGGAGTCTCTGGTAGATAGACGACGCACGTTTCGTTTAAACTTATTGGTAACTTCTAGCATCTTTCACAGCAGTATTATTGAGTGTATAAACTATATTGTGCATGGAAGACAGACTGCAGGGAAAGTAAACCAATCTCTTAATAAATCTGAAATCAGGAGAGTAGCAACAGAAACAGAAAAACATTTGATATTACAGGGTGTCCAGAAAAGGACTCCCTGATTTCAAAATTAAATATCACGAAAACAAAGATCGATAGAGGAATGCAGTAAACGGTATGTTTATCGTGACAGCTGTAAGAAGTGTATACAGCAGTTTGAGGAATACTTCGGGAATCGAGTCTTTGCTTTGGGATATCCCGAATTTACTGGTGCAGACATGGATTGGCCTCCATATTCGCCGGATGTGACTTCCTTTGACTTTTTTTTTTGTGGGGCACAGTGAAAGACATTGTCTACCCGAAGCATCCCGCCACGCTGGACGAGCTGGAATCGGCGATCTCTGCGGCATGTGAATCCATTTCGGTCGAGACACTACGAAATCTGATGGCGAATTTCATTCTTCGTTTGCGCCATCTCTGTAGTGCCAATGGTGAAAATTTTGAAAACATTGTGATGTGATTGTTTGCAAAGATTGTTTTCATACGATTATTTCACTTATGTATGCTGATATGAGCTGTACAGCGTACATCTGTTAGCAGCTTTTGTAACTATTATTTCACACTGCTGTATACACTTCTTACAGCTGTCACAATAAACATACCGTTTACTGCATTCCTCTATCGATCTTTGTTTTCGAGATATTTAATTTTGAAATCGGGGAGTCCTTTTCTGGATTTCAGTATGTAACCTTATTCAAGTAAAGAGTTATTTGATTAGATCATCAAATGTGCACACACAAAGTTTCACCATATAACTCTGACTGCGGTAATTAGTTTGTGTAGGATTAATATAGTAAATTTGAAAGATGTCATTGAAGCTAATATTTACAATTAAGAACTACTTCACTCTCCTACTAATTTTCTCAGACAGATCTGTTTTCCCTACTTTGCATATCCAACTCCCGTATCAAACTATAATACAGGTCCCATTTTATCTTACCAAACTGAAGATAGGACTTACCAACATCTTACTGCCCAGTTTCTATATCATGTACATTCCCACATAGCTTTGAGTGACAAAAATAGTCTTTCATACTTAGCAATTTTCTTTTTTATAAAGGCAAAATGAAATGTTTATTTATATGTAAACAAATGTAGGGAAGAGCTGGGCAAGGTGGCCATGGTGGGCAAGGTGGCCTGGGGTTTTTTGGGGCCAAGGAATCGTGCCATCATGCGGAAAAAATCATAACTACTTGCCACTTAATGCCTTCAGCTTCCTTGAGAAGCTCTATCCGGTTACCATATCTCTCGAAGTAATTAGAATATTTGTGGTTTTTGACGAGCCTGATGTTTAGTAAATGGTCAGTTTATGAGTTTATTACTAATAAATCAGATGACTTACCGCTTCTGAACAAATTTCTATTGCAAGAGTGATGTTTTTGCTGCAAGTTCCTGATTTGATGATCATGATTGTTTTTTTTTTCTTTTTTTTTTAAAAAAAAAAAAGATACAATGACGTTTCTGTAACGGCGACAAACCGGGCAAAGTGGCCATCTCCTGGTGGCCGTAGCCTCCGTTTGTAGCGCAAGGATTCTGTTTGTTCCTTGCAGATTATTAACATTATACAACGCTTTGAATAGATGCTTTATTTTTATGTGAAGCTGAAGTGAGTATATTAATAATAATCAAAAAACAAAACTAATTAAATTATTTCTATTTTGTGATGGTATTTTAACTGCCGGAAACTTTGTGAGCCCAAAGGATATAGTCTTGCAACAGCAGGAGGAAAAAGCAAATGTAAAGGCCGAAACAAAGGTTCTTTGCAGATGTTCACATCAAGTTCTCATAAAAAAAAAGTATTTGAAGCTGCAAACGCAAAAAAAAGGATAAGAAGCAAAAAAAAGTATACCAATCCTAGATAGAAAACTACCAACCGCAAGAGATCTAAACCAAAAAAGAGTGTTATTTTGATGATGACGATGATAATAATACAGACAGTGCCTGTACTGCAACGAATTTTTCAGCTCAAGATCACGAGAACGATTGACAGAGTGCTAAATGCATTACTTTTGGGCTCACTGACTCTGTGATTGAGGTGAACGACATAGCTATTCCTTCGTTTACGAAACTTGGAATTAAAGTGCCTTTTTCCCGTTATAATTCCTATTATTTACAAGTTATCTGACATTTTAAAAAATAAAGTACACCGTTTAGAAAATTTAGAGCATTTTTAATCACTTATTTCTGATTTTGAAACTGAGTTGTCACTTTGTCCGACCATGTGGTGTTTGGAACAGGTGAGCTCACCCCATCAGTGGTGGCATAGCTAAGCAGTAAGCAAGTTATAATCAAATCCTCCTATGACTCTCCACAGACACACGACTGTCGCCAACGGCTCTACTCTCTTCAGATCAGAGATGGGGGCCACTTCTCAGTCAGTAACAGTATCCAGCATAGACTATGGACCTTCACATTGAATCGTCAAAAGACAAAAGCCATCAACCTCCATGTCGTTCTGCAGGTTAATTCGGTTTGCTGGCTTACCCCTCTTTGAGAATGATAACCTACTCCTGCAAACAACCCTGTCTCTAACCTTTGACTATGTGGAAGGAAAATGACCGGCATTTAAGGCCGCATCCTACGTACGCTACAAAAGCGAGCGACCTCTGGCTCTGCTACTTGCAGCGACAGCAGTCGGAACGCTTGGGTGTCCTGCGTTTAAGCGACAGATTCGCTCAACAAGTTGAGCCTGTCAGCTGAATAAAAATATCGCCGAGAAGCCTTAAAATGTTGTTGATGGACAGTGCATTAACTAAACTAGCCTTAATTACGAAAATTAGGGTAAAGAGGAGTGCTGTAAATCAAATATATCGAGAGAGGCACATTCATGGAGAATTCCACCACTTATATTTACAGCTAAGATCACCACCAAAATTCTTCGAATATACGAGAATGACTACAGATAAATTCGAATATCTGATAAATGGATTGCAGAGACATGTTTCGTATGCAGCCACAAACTTTCAGCAGCCAATAAGCCTTGAAGAAAGTCTGATTATTACAACATCTTTTATGCCGTGTGCATTTCAAGTTTTAAACTTGCAACATTATAATTATTTTCCGTGCCCCCTTTATAATTTGTTGTTTCATATGAGTGATAGAGTGGTCAAGTAAGGCAGGAACTGACAAACATACTGCGGGAAATCTGGCGAACAGCAAAAGTTCCTGACGAATGGAAGAACGCACTGATACACCCATTATATAAGAATGGTGACAAAACATGTGAACAATTACAGAGGAATTTCCCTGGTAGCAATGACATTTAAGATACTGTCAAAAGCTCTTCAAAACAGTATTGAACCATTTATAGACAAACAAATCGGAGAATACCAACGTGGGTTCAGAAAAGTACGCTACTGTGTAAATCTGAAAACTGTAATAGGAGACAGGGTTACAAAGAACAAAAACTATGTTATTGTTTATGTGGACTTCAAGAAAGCTTACGACTTAGTAGATAGAGTCTCTTTACTGAACATTTTACAGGAATTTGGTGCTGACGCAAAATTGGTCAACATAATCAGGCAGACCCTCGCTGGAAAAAATTCAAAAATGAAATTTATGGGATAGATATCAGAGGAATTTAAAATAAAAGCTGTTGTCTGGAAGGTAGATGGGCTGTCCCCAATTTTATCGAATTGCGTTTTGGAGAAGGTAATAAGAGTATGGGAAGAGAAATTCAAGTAAAGGGGAATTCATCATACGATTAAGTTCGAAGCACATAGGGGTTGGAGTAAACTGTTTGACCTTCGCTGATGGCATTTCAGTTCTCTCTGGAAGTATAGAAACCACACTCAAACAAATCAACCTTCTGAAAGAGAAAACAGGAAAAATTGGACTTCAGATCTCTTTTGAGAAGACTAAATTCATCACCAACATTAGGGATTCACTCACATTACTAAACACAGAGTATGGAAAAATTAACAAGGTCAATAAATTTAAATATATAGGTGAAGTAATTCAGATTAATCGGCTTGATAAGGAAGCAAACATATCAAGAGCAAGAAAATTAGAACTAGCATACCAATTGACTAAAGATACATACATACACAGGTGGGCACAGTTAATCCAAACGTTAACTTCGTTAATCAGTATTCCGCTACTTAAAAAGTTAACTTCGATAATCGTTAAAGCGTTAAATGTATATAAATGTAACGCAAGTTAAAGTTATCCGTTAAAAGTTAACTAGTCAAAAGTTGTACTGATGTATTTGTATTATAGTACGGTAGGTATAACTGCTCTCTATCTCAAGGTGTTATGTACCATGATGCAAGTGTGGATTTATTTATAAAAATTAACAAATTGTGCTTACGCTTTCGCCACAACAACGAAGTGGTATTCCTGTCTGTTTTTATCTTTGTTGATACTGTGATCAACATAACACTTGCAAATTGTCTTACGAGAGACAATTAAGGTACTCGTGACTTTATAAAAAAAAGTAGTAAAAAAAAAACATGAATGCAGAATGAAAAGCAACAATATTATAGAAAACAAGTTGGACTGGGACACCTGAATATGTGAAAACTGCGACCAGTGAAATTTGCGGCCAACCTAAAATGTGATCAATATAACACTTGCAAAAATCTACGACCAATGCCTGTTACGGTTACCTTTGTGCCACGGCCTACCTGTGACCTAAAGGCCCATTTAGATGACTCGGCCTGGTTTCACTAAATCATGGCCTGCATGTTTTTACGTGAATAAATAGAATGGAAGTTATTCAGCGACATCCTTTTACATTACACGGCCGAAACTGCCAAACTAGCTTCTACATTTTTTTTTTTTTTTTTTTTTTTTTTAAAAAAAAGACACACAAATGTTTCGAATTAAAATTGCACATCACCTTTTTCATAACTTATGTATTATTTCTTTGAATTTTTTCGCACTGGTTACTGAAAGTTGAGTTTTTTGCTGATCTGCAACACTGTATGCAGACACCAGTGCGATACTAATTATCGATCAGGCGGCCGATCATCCACTGGCACAGAATTTCGTCCGAGTAATGCCCGATTTGACGGCCGAACAGTTTGTCCGATTAACCTCTTCCGACACACACTGCCGATCCGTCACTGTGCTTCAACACCAACTGAACGCGATGTTTTTTACTAAACGTATAATAACGACATACATTTTGTAATAATAAATACACCTCATTACAGATAATAATGTTGATTTGTCAATAAGATAGGTTATGACGCTTTTTAGTTTATTTACATTTGCAGAATTCACAATATAAAATAGTCACGCCACCGCCGGCTGAAAATGCTCGGCGCGCCGCCGCCAAGATTTTAGTAGGTGGCGCCCACTACTACACCGAACATACGAGCAGCGCTGCCAGTACAGCCAACTTATATTATACCGCTGTCTCTTTGAAATTATACAGAATGAAACCCAATTATACAAAGGGGTCATCCATTGATTACATACGTGAGTGAAAGTGCTGGGAGCAAAAAAAGTCCACGAAAGTAAACAATGTATACATTGATAAATTTTGAATAACAAAAAGGAAATAGATATGCAGGAAGGGTTGCCAACTCAATGAAACAAAGGGCAAACACTTTCAAAAAGGTGCTGGAATTTACTTTACTTTTAAGTGCTCATTTTTGTATCCAATTATACAAGGCAATCTGTTATACAAATAGGATATAAGAGGTAACCAAATTATATAAGTTTTGTATCCAATTATACAATGTGGCAGCCCTGCATACGAGTGGTGGCGTGGCGCACAGTTCAAACAAACTAAAAGACGTCAACAACCTATGTAACGGACTAAAGTTAACGGAAGTCAAATTTAACGGAAGTTAAGAAGACCGTTAATGATTTTTTAGGTTAACTTAAAAGTTAAATTTTCGCAATTTTTTTAACTTCGTTAATTAACGATTAACGGATTAACTGTTTTTTGCCCAGCTGTGCATACATACAATAAGAAGAACCTCTCAAGGAAACATAAAATCAAACACTACAACACAGCAATCAAACCAGAAGGTCTGTAAGGCTCAGAATGTTTGTTCTCTATGAAAACTGAAGAAATAGAAGAGATAGAGAAAAGGGAAAGGAAAATCTTGAGAAAAATTTGCGGACCACTAAAAAATGAAAATGGTGATTTTAGATACCGGAGGAATAAAGATCTATACAAAGAAGAAGAAACTGAAAGGATGTCGGACAAGATCAGAAAGAGGAGAATCTGTTTTTTTGGTCACATAATGAGAACAGATAACAACAGACTTACAAAAAGAATTTTCAACCATGTTTACAAGAGTAAGAAGGGCAACCAGTGGATCCAAGGAGTAAAGAAAGATATGATTGAGATCAGAATAACAGAAGATTTAATACAAGATAGAGCAACTTTTAGGAGATTGATCCAAAATTTCAAGGGTTTCTACGAGAAGAAGAGGAGGAAATGTAGTAACATATGGATGGAATAAAGGAAGAAACAGTAAAGTGAAAGGATGAAGAACTATTGGAATTCAAGAAAAGAAAGATCTAATTGAATGCACGGGATTACTTTTCGTGGTCCTTAGATGGCCGATATCGAAGATAATAAGAAGAAGAGAGAGTAGTATGCAGTTGCGTCAGTATGAATGAATAATTTTCCACGCGTAAATGGTTGGAAATACAGGTTTGGGCTAAATAAATTCATAAAGCGAATAGTTAATATACTTAATGTCGAAAACTTCAACCTTTGGCCTCCATAAATAGAAGAATTATTTGCCATGGAAATAAAAGTGGTTAATATAGATTACCTTTTCCCAATTAAAACATTTCGTTCTTTCAAATACAAAAAAATTTCATTCAAAGTATTTTTTTCTTCTTCTTCTATTTCTTCTTCAGGTATTTTGCTACAGGAGCATCGTTCCGCCAGGTCTTATTTTCATTTAGTGTTGGAAAAACAACAGTTGAAAATATAGTGAGTGAAATTTCAAGGGCGTTGCGGACACGTTTTTCAGCCATTATATCCCACAACAAAGGAAGGAATATTTCTTGCAACCTAACCTATCCTCGTAGTAGCAGACGCTTCTAGCCAGTGCCTGTCGCGGGTACTACAGACAAGATACAAACAGGTTTGAAATTCAAACGTCACCTTTTGTAGTGTCAGGCTGGCAGCGCTACAAATGAAGCTCATGTAGGACAGAACCTTAACTGTACCTGCGTTTGTGTTTTGTCGCCTGAAACTGTCGCGAACATAGGACGCGGCCTTAAGCTGGTTGCATAACCACCACATTACACAATTGGCTGATTAGTAACTTGCCATCTCTCTCTCTCTTTCTCTCAAGAAATGCATCTTTTGACTAATTGGCACAGTCCGCACAAAGCTCAGTCTTCAAAGGACAGTGTCTGTGTGTAACATTAACGGAAAGAAGAACGTTCTTCACCCTGGTGGTGGAAAGTATAACTGCTTGGATATCTAACGCAGACGCTAGCGCTCCAAGAGTTAGTTCATGGAACTACTACCGCACTGAAACTTACTGGTCCAACTCGCCCATATGACACAAACATCCCTTGCTGGGCGCACTCAGCCACACTGGCGGGGTTTTGCTTACTATATTAATAAAACGCTAACATTGGTAACTATGTCCGCCACGCAGCCAGCCTTCGTTGGTGGATTAACAACGGCCAGAGGTTGTAGAGGTTATGAGCCATGGAGGAAGGTATATTTAGAGACGAAATAACGCTAAATCCATAAAACCTCATGAAAAAAATGCTCTCCTTCTGTGCATGCGCGGCAGCAACAGGGATTCCCCCAAAACATTGGGTTGTTTGCACTGTGTCAGCTGCTGAGAATATTTTATTTTCTAATATTCTAAAGTTTTATATAATGCCAATTTGTGTTGCATATGGTTGCACAAACATACAATATAGGAAACA
This sequence comes from Vandiemenella viatica, assembly GCA_031002005.1. NCBI lineage: Eukaryota > Metazoa > Arthropoda > Insecta > Orthoptera > Morabidae > Vandiemenella > Vandiemenella viatica. Next base: position 188,737,804 of record JARYHS010013631.1, on the reverse strand, counting down.
ACCTGGAATAGCGTTTCATAAGTAAGTTACATTGTAATTATCGTTCTTGAAGCAGTGCTGGATTTCCCATTAGGCAGGATAGGCTCCAGCCTAGGGGCGGCAAATTTCCTAGGGTACCCGTTTTAGTAAGACGTCAAATTTGTGTGCGATCATAAACATAATAGAAAAACGTCTACTATAAATTTTCATTAAGTGGTGACATCTAGTAGTGAAGTGACAAACTCGGAACAATTAATATAAAAGAAAAATACGTTTACTATCAATTTTCATTTAGGTAAGTGGTGACAGCGAACAATTAGCTAAATTATTAATTTAATTCTTCCTGATTTTCTATCTTGTTCAGCGCAGTCTGTATCCCGTCGTATATTTCCGAAGGAAGACTCTATAGACAGAGGTAAGTTTCTGCTGAAAGACTTACATTTCATGATTTCTATAATAAAAATACTTAAGTATGAGCTAAGATTTCATTAATTGAATATCTGGATATTGAAAGTACCCGAGCGCTCGAAAGTCCTAATTTTATTGAAAAAATCTGAAAAGTCACTGATTTTTTAAACTTAACTCGTCATTTCTCGGCTAATAATGAATTAAATTCTTTGAAATTTTTAAGGAACATGCATTGAACTATGCCGAAACCGGTATTCTGATTGAAATTAGTATAAATTATAACAGTTTAATAATAATTGATTACAAATCAGAGCGTACGTCTTAACGTGTTTTCTGTTCTTTGCCGATAAAAAGTCTTACGAAGTTTGTCGTATGGAAAACTGTCTGTGAGAAAGATGTTTCTCTATGTTCGCCAGTCAAAAAATCCCGTAGAAAACTATAATTATGTATTACATTTTTATTTTCTTGTTTGCATTCTTGTTTCATAATAAACATTCATTTTTCTTGTTTCTATTTTATGACTAAATCTGAAAACTTTCAAGTAATGAAGTCACTCTTAATCTATATCCATTTACATATACATGTAATCGTTTGCTACCTACTAAAGGTAATACAAATTAGTGATTATTATAAGAATGAAGAAAAAAAGGGCGGCACAAAATAATAATAATATAATAATATTTAATTAAATTGCAATGGGGGCGCACGCTCCAGTGGCAATTTCCCTACACACTGATTTTCCTCTCTTTCCTGCATTCACCTACATTTGCTCTCTACAAATTTTAACTTTAAATTCTTTCAATGTTTTTGGTTAATAATTCTTGGTAACTTATTCCAATCACTGACACCCTTACCTAAAAAATAGAATCTTCCTACACCCTTGTGCCTGAAATCTAGTGCCAGCTTGTGGTCATGGTCATCTGTTCCCTTCCGAGCCTAACTTTTAATTCTTACACCAAAATCTTTCCATGCCTCATCATTAATATACGCCTTGTACACTCCCATGACTCTCTTCACCCTCCTCCTGCCTTCCAATGAATCCCATTCCAGCTCTTATATCATATCTGTAACTGATTGTGTTCTGCGATAATTTCCAGAAACATATCTAGCAGCCCTTTTTTGCAATTTCAAAATTCCATATGAAACAGCAAGCTACAATGACTTTATTACTTTTCCCTGGTGTTAGTTATTGTATTATTACCACAGGTTCCATGTGAGCAATGCGGTACTGCCTTTGATGTTGAATGTTTGTTAAAATGAACAGCCTACACTAAAAAAAAGTTTAAATCCGGCCCTGTCTTGATGTATCTGATAGATAACTGCAACATTAGGACCTATCGCTATAAATTTATTCATTGCTCTCAATAGGATCATATCGTTCTCAAATTTTTGTTGGTGTAGTGTAGACAATTAGCATATGTTACTACTTTGCTCCTGAAAAGCTAGTCTCATTGTAGACAAGTGTTGAAAATTTAATTTAAACGGGTCAAGTTTACATCGCGACACAGTGAATATAGTATTCTGCAGGCTTTACTCAAGTTTCAGTTTACACTGAAAGTGTACTACGAAATTAATTGTGATAATTTGTGCTGTGCAAACTAATAAACGTGATTAAATAGATGTTGTTGTCCGTAATGTAGTTCGCGATGCATTTCATGTGTTTAGGTGTGTCTACATAGTTTGATTTTGTAGCGGCAATATTGTTGGTAGGTTGAAATGTACCAGAAGAGAACAAACAATTTGTTTATTATTAGTTGTTAGCTTCTGACTTATGAATGCACTGATTTTGCTAGCAAAATTATATAGGCCAGTAACTGCACAATATCTTCTAAGTAAGCTCAGAAACTATGAGGTCTTTTGAAGTGATCATTTTTTTTATATTTCTGAACATTGACTTAGGCTATTTTTTAAATTTCTGATTTTGGTGACGTTTTTATTCTGGTTAAGGCCGCGTTTCAACCTAACCACAAGGATTAGTAAAAAAATAAAACACCCAATCTGCATGTGCAGCAAAATTATCTTTTGGTTCAGTCTGCATCATACCGGCAGTTCTATCATTACCGTGGCGCCACAATCTGATGATGAATTCTTATAGAACTCAACGAAACAAATCGAAATTAAAGAATAACATTTTTTTTTTTTTTTTGATATCTCGCTTGGTTTTCGAGACATAGCATGTTAAAATCAATTATATCAGTTCCTTGTAATTTTGGTAACTTTTTTGTTTTGTTTCAGGCTGTATTTCAACCCAATAACAATCACTAGGAAGAAAATAAAACACCTATATTGCATTTCCACAGTGTAGATATGGTTTGTTTCGGTGAATTTTTTTATGGTCCAGGCCAGATCTCACCCTAACTTCCTCACATTTGAGGTACAATAATTCGAGATTATTCTTTATTTTCGATTTGTCTCTTTAAGTTGCTTACCAATTCATCATCAGTTTGGATATGGCGAAAGGTTACTTCTGTTCCAGGCCGCATTTCAACCTAACGACGTCAATTTTAAGGTACAATATCTCTAGAACTAAGCGAGATATCACAAAAATTTATTGTTTACTTTCGAGTTACTTCGAGTTACGTAAGAATTCGTCATCAAAATGCGGCGCCACGGTTATCGTTGAATCCCCTCATAACATAACAACCTCACTTTTGAGACAGTATATCTCGCGAACTAAGCGAGGTATCGAAAAATTTTATTCTTTATTTTCGATTTGTATCGTCGTGTTACATAAGAATCTATCATCAAATTTGACTTTGGGGGCATTTTTCTTCTGAATTTCAACCAGCAACTCCAATCTTTTGAAAAAAAGTATATCTCGAGAACTAAGCACAATATCAACAAAAAAAAAATATTCTTCACTTTTGATCTGTCTCGTCGAGTTACATAATAAGCCATCATCAAATTGCGGTGCCATGATTGTCTTATGATTCCCTTGAGGTTTTTGTGCCTATTCCCCGTGTTTCTACGGCCAAGTAATATGGCGGCCTTCTCATCCTACTTCTCTGTACCCGGCTTCACTCCAGTACGTGGTGAAGGTCCCTTGCGTCGTCTCCATAATTCCTTCCTCCATGTTATAAGCTTTATTTAATATTTAGTTAAGCATCCGCGAAGAAATGAATGTTCAAAAAGCCGAACTAATACTTTTATTTTGTTTAAATTGACATATTAATTAGTAGATGTTATTACTTATATTCGTTCGTTGTAGATGTATTCCATAAATTCTTTGTCCATAGACAGGCTTATATAAAATAAAAGCTTAATTTTCGATCAGCAATGTTAGCAGAAGTTTTGATTAGATTGTTACTTCCAAGTTAGCATTGGTCAAAATTACAACTGCCATTTGACGGTACAGCATAAAGCATGAGTAATTTAAATTTAAAATATAAAGTTTTAATGAGCACCTTGTTACTGAAATCATTACTTTGTTTGAATGAAAGTACTTCCTGATTGATAGCGATCTACGCAGCGTAGATCACAATTAAAATTATTATTACGTGACATAATGTAAATTAAGATTTATTTTTAATTTCCTTTGCTTACACTGACGTCCTATTACTGGGGTTACTATTTCAACCGTACGTAACTGTGTCCGGTCAAACGTAATATCGATCTGAACCACGGATAACAAAACAGGATCGGTGAAGATTTGGGATCAAGATAACACGCAAAACAGTGAACGTATTAATTCGCGTTCCATTGAGATTTTCCAACGGCAATGTTGGCGGAGTTTGTGGTTAGGTTGAAATGCAACCAAGACAAGGATGACAACTGAAACGTTTTGTTACAGTGCAAGGCTCATGATGAATTGCATTAAGATTTATTTTATAACAGTTCTGATCAGTTAAGCAATTGTGAAAAAATGACTTTCCAGAACGCTCCGTTCAAACCTCAGGGCTAGTTGCTTATACTGGGACGTCCATTAATTATGAGAAGTGTTTTTACGTAAATTTGGACTCCCTTCCCCGTGGTGAGATTTGGCAAGATCTGGTGGGAGAATAAAATGAGAGGAGGCAAAAAGAAAATAAAGCAGTTAACAATGAATGGAGATCACGAAGTAAGCGGATGCTTTTGTTCTCAGATATTGTCTTGTACACAAAAACGTTGAATGGTTGTTATATTTTGCGTGAGTGTAGTAGCATTGTGAAATAAACCTGCAATCTTCAAGTAATAGGTACGTACAAAGTCCGATCAAGTTATAAAGTTGTAGATGTTGGAGCTATAACTCTGAAAAGAAATAACAAATAGTGTGACTTCTTTCAGTCTGAAATGTCTGGGTTCGTTATGCCGAGAAAACATTTTTTTAATGACATGAGATGAAAGATTTAATTATTAACAAAAAAGAAGTTGTTTTAACATTTTTTTAATTGCAAAAAAACATGCTAAAAATTTAAATGACACCCTCTAATTACAACAAGGAAAATGTTACATTTATAAACTAAAACACAAAAAAATACAAGTTGTTTAACATTACATCAAAAAAATGGACTCAGCCAGCAAATGTAATGCTTTTAATTCTTAAATTGTTCCCGGCTAGCGTCGATCAGTTCAATAGTGTTTCACTGCCAAGAAAATGGGGCTAAAAGACTCAAATTAAATTGTGACTTATCAGTTTCGTCGAGACGGTGGCTGCATGCTACAAACTGGAGCGGTCTCCTTCGAAACAGACGTTCCTTGGAACGTTTCCCACACGTAGAAAAACAATCACGACAGCACTATGCCGTGACAAAACGTGGCGTCCACGTTGTTGTCCACACGCACACACCAGACGTGCGTGGTCTTCCGGGATCCACCCGGTAATCCAGTATACAACACACGTGCGTACAATGCGGGATCTTAACCCGAAGTGTCGCTCCTTACTGCATGTCCACTCACCCCCTCCCGGCTCCCGGGGGTCCTCTATACCTGGGTCCAACTGACAAAGGATTTAGCCACGCTGTCAACCTGCCGCCTCGCTGGAATTCCACACTCCGCCGTCTCACAAAACCGGCTGAGCGAAATATATTGAGAGGCGACAAAATATTGAAAACGGCAGAGGCTGGACATTACAAGTCAATAAAGCAAGACCATCTGAAATGCCACAGCTTGCAATTCTCAATCTCTTCCTATCTTAAAAGATTGATTTTTGTTATCTTAATATATCAAATACAGCAGAAGAAAAAAGATGCTGATGTGTGAGACTGTTCTTTCAGGTATTCAGGAAGAGTTAACAGAAGTGGTACTATTCACAAAGTCCATGTGTGTCAGAAAGCATTTAATGCACTATACGGTATAGCAAGATGTCAATTAGCTACAATACAGACTGATCGGGTAAAGCCCTGAAATATAAAAAGGAAAAATATTTAAAACACACCAAAAACCTCAGTAAAAAAAAAAAAAAAAAAAAAAAAAAAAAAAAAAAAAAAAAAAAAAAATCTTTTCATAACCAGACGGAAAGTTATAATGGCAGCAGAAGAAATTTGTCCGCTGCCCTAGAAGGCCTATAATAGAGAAAATCACTTAAGACCTAACCCTTCAAAAACTGAAGTGTGTGCCTTTCACCTAAAAAACAGGAAAGCTCAGCAAAGTTGAATGTAACGTGGTCAGGTATGGAATTTCAGATATGGAACACGCCAAAATATCTAGGAGTGACACTCAACAGAACTCTCACATATAACAAGCACTGCATGAATTGCAAAATGAAAATATCTACAAGAAACAACTTACTGCGCAAACTAGTTGGATCATAGTGGGTCAGTCAACCACAAACTATACATACATCAGCAATGGCACCTCTGTTGCAGAATATGCATGCCCAGTTTGGTACTCATCATCTCATACCAAACAGTTGGATGTAGCCCTCAATGACACCTGTAGTCTAGTGACAGGCTGCGTAAAGCCTACCTCTGTTGACGGGCTTTACCAGTTCTCGGGGATTGCACCACCCACCAGTAGCGGATCCAGGGGGGGGGGGGTTCGGGGGCTGAAGCCCCCCCCCCAAAAGCACCAAGGTCACCCTTAACGACATGTATTTTGGGGACTTTTTATTATTTATTTTTTTTTTTTTTTGCTCTACAGTTTTAATAAGTGCGGCAATCTGGAATAATGAGATTTCTGTCGGCGAACCCCTCCTTCCCCGAGTCAAGCCCCCCCCCCCCAAAACAAAATCTTGGATCCGCCACTGCCACCCACCACCCAGTATCCAGAGAGAAGCGGTTGCGCACACACCGAGCGTGGTGAGTGAACGGTTAACGTTCTGGCCCCGCATTTGGGAGGACGCGGGTTCGAATCCCCGTTTTGGGTTTTCCATGGCTTCCACAAATCATTCCAGGCGAATGCCGCGATGTTTCTTTCATAAAGGCCATGGCCGAATGCCTTCCCGTTCCTTGTCCCCAGTCCCATCCCGCCTCTAATGACCTTAGCCGTCGACGAGGCGCAAAGCAGTAAATAAAATAAAATAAAATGGTTACGAACAAGGAGAGCACGAAAGTAGAACGGGAAAACGCTCGCTCATCCACTGCACGGCCATACACTACCAGCTAAGGATTGCAATCCCGCAGAGTTTTTAATCCCGCGGGATTTTCGCCAGTCCCGTGGGATTTTTGCGGGATTTTCGCCAATCCCGCGGGATCGGCGCTAATAATTTTTTAACGTATATTTTTAAAACAAAGTTATTTAAAGTGTTAGCAAATTAAATAACAATCGTCTGTTAATTAAATTAATAAATCAATTTTTATGTTAAATGATAAAAATTAACAGTTAACAACATTTTAATTGGCAAAATGACATTACATTTTTTTAGCCTGTCTTAATAACATTCCGAGATTTACATTGCTAAAATATCCAAACAAATTTTAAATAAACAATTAAAAATGCAAAATATTTAGTCTTAGGTCATATTATGTACCTTACAATAAGCCATATCAGTTTGAAAACATGGTATGCATAGCGGCCAAGTCACCGGAGTTTTCTTATTATTATTTTTTTAAACATACGATCTATAACACCGAGAGAAAGCATTCTATTTCACAAAGTGTAGTGAATATACTCTATTTAGTGTAGACTTGGCTCAGAACAAGATCTCATAACTTTTTGTCACTGCACAAGAATTGTTTATGTGGGATTCATTATTATGTCTTCTGATTTCTCGATTGACCTTATAGTTGATTCATTGTTATTAAAAGAAACTTCTCACCAAGACAAACTGTCAAGTATTTCAGTTTTATTTTAAGTGGTGTAACGACTTTTTTTAGAATGGAAATTAATTTTTTATGTAAGAAAGGAGACTTTCACGGCGTATAATTGCAATGAAGTTCTCAGGGTGCGTCGCTAGATTGCGCTGTAAAAACACGAAATTTCACACGTGAGGAAGATGGAGGAGGCATGGTGTTTTTGCAACAAAATTCGGCGATACACCCATGAATACTTCATTATAACTTTTGTTGCCTTTAGTCGAAATAATAAGGAATTGAAAGGACGCATCTTATTCACTCAAAAATAATGTATTGTGGCAATTTACCGAATCATCCCAAGAGGGATTAATCGAAAGCCAGAATGGCACATGTAAGCAGGCGGCTTTCGTCAAAGAACATGTTTTTCAAACACATTGAGGCGGCGGTAGAGACAACAATAAGTCAAAGAATATACAATTGCCTCTCTATAACTGCTAAATAAATAGGTATGCAATTATTAAAATTACCATAACATTAATTTAGTATCAACGAATAATAAGATTTTCAGCCGCAAATATAGGAAGTAGTCACAATTACTTTATCTGCAAATACAGATGACGTGTGAGACACATAAAAATTACTAATCGTACAAAATACGCAACATAACTCAAGTTATAGAAATGTGTGCTCAAAACAAACGTAAGTTTTAATGAATACGTAAAACTAGATCTATTCACTTACGAATGACGAAGATTGACAAAAACAAACGTTTATTCACACGAGTCAAATGCCAACGGCAAGGGTACGGGCAATACATCTGATAGAGACCGAGTGGGGCAGCGAGTCACGCAGACTGACATACATTTTCGCCGGATTGCAGAACCGCATAATTATGTGCGGGATCCGACAGACTGTCTAATGATGCGGAATCCCGCTTTGCTTGATTGCAGTTCCTACTACCAGCCCAGAGACTCAAATCCAGGAAAAGCTTCCTGAGATCATCACGGGAACTAATTGGGTCACCTGAAAAGGCAAGACTACAGTTGTGGAAAATGAAGGTTCCTAACATCTCAGGACCACTAACAGTTGCAGCTCCAAAAACGAACAGTAATACTATGCATTGACGGTCTGCCGTGGAGAAACGTAATGCGTTAGGATAACACCATCACAGTCGTACACGAGAATCACCATAACTCTCACCATACTGGGGCTCTGACGCACTTTCGATTTTCGCGGTGACCCATAATGACGCCATTCGTTGGATTGGCGTTTCAGTTTTGGCTCGTACGATGTGGCCCATGTCTTATCCAGTGTTACGATACGGCGTAAGAAAGCATCTCCTTCGCGCTCCCAGTGCGTCTGAGCAGCGTCGTAACGCATCCATTTCTGAATTTCCGTCAATTCATGCGGAACCAATCGTGATGCAATTTTTCGCATGCAAAGGTGTTCCTTCAGGATGCGAAGCACAGTCGTATGCGCTAATCCGGTTTCGTAGGCGAGCTCACGAATCGTCTGGCTTCGATCACTGTTCACTAACGCGACAACAGTATGCACTTCTTCTTCAGACACGCTATGATGACCTGCCAGATGCATGTCTGCCACAGTTTGCCGACTTTCGTTGAAGGGTTTTACCAAACGTGCCACTGTTCTGTACGGCAATGCCGATTCCCCGCACGCCTCTTGAAGACCTGGATGACACTGTCGTGCTGTACGACCTCTGGCACATTCAATCTTGATCCAACTCCGTTGTTCCTTTTTCGAAAACATAGTGACACCGTTACGTTCAGTGGCGTACCTAGGGTGGGGCAGGTAGGGCACGTGCCCTGGGCGCCATTGAAAGGGGGGCGCAAAATTCTCAAATTATTAAACTTAAAAATCCAAATAAATAATTCATATTCAAATAATCCCACGATACCAGCGCGGGGCTGATGAGCTTTCGCGAATGAGCGAGAAGGAATGAGTAAACAGCGAATCGCAACACGATTGGAAGGTATATTGCGTGCTCTGTCCAAATTGAGTGGACCAATAGTAGCGGCCTCTACCCCGCGCCCGCATTGGCAAAATTTGTTCTAAGGTTATGAGACAATCGATACTTTCTCCATTGCTTAATTGCTGATGAGATGATTGGCGTGGCTCAGTGGTGTATTTTATTTGCCTTGTATGCGTCGTGAGCGAGCATGAAGCTACTTTATTTCGCAATAAATCCAACACAATTTGAAACGATTGTTTTCAAAGAAAAAACAGAGAGAGGCTGAGGGACGGAGAAAAGAAAATTGCAGGATGAAGTAGCACAAAAATCCAGTAAGCACTTCTTCTTGAAAAGTCCACTACAGGAAGCTCAACATGTCCTAAGGAATTGCGTATATCGAGATGTACAATGAAATACAAAGTACCCAACACTAATTCATCACAAGACGAGGAGGATATAAATTTAGATAATACTGAGTGTGACGAGATTAAGAGCAGAGGGGCTACGAGTTCTAAGACTTCTGAAGAATTTGTAGAAAACATTGGTATTTTAGTAGGGAAAAAAGTTGGTGGAGGTTATATGGTGGACGATGTAGAAAACCGAATTACTGCCAGACCAGAAGTAATTAATATTGGACTTTTTGGTAAGACAACTATGAAATCAGTTCTGTCGGATAATTTTAAAACAGAAATATGTAAAATGGGTTCAAAATATTTCCAAACTACTGACGGTCCTATCCAACCTGCAAATAACCGTTGTATGAGCAAAAACTGGTTTACACTGGAAAGCATCTGAACGGCTCACTGCCCATGAAAATGCTAAGAATCATCGTGAGTGCTTCACCCAGTGGAAAGAAAGGGAAAGAAATTTTGCAGCAACTGAAGGTATTATTGACGCTGAATTTCAAACCCAGATCAAAACAGAAAAAAACGAAAGTGGCGTAATGTATTAAAGAAAATCTTCCACTGCATCAAATTTCTTGCCACTGAAAATCTTGCATTACGAGGTCACAGAGTCACTTAGTACATGCGATGGATCCGAATCCAATAATATTGATAATTTCCTTGGTTTAATAAAGCTTCTGGACATAATTAGACCCCATCATGCTCAGGTTAAAAATCCTGGCACCACATCTTATTTTTCACCTCGTTTTAAAAATGATTTCATTCACTGTTCGCCAAAGTTTATTGTCAAACATTCAAAAATCAAAATACTATGGTACCTTGTTCGACTCTACTCCTGACCATGCACATCATGAGCAGATGCGTGAAGTAAGATACGTAGAAGTTGATTTTGAGAGGAAAGTCCTTTCTCGTTTTCATTCAGATGAGTCAAAAGGAAGTTTGGTTGATGAAATGTTTAAACAGTTAGAGAAAGGCGGTATGGATATACAGGATTGTCGTTCACAATGTTATTATAACACTGCTATGGTGGCTGGATACAGAACTGGTGTTCACGAAAGAATAAGCGAAAATGATAATCTGCCGATATTTATGAATTGTGATAATCATTTATTCAATTTGGTTGGTGTACACGCAGCCAAGCATGATACTATAATTAGCCCAGTCAATAAAGGGCCAAAAACAGTGAATGTCGGAACTTTCTCTGGTAAAGCTGAATTTTCTCCCAGTAGTAGATCACTATTAGAGAGACATTTTTTCAAAAGTCCCCGAAAATTCCAATGGAGCTTCCCCCCCTACCCCCCTTTTAAGTTTAAAATGTAGAGTTTTACGCAATCGCATATAACTTTTTAACCAAAAGTTTATTAAGGTTATATTACTTACAGTTTTATTCCCTGATAAATATTCTACAACTTTTATAATAACATAATTTATGATATGTGCAGCAGTTTTCCCGTAAATTAACGAAATGTTGTAAAAAAACAATATTTTTTTGCCACCTACCTACGTTTTTGCAAAAACATATTTTTATTCGTCACCAAATGAAAAAATGCTTCGGATGAAAGTTGTAGCTCATATATTCCTGAGTACATCGGTGTATAAACATATACAGTTATGTGTATTACTCTACTAGTAACATAGAAAACAGTAGCTGGGTTTTGAGCGCGTGAGCGCCCGGGAATCGGCGGGCAGCGTGAGCCGGCCGCGCCCGTTGTGTAAGAGGAAGAATAAAGGTGCTATAATTTCCAGAAATAATTTTTAATACATTTAACAGCGTTCGTTTGATCTAACGTGTCAGGGAAAGTTGCTAATGTAGGAAAATCTTTATTAGCCCCTATATTTAATTACTTTTAGCATACATTTTAAGTACATCCCACCACTTCCATACACATTTTATAAAACAGCACGTTCAACAAAATTCAAACTTTAAGCAGCATGTTGAAATTCGCGTATCTAGAAGAGAAAGAGATTTGTCGCACCTGCAAACATTTACAACATGGTTCCAAACACACAATCCTTTTACAAAACTATCAGGTGAATTAGTTTCATTGACATCTGGATTCGTGTGTGATGACTCAATAAACTGCAATGAAGCTTATGATGTCGGTCTCTCAGCCATAGCCAAAAATGAAGGGAACTAACTTCCATGATATTAAACTTCACAGGAAGGATATGGTTAAGACTCAAGCAGTGCAGAAGTCAGCATTGGTACGATCAAAAGAAGTTTGTGTGAACTCCCAACAACATTTTAACCGTATTTTGTGTGTGTGCGACAGTCCCGGAAAATTGAAGACTTACTTGGAATTCGAACTGCCTCCTCGACCACCTGCTTTGTTTGATGATGTATCCTTACGAAAAGGAACAAAATCGTCACTGATGAAGGTATTTGAAGAAGGTGTCATCGACGTAATGGACCAAAATGGTGCAACTTATGTTTTGGACGGGGGATTTCTTCTACACAAAGTAGCGTGGCCAAGAAATTGTTCCTATGGCGTCATCTTAGAAACTTACTGTACATATGTTTGCAATTAAATATGGATCTAATTCAATTGTAGTATTTGATGGTTATCCAGACGAGCCAACAACGAAAAATGAAGAGCAAAACAGAAGAGCAGCCAAAAGATCTTCACCTGACATAGTATTTGATGAAAACACAATTTGTGTTATTGAAAAGAGGAGTTTTTAGGAAATACTAGTAACAAGAGAAAACTGGTACTAGCTTTGGTATCTGAATTCAGAAAACGAGGACTACAAGTTGTTACAGCGGAAGATGATGCTGATGTGCACATTGTTATGACAGCAATTCAACAGCAGAGAAGTGACTGTAAGGTATTTGTCGTTGGAACCGATACCGACTTAATAGTATTACTTACGGCACTGGCTCCTGAAAGTACTTGTATATACTTCTGTAAAGAGATAGGGGGTGCAGTTCCATTAACAGTGTACTACAGAATCGCCACTCTCATAGAAAAGTTTGGAGATCAACGTCAGTTACTTCTGTTTTGTCACGCTATGACCGGATGTGATACCACGTCCAGCATGTATGGAATGGGCAAATTAAAAGCGATAGAATTGCTCAGATCGAAACCTGATATGCAGAATACAGCGAGGAAGTTTTTGGATGATTCTACAACAAGAGAGGACCTTTTGATTGCTGGTGAGAAATTTGTTTTATGTTTTTATGGGTTTAGAGAAATATTCAAATCTGAATGAAGCCCGTTACTACAAGTTCTTGACATTAACAAAGAAAAGTTCCCTTAGATAAAATTTTCATCTAGCAACATTACCTCCAACGTCTGAGGCATGTCGTGAACATTCGCTGAGAGTATTTTTGCAAGTTCAAAAATGGTTAGGTAATGCTACAAATTGGGGTTGGAAAATTGAAAACGTGAAAGAAATGAGAGGTACCAAAAGAACATTGAAACCAATTCCTACCTCGAAGCCATTTGCTCCAAACGAATTGCTGTACTTAGTGCCATGTTCTTGTAAACAAGGATGCGGACAATACTGTGGATGTAGAAAAGTGAACCTGAGTTGCACTGCAATGTGTGAACACTGTAGTGGCTTATCTTGCCTAAATTCACACCTGTATTCAGAAGAAGAAGATGAATTTCCTCATACAGATTAATATGTAACCGTTATCAAAGAGACATGCTTCTAAACATAAAATAAGTTTTATGAGTTACAATAATCATGACTTGTAAATATTAAATCGGTGTATATAATATCTGTGGTGGGTGGGAGGTCCGTGATGCTGTTTTAAAACACAAGTAATTTAAAACAGCTGCCGGTTTAGCCAATCCGGGACACGGCGGGTCCATAGGTGGTGGATAATGGAATGGCCTGATATAACAAGGCTAGGTTAAATCCCCTGAACCAAAACTGGCATACAAATGTGTACAATAATTAATTATGAATAAAATTAAAATCTTTAATTCAAATATGTTACAATCAGAAAAACAAATTTTACTTCTCATATCACTGTAATGTTATTTTGATTATACACAAATATTGACTAAATTACAAATTAAAGGTTGACACACTATGGGCTAGAACGAGTATAAGTGTTAAAAATAGATGTTATAATTACAGTATTAACTAATTGAATAGGCATATGAGGATAAGGCGCCTTTCGCCTACGCCCGCCGACTCCCGAGCGCTCTCGCGCTCAAAACCTAGCTACTGTTTTCTATGTTACTAGTAGAGTAATACACATAACTGTATATGTTTATACACCGATGTACTCAGGAATATATATGCTACAACTTTTATTGGAAGCATTTTTTCATTTGGCCAAGAATAAAAGTATGGTTTTGCAAAAACGTAGATAGGTGGCAAAAAAATATTGTTTTTTTACATTTCGTTAATTTACGGGAAAACTGCTGGACTTATCATAAATTATGTTATTATAAAAGTTGTAGAATATTTATCAGGGAATAAAACTATAAGTAATATAACCTTAACAAACGTTTGGTTAAAAAGTTGTATGCGATTGCGTAAAACTCTTCTATTTTAAACTTAAAGGGGGGGGTAGGGAGGGAAGCTCCTTTGGAATTTTCGGGGACTTTTCAGAAAATAATCCTCTCATCAAGGTCTATCATCCTTGAAAAAATCAGCTTTACCAGAAAGAGTTCCGACACAAAACCTTTATTGACTGGGCTAAATGGTCACATTCTTGGAACTATTTATATATTCTTTTCTAGTTCCACTATGCGTTGAGAAAAACTGAAGAACACCGTGCCTGTGGTTGTAAAATCAGAGTCTGAAACAAGATGGAGTGCAATGGTTGAAGCAGTTAACAAATATGTTTATGATATGCTGGAAGTTCTCCAAGACATTACAGACGATGTCAATCAAACTAGTGAAACAAGAAGTGCTACAAGACTTCTATATAATCGCATGTTGTCCGACTTCGTTCTATTGACCGTCTTTAAAAGTGGCTCAAGGATCCTAGCATGAATTTTCATGATATAAAAACCCACAGACACCATTTTACCAACAAAAGAGAGAGGTTGGTTAATGATGCACTCGAGAAAGGTTTCAATCTTTTCCAGGATTTGGATGTAGTGATTGAAAGATGTCAAAGGCGAACAGAATGCGAAGGACCCTCGGTTAGTGCTGAGAAAGAAATGGAACGAGTTATGAATGGATCGCTGGATAGTGTTGTGCTTGAAATGAGCGAAAGTTTCAGTCGTCTGCATGAAACGGAGTAAGATTTGGATTTCTCCTAGATATTAAAAGTCTGTGGTACAGCATTGACGATCATGACCATTTAAAAAAAGAAATCTAAAGAATTTTGAGACGTCTATGGTTGTGATGTTAACGGAGAACAGATACGAAGCAATATTGGATGTTCGAATGCTAATATCCTCTTCAGTCCCGAGCTCATAATAAAAGTGCAAGAGAACTACTATCGTGTTATTTACTTTGTGTTAATACTAGTTAACAATGAATGACCATAAATTTTTTTTTTGAAACAATAATTATTTTTTTATAGATGGTAGGCATATATATATATATATGATACCTCGGGAGTCAGGCAGGAAAATTATACACAAAACTTTACTGCTTCATGTTACTTTATTTCATGGAAAAAATATATGTTTTTATCTTTATTTCGACAAGGCATGTTGTACATCTGCATGATCCCAAATTTCCAATCAGGGCTGCCAAAAGCAGAATATCGAACATATGAGCTGTGAGAAGCGCGATGTATATTGTATATGATACGATAGGCCAGAAAAGGTTCAGCTGTGCAGTGGCCCAAGAAAAAAATAATTCCTGGAGGTATCATATATGATACCTCGGGACTGAAGAGGATATCCACAACATAAAAAGATCTGAAGAGCTTCTTGAATTCATTGTTGAGGACGGAGATGAGGGCGTCTTTTCCAATCTGCGCATTTCAATTCAGATTATGCTTACGATTGCAATATGTATCGCAAGTTGCGAGCGATCTTTCAGTAAACTAAAACTAATACCTACAATGGGTCAAGAAAGGTTATGCGGTCTAGCTTGGTTCAGTATAAAGCGAGAAGAAACAGATTTCGAAAATGTTATTAATCTATTTGCATCGCAGAAGACTAAGAAAGTGCCATTTTAATTTTAAGATTATAAAATAATTTTGCTCTAAAACAGAAAATAATAGTGTTTATTAATGTTAATAATTGTTTTATTTCATAAATCTGTTTGTTTTATATAGATAGTTTACCAAAGGGCGCAACTTCGATGCTTGCCCTAGGCGCCATTTCCGATTGGTACGCCCCTGGTTACGTTAGACCGCTCGCTCACAAGGGAGTGTGCACAAAGTACGTGGCTCGGTCCAGGGGGGGGGGGGGTTGGCTGGAAGGCTACGCTGGGCTACGTGGGGGGAGGGAGGGTTCCGAGCCAGGCCACGTAGGTTTCCTTTCATAACATTTTTCACAGTTAAAATGAGGAACAGAACCCACAACAGCATGTGAATATTTATTTCCCTCTGTTAATTATCTCCTTATGTAATTTACAATCGTCTGACAAGAGAAAACAGTACAAAATGTCTTCTGGAATCGAAAGGGAGAATAGCTAGGTGCTACGTGGGAGGGGGGGGGGGGGGTGGTAGGCAAAAGCCACGTAGAGGGGTAGGGGGAGGATTCACAGGAGGCCAAAATGGAGCTATGTGGTTTATGCACGCTCCCTCGACGTGTGCTATCAGCGACAATAGTATATTCCATTGCATAGTGTGTCGACTATTTAAGTTCCAACCCTCGTATGAGAGGAATTTCAAACCAAGTCTGACAACAGGAAAGAAAATATGATTCAGTCACTGAATTGAAACTACAATCGAAAATATGTGGCAAATTTAGCAAGTAAAAAAAGAAACCTGATAAAGAAAGTATAAGGGAACTTAAAAAAAACCTTTTACCCAATATTAAACCTAACGAGATGTGCTACTAATCTCATAATTGTCTCTTAACAACAAATTGTCAGAGGAGAAAAATGAAACCTTAACAAATACTTTTTTTTCCATTATTGGTAATACCAATATTTTGGCTTCAATGTTTCTCTGAATTAAAGCTTGTTGATTATAGCACTGAAACAACAAACATTGAGTGTTGAAATTTTTGGGTTTATATTCCTTATCAACAATAATGAAGTAGCTTTGTAATGGTGGCTGATATCATCCCTGACCCCTAGACTCATCTCACCACCCAGTCTCGCATGAGGGAGGGACAGGGAAATTAACCACCACTTACATTAGATGAGGGTTGTATGGCTTGAACACACAAAACAGAAACAAATCCCTTTATCAACTAAAGAGCAGTGTGGAGGGCATGGTTGTTATAGGAACCTGCTTCGCGGAGGCCATTATCAAATGTAAGTGGATATTCGTTGACCTATCCAAATTTGCTATTCCTTTTCACTACTTAGCACTTACTGCTTCATTGTCACACATACATAAGCTGCCAGCCACAATTAGGCCGAGCGCACATTGACACAGCACAGTTTCTGTCTCTCCATCTTTTGGGGCGAAGCAGCGCGTATTGAGACCCACGGCAGGGCAGCACGACACAGAAACTGTGCCACCCACACAGCTCACTCGTGCCGGTTTTTGCTGTAACACTTCATGCGTTATTTATAATCTTGCTTTACTTTAAAATCATTTTCAACTATGTAATAAGAAAAATTGATCAAAATGGCGCGTAACCACCCTGCGATTCATAATACCAGTCATAATAAATATATAAAAATTGAATTTAAACGAGAAATTTGGACAAGGATCACCAATGAGCCCAACAAGTAGCGAGTAAATTCAGCATTTATTTATCATACAACTGTCCACTTACAATTTTCACTTTTCTTTTTTTGAATTCATTTTTAATAAAGATTGATATATATATAGGCTATTATCACATTATTTGTTTTCTTATTATTTGTACTACATCATTCAATAGTGTCCCCGAGAAACACTTAATTTGTTGACACTGCTTTTTTAGTTTCAAGTGTTTATGTTCTGTTATATAGTTTTCTTAAAAATATAATATGAAGAGAGAAACATTCTTATAAATGTCATGTACCGTAAAACGCTAAATAATTAAATAAATAACCACGAAAATACAGCGAGATTTTCTTCAGTTCTAATAGATATTTGAGGTTTGTCGAGAAAATAACAGGTTACATTATGCCGTGAATCTCCGCTCGAGTCATCCCGAAATTATCTTTTGAGAATTCTCTTGTCACTGCAAAAGCCAGATGAGAGTTTCTTCTTTTCATATACTCACTTTTGCATAGTTTTATCTAACTCAGCTTCTGTTAAAGTAATAACAATTTTCCAAGCTCGGCATCCCAATCTGATTCAGATATCAAAAATCGAGTTTTTGCATCGACATGTTTTTGGTTACGCTTTATTGTCGGTTTTTCACACAACACAATGCTTTGTAAACTGCCGCACGAAACTGCACTCTAATATGCGCGAGTAACTGCCAGTCTGTGCTGCCCTGCCCTGCTCTGCGTTGCCCCTACTACACCACGCAGCTCAATGTGAGCCCCGGGTAATAATGAGCAGGAAAATGCAGTAAGCCAATGAAACCGAAGAAGGATAAAACCCAACACTTAACACAGATAACGGTGGTTGGAATAACAAACACGATATATCGGATTTTCAACCTTCTACTTGCAAGTTGATGAGACACTTCATGGAATCAGATGTTATCATATTATCACTTCCTTTGTGAATGGGGAACACATGTATCTTGGCCAGGGCATCAGCGGTGGTGGTGGTGGAAGAAGGCATGGCCTCACGAAGTGTCTCATCTACTTATAAGAATAAGGTTCAACGCTGAAATATTGCATTACATGTGTTATTTTTTTGTCATTCCAACCACCATTACCTATGGTAAGTGTTGGGTACCGTTTCCTTATCCTCCTCCAGTTATATATATATATAGAGATATGGTTGTGTGGTGTGAACACATAAAACAGACAAAACACACGTGACATAAATTTTCAGGCCTTAGCCCTTTATCAACTACAGAACAGTGTGGAGGATGGGTGTTGTGCGAGATTGCCTTACAGAGTGGCTGTTAACTTTTAATTTTCCCATTTAGCAAATATTATTTCATTGTTACTATGTATATATATATATATATATTTAGCTTATGGCCATTGCACAGAAATAATACAATTTAGCATTAAATTACAATTAAAATGGTGTAGCCAACCTAAAGCTTTATATATATATAACAATGAGCAGGAAAATGTTATAACGCAATAAAACTAAAGGAGGATAGGGAAATTGGCCCAACAATTACTACAGAAGAAGGGGGCAGGGAACGACAAACACACAAAAAACAAACACAAGAAACACAATATTTCGGCATATAGCCTTATTCTTGCAGAAGTGAGACACCAGGTGGAGCCAGACGTGTATACGATGACGGCTGTCTGGTGAATGGTGGCATGGCCGGCAAAGATGGTGGTGTAGGAGGGGGGGAAGTGCAAATATTGTATCGATAATCGATTCTGTTGAAGGTATATCTACGTAGTTCAGAGGTTGTATATATATATATATATATATATATATATATATATATATGAGAAAATCCACACTTACCATAGAGGAGGACTCCTGCGACATCAAGACACGGAAAAAACACGTACACACATAAAGTAACATTTTTGAGCCTATAGCCCTTCTTCAGTAGTGAGTGAGACGGCTGCACACTGGATGCAGGATTCACTGAAGGGACATGTGGCACATTTTTCTGGCCATGGATAAGAGATTCACATTTAGTTCATAATTTTATAATGTAGTGAGACTTCTTATCTCTGCTGTTCCATTCGCTCAAAAAAACAGCAAAATTTGGTGAACCCAATTTGCAAAACAAACAATAAAGCAATGACCTTAAAGACACCACAGATATACCATTTATAATTTTCATACTGGATTTTTTCTAAAACAAGTTTCATATCAGTGGCTTTATCGATGGAAGTTGCCAAGATGTAGCAGCACAGCCTTTAAACTAACTTGAGACGAGTCTTTGAACAATCGACACTCATCTGGTAGGTGTTGATGCTCAAGAGTTTCCATAACAGAAATAAATGAAAAACAAAACCATTTTCTTCAGAAAAGCAGTCTTCAAAATCACTATAGTGGTAATGATAACTACATTTTCTTACATCTTTTTTTTTTAGTGGTTTCCAGCCATTGAGTCTGGAAGCTAAAACTTCTGCTTGCTGTTTAGACATGTTTAAATCCTGAATCAGGTCATTAAGGTCCCGTTGATTATGAAAGTATGGTTCTGATGAACAATTACTGTCTTCACTTGTAGGATCATCAGAATATTTTCAATTTGAGCTAGATCTGAATCATAGTAACTAGTTAAGGTCTTATCTGCATATACTGGTACATGGAAATCTTAATTTTGTAAGACAGGCCTCATTGCAGATGGAAAATTCTGATACTTAACTGTATATTTCGATTTAGATGCGATTCCTTTAATATTTGTTAAACAAAAATAACTATCAGTTATATCATCCTTCGGTTTCCTCCAAATCATGGGAACTGCAAATGGTATTATTATTACTTTAATTGTGATGGAGCTAACACACTGGTGGCAATGCCCCTAGTCATCTAATTAGTGCTTGTTATATATATTTTTCCACCCAGCTAACAGTCTAACACACGAAACACCGCATACATTCTGCCCAGCTCTGATCAAAATCACCCACTTGACAGCCAAAGTAAAGTTCATAACACTGTTTCACAAGTGGCATAAAATTTTGCCTCCGAAACTTGAAAGTCATCTCATCACAAATATGACAGAAATTATTTGCACGATTTACACACTTTCGTGGCATGGTGAAAAAAAGAAAACTCTATAACACAATGCACACCATACTTCTAAACTGGAAGGAAGGAAATATTTCACTAGTGATATTCGTGGCAACAAGCTCACGATCAGCTCAACAATGAAACGTCACAATGCCAGATTAACAAGTCTGCGCATGAAAACATGAATAAACCTGCACAGTCATGTCTTTTGGTCTTTCAGCACGATATTTAATATAATTTCCTTAAATAAAATCGCTACATATAAAAATTCCTATGACAGGTCAAAGAGAACGCTAAAAATCATTTTTTTTAGAAAATTGTAGTCACAAAAAAACTGTACCTAATGGAAAAATTCTGATTACATATCTGAATTTAGTATGACAAAATGCACTAGATTCACTAATCAGCTTTCTTGTGAAGAAAATCTCGTCAAACAGTGTAACCAAGTGATAAAAAATTTATGAAAAATGCTGAAGGAATTTAAAATTAAAATTTGTAAATTGCAAAAGAATATGGAAGATTTTAAACACTCAAATTACGTAAGATAATTAAAAAAGGGGTGTGTAATTAGATCACAAATCAATAATTATAATTTCACTTAAGTCAAAACTAGAGATTCATTTCATGGTAGACCTATAGTTGACTTGTCAATCTGCATAGAGAAGCTACACACCGAGCAATATTGTCAATCCTCCTTTGTACTATTCTTATAATACTGAAAGCTGGCTTATGCAGAACCCTTATATATCAACTCACTCACAGCTGATCGAATATCTTTGCCAATGGTGTGTAGCTTTCCAATCAGTAAAGAAATGTTATATTTAAAATAAAAAGCTAAATCTTTCATGCTGTATGGACTTTCATCTAACATTAGCTTAAAAGATTCCACTGATTTGTTCAACGTTTTACTGCACTGAAGGCATGTAAAGTACTACTTCTTGGTAATTAACAGAGGACTTTTGCTGCGATTGAAAATGAATGAAAAATTTCAAGCATTTGTGTATACAAAATGTATTTTGTCACTTCCACCATCTTTGCTCCAAACATTTTAGTGGTGCTAGTTTAAATTATGGTCCACTTAGGAATAGATTAGAATGAGATGAAGCCAAACTATCATTAAATATAATTTGCTATTTATTGCCTGTAACTCCACTACACATATAAATTTTATTAACAAAGTTGTTCCATCCAGAGTACCTCAGAAAGTTGTGAAGCTCCTCTGGGATTTGGAGGACACAGGTTCGTGTCACAGTTGTGCCCACTTCTACGCAAGCGAGCAGCTACTTATCAGGAAGCAGGAGTATATAAGATAGACAAGCTGGTTAAAACACTGAATATAAAGACAAACCCCACACTGCGGGAGGTTTTAATCATAGATGGTACAAGATCTAGGGTAGCATAGTCCTGCATCCCTTCCTTAAAGCATTTAAGCCTAGACGCTGTTGAGATGATAGAGTGGCAAGTTTGACTTTGTTACTTGTTAAACATAGATACTATGTACTGGCTGGAACCTCTTGAGACGACCTATAAAGCCCCAAGCACAGCCTACAAGTCTAGTAAGAGAATGAAGTTCGGCAATGACACTTTGGGTCTTCTATAGGCAAAGTCTGGAGCTGTGGCGATGAGATGGAGCCTAGACTGCTCCCTATGGCAGTTACTGGTGTCTGAGTGGAGGGATTCTCAATATGGAAGCTGTATTACTCGTGACTTCCAGCTGCTGGTTTGTGGGTCTTGACCCACTTTAAATAGGGTAGTCTGGCAGTTGCGTTTGATGATTTCACCTGGATGTCCTCGCAAGCATATGTTATGTAGTCCACTTTCCCTCGGTGTTACTCCACATTATGGCAGAGCTTGACTTTTGCTTTTCGTGCATCAGAATTAAGGTGGGAGTGATTATCACAGACTATTACAGATATGGAATAGAGATAGGTGCACTTGTATGAATATCACATATTACAAAGTAAATTTGGTCATAATTTACTGTAAAAGCATCCATTTAAGTTTTGTTGGCCAGGCATAATGGCCTTTTTTTTATGAGAAAATTTAGTTTATCTGGTTTACAAATCAATTTGTTTTTATGCATGAAGTTTTTAGTTCCTTCATAACCTGTTTTATTGCCAATCTAAAAACTGGTTTATCATTTCTTTTAAGAAAAGATATTTGTTTACTTTAAATTTCTCAGCAAAATTTTAGATTCTAAATAATTATAAATTTGTTTTTCCATCCCAGCTTCCAGAGGTCAGACTCTGCACCTGAAAAGATGACCACTGTTACCTTAGGATGGAGCAGGGAGATTTCATTTTGTTTAAAACTGCATAGAGAGGCCACAGTCAGACACTTATCGTTACTTTTTTTTATGCACCTACCTATACTTTTACTCAGGACATAAAAATCACTCTGAATTTATTACTTATTTTAACTTTCATGACAACGAATTCAAGTATTTCACTTTATACTAAACCTTTTGCAGACTACTCTCCCCACCTCTTTCTGGCATTGTCCATGCAACCCCAAATAAATTTTAATTTGCCATAGACCATCTTGGCAGTCCCAAGGACGCCTATGGGTCTGTCAACCATTGGACTGTAACTTCAAATATCCACACACCAAGACCCCAAGTACAAACCTCACCCAAGAAGTACAGTTTGGATATTGAAAAAGATTGGCATTTTTATTCCATTTGTATTTTAATACAGAAAAATGTACACACTTTGACAATAAATTTGGCCGCCGCTGAAAAATTCTATCAGTCTTATTTTGCACAATCTGACATCAATGTCATCCTAAGAAACAGTAACGCAATACTGGCTTGCCAGTATTACATTACTGTTTCCTGGGATGACATTGATGTCAGATTTTGCAAAAGAGCGATAGAATTTTTCAGCGGCGGCCAAATTTATTGTCAACTTAAACTACTCTAACATTCATCATATCTTGACACTAATTGCAACTTACCCATTTTGTAGAATTCAGCCACCTGAACCGACGTTTACCTTTTTTTGGTGGCAGGCAAGAATTTTAACACTAGAAAACAAATGGAAGCAGAGGTAGGTCAGGACTATAGGGTGGGTGATAATTCTTTCCAGCGAAATGGATAAACCAGCATCACAGTTACACGTGCAGAATGCAGTTGCAGGCTATCATGCAGGAACAATACATGGTCTGTAGTCCACACCTGTTCTGTATCATGCACTGTAACTTCAATGTCCCATAGTAACCTGTGGTGTTTATTATGCCCCATTCCATTCAATACAATAACAAAATTCCTCGACAGTCCCAAGTTGGTGCACATGATTTTTCTTAGAGATTTTGCTCACTTGGGTTTCAGAGAACCAGTATGCGCTTCGTTCCAAGTGTCTCTTAACAAAACTAAGTTTTCAAAAAACTACTTCCTTCTGTCACATAATACTGCAAGAAGTCCAAGGCTGCCCCCACGAGTGATTTTGGTATACATCGCACACAAATTTTTGTAGTGCAAATGTTCAGTCCCTATTTCATGTAATAAATATTGTGAAATGTTTAGAAAAAGCATTGAAAAATCAAATTGTGAAATTCCTATCTGAACAAACTTGTTTGATAATGCGCCATACCAATTCTTTGGTGATCAACTGATATCCAATGCACTTCTCATTGTGGAAATTTTCGCTTCCATTGTTAAAGATACTAAGCCACACCTTCACTAATGTTCTCTCCACAATTTTCACTTATCAGACGATAGATTTTACAAGGTCTAACATTTCTTCCATTCAAAAATTTCGTAAATGCTCTTATTTCAAAGTTGGCAGGCCAATCTATTGTTTTAAACATGATTACCAACAATGACTTCACGCAATAAAAATGGCTAGGCTATTTCGTCCAAGTGGAAGGATGTAACTATGCATCTGCAATCATTGTGCCGTCAGATGCACAGGAGATGCGCAAATGGTACTTACTTTCTGGATCAGCCCTATACAAACATGGATAAAACATCCAAGAGTCCAAGGTTTGACATTCCGTACATAAAGCCTATTTACAATTGATCTTGGATTTTCTCTATCAATTTGGAGTAGGTGCATGTGGACATCGTTTTACATTTGCAGGGAATTTGTACAAAGAATTGGAATTGTGTATTGGTGGATATTGAAACCTTCCACTAAAACTAAACATTGCAAGATTTTTTATCCTGCTGCCTGAAACTTTTAACCTTATTCACTGTCTGTAGTTTTAACAAAATTTTGGGAATTTCAAGACAATTCAGTAATTTGATTTGCACTCCAAGCAATTTCCAAAATGTGCTGCACTACAGTAGCAATCCAAAAGTAAGTTTGACATCCCCCACAGTCAACGGCAAACTACAGTGATGGAATAGGTACTGATCTAATCTATGGACAAGAAAAACATTTAAAAACATTACAGCATCAAATGCTAAGGAAAGATTAGAAAATTTATCATGATACAGAGGTCAACCTAGTTTCTTTATATATATATATACATATATATATATATATATATAAAGAAACTAGGTTGACCTCTGTATGATATATATATATATATATATATAAAAGACTTGGCACTAACAGGAAATGAGCTTAGGTAATATTAATTTGGAAATTAACTTTTGAAGTAATGTAAAAACAAACCTGACCACTCATTCCATAGGAAATTTGTGAGAATTTTGAAAACAAGTGTGACCTGTATTGAAATTTCACAAAACTTTATTGAAACTACTGGAAAAAATGTATAAGGTTAAAAAATTTAGGCAGCAGAATAAAAAACTTGCTAGTGGAAGGTTCAATACCCACATACAATTCCAGTTCTTCGTACAAATTCCATGCAAATGTTAAACATACACCTACTACAAACCGACGGGGAGAAAATCCAAGATCCATTGTAGATAGGATTGCTGTACAGAATGTCCAATCTCGGACCCCTAGCAGTAAAGGTACAAACCAATTCATTAGAAATCTTTTTACTTCAAATGAGAAACGGCACTGCATGTAACATTTGGATTGATCACAATTTCTTAGATCTGTATAAACTGGCAGAATTGATCAAACTACCACTTAATAAAAACCAAAAAATACCAATAAATAGTCATTTTTTAATTTTCGTGTTTTATATTACAATTAAATACTCCAGAAAAATTATACAATATCAACAACTGTATATCTTGGAATGATTCAACCGACGTGATTTTAAACCACCTTATGTGACGCTAGTGTGCCTATCACTTTTTACACTTCTGGAATGCCATTAATGGAATGCAGTGGAATGTTCGTTTCAAGCAAGAACTACAAGTTTCCATCACGTTTTACATAAGTGCTTTAAGTTCATCATAAAGCACAAGGACAAGGCACCACCTGTGCCTCTAAGAATATTCGAAAATGCACCCTTGAAGAATGCGGAACCTCCCTCAGTTTTGTAGATCTTTGACCAACAGTCCAACGTGTTCTTGTACATCATATCAGCCTTGGCACGTCCAGACTGCATCATCATCCGCCTACGTACGGTGTCAAATGGATATGAAGTAATACCCGAAAACGTCGTCACAGCCTGAAAGAAAAATACAAAAGAAACCATCAGCTACATCTAAGCTATTGCGATAACCATAAAATACAACTATTCCCCCACATAGTGTACCTTGAAAAAACTCATTCCTCCCCCACCTAAATAGAGAGCAGTCTTTTATACCTCATTAGTTTACATTCTGCAACTGTCAAGATCAAAACCTCAAAAATAACAAGCATAGGGAGACCATTGTGAACAATGATACAGGACTTCTAGACAAATTTTGCATAAACTTTAATATCTTCAAATATAACCAGTTGGCGTTAAAAGCTGCCACTACAAAACTCACTTTGAGCTGAACATATGGTTAATACAATACTTACGCTTTATTCGTCAAGAAAAAAGAATACACAAAAAGAGAAGAAACAAGTAATGGAGTGTGAATCACCTAACCTGCAATATTAATCTGTACTAAGCAAAGGCTTTTTTTTAATGCAGTGGATACAAAACTTAACGATAAGACTGAATAAATGTTATTGGTCTTCGGATAACAACCTATCATATAAAGTTTTCTTGCGCTTCCAGCCACGTATAATTGTCATTTTTGTGGGACATTTCGATGATGTTCATCTCTGCCCCCATTTTCAACCAACTGTAAAAGCATTGGCGAAGTGACTTTTGGCAGTGCAGCGACATCGGTCAAAGACCAAAGCTGACCTAGGTATCGGTAAGAGACACAAAATATCACCTGGAGTTTGTTTTTGTCTTCAACCATTGATGGCATTTAGAAATTTAAAATATTGCTTTTGGTTAATCTACTACGAGTAAAACAAGGGTTTGCGAGTGGTATAAGCATTATCAAGATGACTGAAAATGTTGATGAGAAGCATACTGGTCGTCCAAGCACATCAATAACTGATGAAAATATGGTAAAAATGGAAGAAATTATGTACGATCACTGAATCACAATTAGAGAAGTTGCTGACATTGGCATATCATCAATTGGCTCATGCCATGACATTTTTTCATTTGTTTTGGGTATGAAACATGCTGCAGAAGAATTTGCTTCAAAAGTGTCAGGTTTCAAAAAAAAAAAAAAAACAGTGGCGAATGGAAGTTGCTCATGAATCGGTAAATGAGTTCAACAACAATACAGAATTTAAACATGCCATAAGAGGTCATGAAACACGTGTTTATGGACACGATGTTAAAACTTGCACTCAAGCACCCCAGTGGAGGTATTCTAGATAGCCAAGATCGAAAAAAGCTCGACAAGTTCGGTCAAATGTGAAGGGGTTACGTTCACCGAGTTCTTTGATTTTAATGGCATAGAGCACAAGTTCTTGCCACATAATCAATATAAGGGGTTCACTGCAGTTTGTGTGAAGCGGTCCGAAGAAAACTGCCAGATTTGTGGCAAAACAATTCAAGGCTTTTTGCACCACGATAATGCACCTGCTCACACATTGTTGCTTGTTCGTAAATTTTCAGCAAAACAAAAAACACACACTAATGACCCCCCAGCATCCATATTTCACCAGACATGGCTCCACAAGACTTCACTTATGGCTTTACGCCTCGTTGAGGTTATTAAAGGCGGGATGGGACTGGGGGACAAAGAATGGGAAAGAATTTGGACAGGGCCTTTTGAAGGAAGCATCCCAGCATTCATTTGGAGCGATTTGGGAAAACCAAGGAAACCCCAAATCTGGATTCCCGGATGGGGATTTGAACCGGTGTCCTCCCAAATGTGTGGACTATTTTTTGGGTAAAAAAGAACTATTGAGTGCCATCGTGCACATGTGAATAAAATTGCAGCACTCAAAGCTATCCCAAAGATGGAGTTTCAGAAGTGTTTTGGGGATTGGAAGTAGCACTGGCATAAGTGTATAATATGTAATGGGGTCCATTTTTAAGGGGATTACGATATAGATAAATAAAATTATTCCAAAAAACAATGAAAATTTCAGTTATTTTTTTGAACACCCCCATCCTGAACTGAATTCAACTTTTGATATGTTCTGTATGGATGAAGTAATCTCTTCCCATAGATGAAAATCAAGGAATTCTAACCAGATGATTGAAAAATGAATATACGTTTCCCATCGCCAGAGCTTCTACATTAGCCTATATCATTCTCAACTATCATTCATCCAAGCCACAATTTTTTGTCGATTTACTTCAAAATTATAAAATTTGAGGTCAAGGGAAAACTTTTCAAAAAATTATGGCAAACCAACAAAACCGGGTTTTATCCAACAGGCAATACCGCTGCCTCGTGACTTAACGCGTCGTCATCGTGACGTCACGTTCACATACAGTCAATTTTTGTGGCTATTGTGACCGAGCGTAGCGAGGTCACAATAATTTAAAGCTGTACAATATCAACACAAACTGATCCACCTTCAGCATATCAGTTTATGTTGATACAAAAATTGACTGTACGTGTAGGTGATGTCACGATGACGATATGTTAACAGTCGCGAGGCATGCCTGTTAGATAGAACCCACAAAACCTTAAAGAATTATTTCCTGTCAACAATACTTGGATCTGGCATTTCCCAAATTGGTATTTTGCCGTTAAATGATCATCCTAACAATTGAGAACATTAGAACAAATTTAATACTATGGTACAAGTGAAAAAATTACACACATGCACAAATTAAACTAAAGTGATATGGTAATCACTGTACCTGAGCAATCAAGAATGAAATGATAAATGGAGTGTTCTTGGGGTCTGGTAACATTCCTTTTGCAGTGTCAAAGCATCCAAAGTACGATGCTCTGTATATGATGATACCCTGCACAGATACACTAAACCCTCTATACAATCCCAAAAGGCCATCCGATCTAAAAGTCTTCGCAATACAGTTTCCCAGACCAGTGAATTCTCTCTCCTGACCAGCTTTTCCAACATCGGCAGCCAATCTGCAACAGACAAACCATTCATCAACTTCTGCAATTTAAATTTAGGAGCAAAATTACTACAAATTCAATTATTACTTCACAATACTGTGAAGACATCACATGACAATTCTATACAAAAAATGCCATAGCGAATTCCATACAGTTCAGTTACTTTCAAAGTCATTCAATTCAGAGATATTTTACCTCTGAGGGGAAGGAGGGAAGTGAAATGTTAAAATACTAAAGCTAAGGCCAAGCTGAAAGAATACAGAGATATCTGACTGTGCGAGCCATAAAAGTTATAAACCATTTGAATCCATTCATTATTTTAACAAAAAGTTTGATTGTTTACAGACGACACTGGTATAAAATAGGCCCAAAAAGGAATAAAGCTGAGCAGTTGGACTGGACATCTAGCTGGGAAGGTCACCATGGAATGAAGGTAAATGGCAAGATGAGTAACCTTACTAGGTATACAAATTAAAGATTATTGTAGGATAGGGAAAGAATTGCTCAAGACCTTTTTAATATCAAATGCCATGCCAAGATATTTAAACTCAACTTGGCATAACACAGTGGGCAGGTTCTGGTAAAAGGCAATATACTAGAGAGATAAAGTGACATGTTTGGTATCTAACGAGTTAGTGCTAATGAGAACATTAGATTTTTTTTTTAGTAGAAATTGCTGTACAATTTGAAACTGATAAAAGGAGTTGGATTGGGAGTCATATTGGCTTGGAAGGACACAGAAGAATTAGATCATGAAATGGGAAAGATTTTAATCTTCTCGGGTGACCAGCCGAGTGAGCAGGGTGTTTTCACAAGATACTTTGGCAATTGGAATCTGTCACCATCTACTGGTGAAGTGCCAGATGCCTCAGAGGTGGCCAAACGTGTGCATAGTAGACATACGTGCAGCTGATTGGTTGACTGTCGATGCCTGGGCAATGGATGGGGGGGCAGTATATTGCCACATCACACCTGTAATTTTAAGATAACTTGCAAGTTTGTTGTAACCATAGTTTACATTCAGGTTCAGGCTGAATTTCAACCTAAACAACCTCTGCTAGTGTATGTAGCTAATAAGTATATTACTCATGTCTCGCGCTGTAACAAAGTGGATTAATTTTCATCCTGATCCAGGCTGCATTTCATTTTGATGTGAGAATTTCAAACATTGCCAAAAATACATAACCATACACAATAAAACATTGGCTGTTATGCAAAGCATGTCAGCATATTACTCTCAGCAACAGTAATTAGTAATTTTGGGACAGGAGCTTAGATGCCTAACACACAAAAATTAACCAAAATTTCAAAAGATTTGTATCAAATTAGCAGTGCTGGTAGAATCGGGTGGCTGCACAGGTCAGTATTTTTAATTTGAGAGTGTAGAAAGTAAAGAAAATTTCATAGGAATTATTCCTAATTTCAAAAGGAATTTGACAGGTGGCAAAAGTGACAGCCCATAAACCTAAAATTAAAAACTGGAAAGTATAAAAGTAGGTGGGTGAGGGAATTGCACCTGAAACATCCCATATCAAAGTGGCCAGTATGGTAAAGTAGTTTGTTATGCAGCTTGACCGTGCCAGCTAGGTGATTCCCAAGGATAGATTTAGCTCATCACTGCTATCCCATATCAGTAGATATCACTAAATATATAAAAAAAGCTTATAATAAAGTTATTTTCACTGAATACACTGCACAAGTCATTATGTATTAAAAATTACTTACCAACTTTTAAAGAACAATTCTTTTACAGCCGAGGTGGTTTGAAATTTGGCAAGCACAATTCTGAGGACATAGGCTTCATAGAGAAAAAACGAATGTGAATGCAAGAAAACATAATTCAGATGTGATGCTACACAAAAATTACTGAGAGAGATAGCATTATCAGTATACTTTGGTTGCCATTTTTGAACACATTTCACAGAATTAGCAATGAATGTAAAACCGCTGGCACATTTTTATGATACCATATGAATAATTCGATTTAATTCTAGATGGGGATACCGCTGCCTCGCGACTGTTAACGTGACGTCGCGTTCATGTACAGTCGTAAAAACATATATTGTGACCGAGCGTAGCGAGGTCACAGGAGTTTACATCGAAATACTGCAGTGGTCAATCGCAAAACTCCACTAGAAATTCTTTCCCAAGTACATTTAACGGTTTCAGGCTGGTCCAGGCTGTATTACAACCTAATTTCTGCTTCAAAATAATGGTCCAGGCTGTATTATATCGTAATTACTGCTTTAAAACAATAAGTCTTGAGACTGACTACAGCAGTTTTCCAACGATATTACTGAATGTTGTTGTAGCGGAATCGCGATCTCCAGTAGACCTAATTTGGTAGCCTTAACGGTTTAATCCTAGACTGCGATTCCGCCACTGACCGGCATTGACGTGACGTCGTTTTGACGTATTCGCTGTCGACTACCAACATAATTAGGTTTATTCCATTTAGTGCTATTGTGACCGAGCGTAGCGAGGTCACAATAATTTAAAACTGTACAATATCAACCTAAACTGATATCCCGAAGGTGAATCAGATGCAGGCGGCCACTGGTAAGCGGCCGCAGATGTCCAATAACACAACCAGATGTTCAGTGTTTGATGTGTTATCGGATTTCTGCGGCCGGTCACAATAATAAATTATCTTTATGTTGGTACATCGACAGCGAATACCTCAAAACAACGTCAATATGACGTCACATCAACGCCAGTCAGTGGCGGAATTGCAGTCTAGGATTAAACCGCCTTAGCTTTGCTTAGGCAGTACTGTTAAGGAAAATGTGCTTATTAAGGCCACAAAATTAATATTAATGAGCTGCTGAAATGTCGGGTATGAGGAATTTAGTTCCACTGATAAATTAAGTTCACTTGAATTACAGGATCATCCCGACATGGTTATTAGGTTGCAACACAGCCTCTGCCAAAGCGAAAAAACACTGAACGACATATACAACGTTTCATTGGGCATTATTAGCCATCATTTCAAAGTTTATATATTGCTATGGTGTTCATGATTTAACTTTATCGCTGTATTACATTCGTCTTAACAGCATAGCAATATATTCACAGTACCAGGAGCACTTTCTTACAATTTTAATTTATTGCCATAGAGTGCAGACACTCTTGCTATCAAATCTGTTCAGAAGTGGCGACTAAACTGTAGGCTATTAACACATCACATCAGCAACTTCAGTGTGATATAAAATAGTCAAGTTTCTTGTTGCTTTCATGTCAACTTTTTCTCAAATTCCTCCCTCTCCAATGGTGGTGAAGCACAAGATCAGTTATTTTTTTCCCCAGCATTTAACCTATTCAATATAAAAAGCAAGAAATTTAAGTGTGAATGACTTTCCAGGTGCATCACTAAAACAACCTTCACAGGTTAGCTGCTGGACAACACAAACACAAGCTTTGACGACATTCACTGAATACTGAAAACAACAGAATGCTGTAAAACATTTGTCTTTCAAAATCTGGCAGTAAACCTGCGAAGATTAATTTTCAAGAAACTGGAAAATAAGCGTGAAGGAAATAGCCGCTGAAGCATATGATCCATTCCAATTAAATTAATCTTTGTCCAAACAATGCACAAATGATTTAACTTTTAGAACCATGGAACAGGAAAAAAGTCCAGTTTTGTCAGGCTGAACAATGACAAAGTTTAAGTGCTTAGTAATAAAGGGCTTAATGCATGAAACAGCCCAAAAATTAAATCCCAGATGTGGCTTAGTTGTAAGAAGTGTCTACAACGGAGGTTAACTCTTAAATTAAATTAGTTTCCTATTACATAACACATGGATGCCCTGAACTGAAGCGTGTCACTGTGCCGAAACCTTGAAGTTTAATCCTCACGGCCTTGAAACACTAAGCTCAATCAGCTGATTACTGATTTTACCTACGTTTTTCACACATCTAGTACTAATCTCACAAATTGCGCATCAAATGAAACCTTACCTTGTTCGGGCATAATCAAGAGGATAGACAAAGCAGAGGGAGGTAGCTCCAGCTGCACCTCCAGAGGCCAAATTTCCCAGGAAATATCTCCAGAATTGCGTCTTCTTATCAACACCACCAAGGAATACTTGCTTGTACTTATCCTTAAATGCAAAATTCAATGCTTGAGTTGGAAAGTATCTGATAACATTGGCCATGTTACCTCGCCAGAAACTGAGAAACCCTTGTTCCTTTGGAATTCGGATAAAGCAATCAACCATACCTGCAAAACAAAAAATGTGTGTAACAATCAAGTAGTTTGTGGCAAGAAAGTAAAGAAATAAATTAGTTACAAATCCGGAACTGTACAACATGGCTGTCAATATCCACTTACCCTTATACTGCTTATCAGCCGCAATTTGCTTCGACGCATGCTGCACTTGTAAAAGTAACTTAACTCGTTCAATAGGTGCTACCGCTGTCTTAGAAATTGCTGCAGCAATGCCGCCAGCAGCAAAATCTTTCATAAACGAAACTGGGTCAGCGAGCGACATATTTCCTACTACTCTGTGCAACGGCCAACGAAGGAAGAGGAAGGATAGGTAGAAGTCGAACCACCAATATGATGTTTTACGTCACGGACTACACAGTTCATATAACGTATTGAACAACATAGAACCTGCAATGTAAATAAAATGATATGAGTATTTTACGAGATTGTATTTTTTATTTGCATTTCCATTCAACCAAAACGTTTCAAATGCAAACTTTAAACAATTTTTGACTTAAAAGCGGCATCAGCAAAAAACAAAAAATGATTAATAATCGGGCCGTTCTAGTTGCTGGGAAAATTAGGGCCATAGTCTTAAATGAACTGTAAAACTGTTTTAAAACGAAAAGAATATAGTATCATGTTTGAACATTAAGTTCCTATAAGTATAATCTCTGATCGCATGAAAAACAAAAATTAATTGAATCAAATTAGTGAGCAGTAGAATCGCAGAATACAGAAAAAACAAAGTTTAGTGCTGTCTCTGGTTTAGTGCCGTAGTATTGTTTCTGTTTAGTGTTATTGTTGACTTTGCTTGTCGTTTGTAAATTATGGCAGCTGTTGGGGAACCGTTGACATTAGCTAGAGGCAAGTCACCACAGGGCAATAATTGTTATTTATTTATTCCTTAATGTAATTTCTTCTATATCATGGGTCCACTAATCCATTACTTTATTCCTACAGTAACATCGTAAATACTCAAAAGACATGAATTCCCTTCCAGTTGTCTTATTTCTCATCCATTGTGGGGACTTCTCATATTTAGGCACTATTAATGTAATTTCTGACGTCTTTTTTGTGAAATGAGTGGGGAACGTGAAGAGGATATTGTGTCAAAGCAATTAATCCAAATTTCAACAGGTTATTACCATTTTCTAGTAGATGGAGTTTCCGTAAGCGTGTACATTTGTTTTCGTACTTTCATTTTATGCGCTGCATGGTTTGTCATATCCCTGGATGACTGACAGCGATCTGATTCTCTTTCCAACTAAGGAAAACTTCTCCATTTTTCTGTGCGTGAAATTTAATGAATGGTTGCTCTGCTTTTCATTTCCTACTTTTCCCCCTGAAATCAATCTAGTCTTTATCACCAATACAGTTCTTCTATACAGCCTGTGCTATTTTTGCCTACCTTGCACTCCATTACATTACCTTTTGACTAGTGTTTTAAGCATTAATGGGGCTACTGGAGAACACTATTCTGCTACAATATTTACTTATGGCCTCATAAAACTGCTGTAGTCAGTTGCAAGATCTTTTATCAGATATTCTATTGTAATACAGCCTGGACCATTATTTTCAAGAAGAAGTTAGGTTGTAATGCAATACATTCGTTTTCCATTGATACCAATCTAAAAGACTGACATTGTGGGTTGTGCAAAGTTGTCAAGTTACGCTTAAACGGTTGCACAACAGAATAATAGGTCCACCAGAAGATATACATCCATAGTATGAATGGTACGTTAATTATGTCAACTACATTTACACAAACTACAGCCAGTTATTTTGTAGATACCTTAGAAATAAATTCTTCGACAGAGTAGAAGGAGCTGTCCGTAGAAAATTCTTTCAATTTTTCTTGTATTTAATCTGCTAGTTGGGAGCTTATTGAAGATGTGTATTCCCAAATATTGGACCCCTTTTCAATAAATGACAACGACTTTGTGAAGATCATTTTTACTTCTAGTGCCACAATTTGTATTTTACTATTTGTTTCAAACTAGGCCTATAATTTGTGACTATGAAAGACATTAATGTGTAATAAGCCTACGTCATGGACATCATTCAATTTATTTCGAACAGTGTCTTGCATTTGACTACTGTAGTATTATGACACAAATTCATTGCGATACTGTGGTCTTCAAAAAAAACCTATAAATTTCCTAAACAAATCTAGTCCAATTTCCCACCATATTGAGACAAAGGCCTAGTCAAGAATGTATAGCTCAGTTTATATTTCATTTTACATCCCCTTACTAACCTCTGCAACAGATTGGGGGGGGGGGGGAGGGGGTCCTACAAAATCTCATTTAAAGGGAGGGAGGGTTCAGTAAAAATCTCATGTTAACTTTTTTAATCATTTTTCTTCTCTTATGTAACAGAGACAATGTATAGAAGATATCAGTAATAACTCTTAGGTATATAGTGGCATGAAGCAAATTACATGAACATTATTTTTATTATTTCTCTAAGGTCCTTTTTTTCACAAGCCATTATCTGCTTTGGTCACATATTTTAAGAAAGGAATTTGGAAAAATTCCACCCTTAAATGGCAGAAACGTCAATATTTCTATAATGCGGTTTTTTTTTGTACCATGAACCATTTATCTCCCTGTACTCCTAACTGAAATTGATTAATGAAATATCATTTTAAAGATCAAGATCTCCGCTTTGGTGACATTGTATAAGAAGAAAGGAATTTTTCAGATTATGACCCTTAAAGGGCAAAAGTATCAATATTTCTAAAATACATTTTTGTGTCATGAGCCATTTATCTCCCTTGGTATCTAATTGCTATAGATAACTCTGCTGTGGTCCCAACTTATATTAAGAAAAGAATTTTTCAGAATTTGGCCCTTAAAGAGCAAACATATCATTATTCCCTAAAAACATATATTTAAAGCTGTACAATATCAACATAAACTGATATCCCGAAGGTGGATCAGATGCAGATGGCCGCTGGTAAGCGACCGCAGATGTCCGATAACACAACCGATGTTCAGCGTTTGAGGTGAAGCTCGCATTTCATCAGAGAAATATTAGAAAATATAGCTGAACATCTCGTTGTGTTATATGAATATATGTTTTTACCACTGTACGTGAACGCGACGTCACGTTAACAGTCGCGAGGCAGCGGTATCCCCATCTAGAATTAAACCGTATTTTTTTTGTCACATCCTATATCTCCTTTGATATCTAACCGAAATCACAAAATTAGGTATTATTTTAGAGATTAATTTTACGCTTTGATCAAATCGTATTTTAAGAAACAAATTTTTCGGAATTTGACCCTTAAAGGGCAAAAGTATCCATATTTCTACAATGCAATTTTTTCAGAATTTGACATTTGAAGGAAAAAAGTAATATCTGTGAAAGTCGCGCGTATGAGATAGTTCATAACCAAGCTGCTTGATAGCAGCAGCACATATTACAGAAAGATTAACAAACTGCTTCACTGGCATCGACTTTTGTTACATACCTATTACACTAAAGTTTTTACTTAAAAGTGGGTCGTGTACAAATAATGGTTGTGAACCGATGCACTAAACAAACAATTGATGCAAATGCACCCATATTTCATGATTCAAAATACATGTAGCATAAATTATAACAATTAATTTCATTAATTCAGTTTGAACTGCAAGAGGACTAAAACACATGCAATGTAAAGTTTTTTCATTTTTTCTTCCTAGCAATTGTGGGTAGGTTGAAATGTGGCCTGGAACAGATTAAAAACTTTGTCAACAAGGAGCAATACATTTGTAGAGGGCAAATGTAGGTGGGTGCAGGATAGGGAGAAGTTGGGTGTGTAGGGAAATTGCTACCAGAGCGTCTGCTCCATTGCAATTAAATTAAATGAACATATTTTTTACTTCCAATATCTCGAGAACTATTGGTGAGCGATATATCACAAAATTTTATTCTTTACTTTTGAATTGTTTATTGCTATTCACTATTAAAATTTTGGTGATCTGGTATCTTACCACTATCGATATTAAGCATAAAATTACTTAGCATAAATATTACAGTTCTGTTACACTTTCTGAAAAGTTAAAATATTATGGTTTCATTAATAAAATCCATATCAAAATTGATAAAACTGGGAAATTATAACCAAATACAATCCAGAGATATTAATGTTTGGTCAAACGCATCATGTTTACAATCAGTTAAACATTAATATTAGTAATGCTTAATACACCTGATTCCAGTTATTGTGTTTATTTACTGCATTCAAGAAAACTGAAAAACTAAGTATTCAAAGTCAAAATATTAAACAGAATTGTAAGTTGTGTGATATTTTCTCCAGTTTTTTGTGCAAGTAGTGAACATCTCAATTATAGTGTGAACCTTATCTCATAATATCATGTCTAAAAATGTATTTAATTATTCCCTCCATACCTTGGTACATATAAGTCATTAACTATTTCCGCAGATTGTAATTGTGACTGTTAGCTCTAAAAATTTGAAAACATCACCCAAATTTCTGATTTTGCACAGTTCCCATTCAAATAATGAGACATATGCAGCTTGCCTACAGCTTTCGGCTATAATGGTATAGGTGAGAAGCCAATATCCTAATGAACTGTTGTATGATGCTTCTGTTCTCTCGTCTATTTCTCATATTTCATTTGCGTATATTACGATACTAAATGTAAAGGTTATCCTATATAAATGTAATACCACTAATCCTTGTGATCAAAATATAACTTTACATGACATTCTGTATCTCGGTAAAAAATAAAATTATCAACGGGCTCATTTTGGAAACTAGTATTTTAATCTTAATCAAGTTAAAACTATCTTTTCATGCATTTTATGAAAAAGCTGTTTACTTTATACAATTTACAGAACGAAAAGATCACCAAATCTTGGTAACACTCTGGCCTCACATTTGGGAGGATGCAGGTTCAGTGAAAGCTCCTTTAACCCACACATCTGTGGTTGTGTGAACTGCAGTGTTTTCATGAAGGAAGCCAACAACTCGGCTTGCTATACCTCCTTTGCCGGATGACATCAACCAGCTCATATATCAGGCTAACAGAGTATTCTCTGTTCTCAATTGTCATTAAGATTCCTTTGCAATCCAAAAAATTGTAACTTTGTTAACTGTTTCACCATTTCATTTCTTGGCCTTTGTTGGATCTGCACTAGTTCATGGATTCTGGTTCTTGTAGAAGATCGTAGTACAGAACTTTAACTTCATTTCCTCTATATAATAGCCACAGTACATACACTTGATTTGTAATTGTTCAGAAACATGCTGTGACAGATGGTCCTTCTGAACAGTAGACAGAACTTGGGTTAGTGCTGACCAATCTCACATGAATGCTATTGAAGGATATGCTGCCCCATGGTTAAGAGACAGAGGGGTGGTAGGGAATATTTGAAACAACTAAACAAGGACTTAATAACAGCAAAGAAAGTGGCGAAACGTGGGTTTATGAAGAGTATTGTCATTGCGGGAGGACCACTGACTGATGCATCTAGAAATTTCTATCGCTGTATCAGGAAACTGAGGGGAAGGGAGGGTGTAGAGACACTTATGGATAAGGATGGAGAAGTAGTTACTGAGGATATGAAAAAGGCAGAGATTTTAAGTAACTGGTTCAGTGAAAGCATTATGGACAATGAATCAGAAACGGGAAGATCTAATTCGGAGTACGAGCTTAACAATACGATTAGAAATGAAGATACTGAAAAATTTGAATTTCATCCTGAAGAAATCATGAACGAAATAAGCAAACTGAAAAAACATAAGGGGGCTGATGCAGATAATATTATTACAGATATCTTAAAGATAGCCGGATGTGACCTTATCTTGAAATATCATTTAAATTGAGTCTGGATACTTGCTGCTTACCACAAGACTGGAAAAGTGCGATAGTAGTACCGGTACATAAAGGAGGGGTTAGAAATAGAGTCGGGAATTACAGGCCAATCAGTTTGACATCAGTGGTAGGCAAATTAATGGAAAGATTGATATGCAACCACATCAGAAATATATGTGAGGAACGTAAGTGGATTTCAAGCAGGCAACATGGGTTCAGGCAAGGATATTCATGCGAATCTCAGTTGGTGGGATATATGCAAGATATTTCAGATGAAATGGACAATGGATGCCAAATTGATATTGTAGCACTAGATCTTTCAAAGGCGTTTGACAGAGTAAGCCACAAAATGGTAGTAAATAAGGTAAAAACCATTGGAGTGGATGAGAAAGTGATTTACTGGGTAGAAGAATTTTTAAAGGGTAGAAAACAGAAAGTTAGGGTAGGAAATGTAGTATCAAAAGAAGTGGAAGTAAAAATGGGTGTGCCACAGAGTAGCCCATTGGGACCATTGCTATTCATTATTCTAATGAATAATTGTGTTGATTGTTTACTATCTGAAATTAGATTGTTTGCAGATGACATAATGCTGTAAAAGAATCAAAACTATAGAGGATTGTAAACAGTTGCAGGGTGATCTGGACAGGATATATAGTTGAGTTAGTAAACATGGAATGAAGATAAATGCAAAGAAGAGTCAGCTTATTAGATACACAAATAAAAAACAAAAGGTTAATTATGAATATAAGGTGGGGAAAGAATTGCTTGCTGAAGACTTGAAATGTAAATATCTTGGCATTACTTTTGATAACAAGCTTAACTGGGTAGGACACATTGGACAGGTGGTAGGAATAGGTTTCAACGTTCTGCACTTGTTGGAGAGAGTGATGAGGGGATGTACGGGAGAACTAAAGGAATTGGGTTACAAAACTTTGGTCAGACCGTTGCTCGAATATGGTGGTGTAGTATGGGACCTTCATTTGACATATCAAATACAGGAGTTGGAGAAGGTGCAAAGAAGGGCTTCTGGAAATTATCGCAGTATGCAATCAATGGCAGATATGATAAAGGAGCTGGAATGGGATTCATTGCAAGACAGGAGGAGGATGAGGAGGGTCATGGGAGTGTACTGGGCATATACTGGCGATGAGGCATGGAAATATATTGCAGTAGGTATGAAATGTAATTCATGGACGGGAAAAGATGACCATGACCACAAGCTGGCACTCGATTTCAGGCACAAGGGTGTGGGAAGATTTTCTTTTTTAGGCAAGGGTGTCAGGGATTGGAATGAGTTACCAAGGGGAATGATGAATAACTTACCAAAAACGTTAAAAGAATTTAAAGTTAAAATTAGTAGAGGGCAAATGTAGGTGGGTGCAGGATAGGGGGAAATTGGGTATGTAGGGAAATTGCCACCGGGCATGTGCTTCATTGAAATTAAATTATAACCTTACTGAGAGATGCTTCACCCCGTGGCTTAGCTACTGTGGGTGGCACCTGGAGCAGATAGCAATGGTGACACTCACTCCAGGAAAACTGTTGAATTCCACATCAAGTAACAAAAAAAACCTGATATGTATGTAGTATGATTTCAATCAAATTTACTTAAACAAAAATTGTTGTTTATAAAATAGTTTAGATGATAGCTAAATAAGTGAGAAAGAAATGCTTTTAAATTTGGAAATTATCGCAGAATGCAATCAGTGGCAGATATGATAAAGGAGCTGGAATGGGATTCATTGCAAGACAGGAGGAGGATGAGGAGGGTCATGGGTAGTGTTGCAAACTGAAAAAAAAACAAAATGTTTTTTTTTTCAGATTTGTGAAAAAAAAAAACATGAAAAAAAACTTAGCACCCTCGTTTTTTTTCTAAATTTGTTTTTTTTTTCAGAAAACTATATATTTGATAAATTATAGTTTTATTTATGGAACTTACATTTTACATGTGTGTTTTAAACCTTACTAAATCATATAATATCTTACATAATGATTCATAAATGTATCTATATAGGTAACATAATTTTTTATTCATCTTCTATGTCGGAACCACATTCCCTAGTATCAGTACTACCAACACTAGTTCGGTCGGAGTTGGAATTTTCTGTTTCTTCTTCTGCCCACTCTAGATCCATAACTTCAGAAATAGTTATATTTTCTTTTACTGGTTGTATTGCATGCAAAAGCTTTTGAGATTGCAATTTTAAATTGTGAGCAAAGTACACACTGTGAATGAAGACTGCGCCGATAGTTCTGTATTACGGTCTTTTAAGTTTGAATTTAAATATATTATCATACAAAATAGGAGCTTTATTTGTTTTCAATCGTTGGTTTACGCCAACGTTTGCAAGGAAATTATTCATAATTAGTGACTCAGTATCATCACTATACGCTGCGAGTTTAACAAGTATACGAATATAAGGAAAGCACAACAAGTAATAAAAAGAGGCAAAAAACCGTAGTTAAATTTCTTAATTTTTTGAAAAGATTCGTTGGTCTACAGATAAATTTGTAGGGCCTGGCAGCACTAGTTCAAATAGCGAGTATCAATCCAAACAATGGGGAACGGCCGAACGGGGATTCCTTCTCACGCAACCTAGCCTTTTCGGGAAGTCCCCTTGCGTAAAAGAAAACTTCAGTCGATGTTACCAATATTTTTGTAATTTTTTTTTTCTACTGAACCAGAAAGTTATAGTAGATTTAAAAGTAAGATAAGTACTTAGTATAAACTCTAAAACAGTCATATTAAATGATAAATGCCTTAAAAATTGGAAATTTAGTAGTTATGAAAAAAAAACATGTCCCAGAAAAAAAACATGTTTTTTTTCACAGTTTTTTTTCATGTTTTTTTTTTCACGTCAGAAAAAAAACTGTTTTTTTACAACACTAGTCATGGGAGTGTACAGGACATATACTGGCGATGAGGCATGGAAATATATTGCAGTAGGTATGAAAAGTAATTCATGGACGGGAAAGTATGACCATGACCACAAGCTGGCACTCGATTTCAGGCACAAGGGTGTGGGAAGATTTTCTTTTTTAGGCAATGGTGTCAGGGATTGGAATGAGTTACCAAGGGGAATGATGAATAACTTACCAAAAACGTTAAAAGAATTTAAAGTTAAAATTAGTAGAGGGCAAATGTAGGTGGGTGCAAGATAGGGGGAAATTGGGTATGTAGGGAAATTGCCACCGGGCATGTGCTTCATTGGAATTAAATTATAAACTTACTGAGAGATGCTTCACCCAGTGGCTTAGCTACTGTGGGTGGCACCTGGAGCAGATAGCAATGGTGACACTCACTCCAGGAAAACTGTTGAATTCCACATCAAGTAACAAAAAAAACCTGATATGTATGTAGTATGATTTCAATCAAATTTACTTAAACAAAAATTGTTGTTTATAAAATAGTTTAGATGATAGCTAAATAAGTGAGAAAGAAATGCTTTTAAATTTGGAAATTATCGCAGAATGCAATCAGTGGCAGATATGATAAAGGAGCTGGAATGGGATTCATTGCAAGACAGGAGGAGGATGAGGAGGGTCATGGGAGTGTACTGGGCATATACTGGCGATGAGGCATGGAAATATATTGCAGTAGGTATGAAATGTAATTCATGGACGGGAAAAGATGACCATGACCACAAGCTGGCACTCGATTTCAGGCACAAGGGTGTGGGAAGATTTTCTTTTTTAGGCAAGGGTGTCAGGGATTGGAATGAGTTACCAAGGGGAATGATGAATAACTTACCAAAAATGTTAAAAGAATTTAAAGTTAAAATTAGTAGAGGGCAAATGTAGGTGGGTGCAGGATAGGGGGAAATTGGGTATGTAGGGAAATTGCCACCGGGCATGTGCTTCATTGAAATTAAATTATAAACTTACTGGGAGATGCTTCACCCAGTGGCTTAGCTACTGTGGGTGGCACCTGGAGCAGATAGCAATGGTGACACTCCAGGAAAACTGTTGAATTCCACATCAAGTAACAAAAAAAAACTGATATGTATGTAGTATGATTTCAATCAAATTTACTTAAACAAAAATTGTTGTTTATAAAATAGTTTAGATGATAGCTAAATAAGTGAGAAAGAAATGCTTTTAAAATCCCTTTTTTCTAACATTAACAGCTGGAACCTTGAAATCGCATCTTGAAAATTAATATTTCCGGTTGCCTCAAGTTTGAACATCAACATAGCAAGATTCTTTTGCTTCATGCTGCTCGCTGTTGAACACAATTGATAATATTAGCTTTGTAACCCTACTTTCTCAAAACTAAATGATTCACAAATTGTGATAAATAACTTTAGGATCACCATAAGATTCATAAGGGCTTGTAATAATTTTCTTTCTAAGATTAATTTAAAAATTCCAAAGCTACACAATCATTTCTTACTAAAACTGAAACATGGCTGTTTATAAATGCCTTCTCTACCTTGTTATTTATAGAAATTTGGCTTCTGATATCTCACTGTGGTGTTTGCTGCAGGCAAGATATTGTTTGGTGCAACTTGAATGGCTTTTGATCTAGTTCGGATTCACACATTCGAACATGCCCATTTGTTTTTCAGCTCTCAGTGTGAGCTCTACACCACAAGCCATTAGTTTTTACAATAAACTTTTGGTTCTATCTCTGTTTTTTTGTTAACAAGACCTACATTATGACATTTTTTTCTTTAATATTCAGACAAACTGACTTTTTATCTCTAATTGGTCAAGGGCCAAGCTTTTACTTTGTAAAGCAATCTGAATGCAATTTACTTCTCTTAGAAGACCAACACCATTTCAAGAGAAAAAGCAACAAAGATAATTTTCTGTCAGCACCTCTGATGTCTACATTTTGTTGTTGATCACATATGCCATTAATTGAATGATCAGTACATTCAACGAAAAAGTCTATATTGTAGTTTGCATTAACAATGGCCAAAACTCCTCCAAGTATGTCACTCATAGTAGCAACTTTGTCATAACCTTAAGAATAAGATATAATAAAGTTTAAGCCATTACTATGGTTTCCATTTTACTATTATCAGTTTACAAAAAACGAATCACTTCAGACATTTGATCAATGTGTGAAATGTCGGGTGTGTTATGTTATATATACTATTAAAAGTCTGTAAGCAAGCTGCATGTGTCTCTTTATTTGAACGGGAGCCACGCGAAAACTATGACGGCAATTTGGACGTTTTTTTTTTTTTTTTTTTTTAATTTTTAGACCCAATGGTTCGAGTCAAAATCTGTGAAAATAGCTAATGAAGGAGCAAGCAATTAAAAACCTTTATATATAAGAAATTGTGGACTGCAGATCATTATGCACTTTCAGACGCTCACTCCTTTCGCAACAATCTGACAAAACTAAGGATTCCATTTTATTTTATCTTGCTTTTGTTATTCAGTTTTCTGTACCACAGTACTGTAGAATACATGAATCAAACGTGATCACCATTAATTTACATCGTAACAGTTCAGTTGTCATGTGCAATGCATTAGGCACAGATTGTCTTTAGTAGACAGTTAAACATTTTGTCTCTGGTACAATATGTCTTACATGATCGCTAAAGGAAGTACAATGAGCATTATTATGTCAATATTATTTT
Organism: Vandiemenella viatica; assembly: GCA_031002005.1. Lineage (NCBI taxonomy): Eukaryota > Metazoa > Arthropoda > Insecta > Orthoptera > Morabidae > Vandiemenella > Vandiemenella viatica. The sequence goes on along the minus strand of JARYHS010013631.1, from coordinate 188,693,047 downwards.
GTTGTATATCATTATGGATACAAAATTGAGTCTCCTTCCCCTCAAAGAAAGATGTCTCAGAAAAAAAGCTAACAGGTAACAGTACGTAGTTTTTCCAAAATAACTTCTACAGAACTCCCTATTATTTTGATGTATTTTGCTCAATTAATATATGTTTGGTGGCTCTCGTGTGCAAATATTCTTAAACGTGTGTACCAATTTTGGCTGCTGTTCAAACCACCGCAAGTAAAATAAACTGTTCTTTCTTTAAAATAACTTCATAACCCTGCTTTTCTAATGTTTATCTCCATACATGCAATTGAGTTTATGACAATAGCAACATGCAAACAATGAAATTAAAAATTAATTAGGTATCTTAACATCTTATGTTACACCGCATAATTTATAAAACTAGATGCATTATGCCTTGTGCTGTAACATAGTGTGTCAATTGCCATTCTGTTCCAGGTTGCATTTCAACCTAACAACAAATTTGGCTTCTGTCACATGCACATTAATACATTCACTATTTCGCTGCTGAATCTTGGTCTGCTGGAGGTACTTATATGCGACTAAAATAATAACATCAATAATACGGCTTTATTGAAAGCAAAGAGAAATTAAAATGTTTCATATCCTGATGCTATATCACATTAATTGTAAAGTTAAATCCATATTGTCTCTTATGTTTCAACAAAGCTTATCAACTGTCATCATGGTACAGGCTGTACTTCAACCAAACCACAACTTCAAATAATATTGACGTTCCAAAATCATAGCTTCAGTCGAACGTGCATTAATACATACACTGTACCGTGAACAAATCATGACATTTTGGAATTATTTATGTGGCTGAAATAATGGGATTAGTAATACGCTGATTTGAAAGCAAAGGAAATTAAAAATATTCTTTATGTGTGATACTGCATATGGTTAGTTTTAATCCATGTAAATTTATATTTTATAGCAAAAATAACTGATCCTACTAACATATCGTCAAAAAACAATATCCTAACAGCAAAAGGAAAAGAAAAAAATTATTTCAGAATATTAAATTGGGATTGGGAATCACTCGATGAAGATAGGACGGCGAAGAGAGTGCTGGGAATATACAGGGTATATGTTGGTGACGGGGCATGGTGGGATATTGGTCTAAGAATTAGGATTAGTGCATGTAAAGGGAAACATGATCATGACCACAAGCTGGCGTTCGATTTCCTGCATAAGGGAGCGGGAAAATTTTCTTTTGTCGGTAAGGGTGTTAGGGATTGGCACAAATTACCAAGTGGAGTAATGAGTCAATGCTTAAGGAATTTAAAATGAAAGTGTGTAAATCAGAAAAATAAATGGGGGAGGAATTTAACACGCCAATTATAAAAGAAAATGTTAAAAAATAAAACAAAAATGAGTAATTAGATGACTGGGAGAATTGACCCTGGATTATTAGCTCCATTGCAATTAAATTAATAATAATAAATCGTGCAGTCCTCTGTATCATCATTTAAAAATGGCACCTACTAAGTAAGGTAAAGGTAACATTTTATTTTTCTTAACCATTGTTACACCTACTTATATCACAAAAACAAAGTCCTTTCTAAACAATTTTTTTTCTTCTCACAATAATTATCTCAATGAATTAGTACAGTTAATTTTTCAGATAGCTTTTCTACTATTCCATAATTAAAATATGAATGAAACAAAATTTTCGGACATCAGTATAAAAACTGAACCTAAGGCAAGAAGTAAAACAAAGGGAAAATTTTAGAAGACATTTAGAATTCACTCCTCTCAACGTTAATATTTTGTAATAGAATAAAATCGGTAGAGAATTTTTACACATATCAAAGCACACGCACGTGAAGCAGCAGGCAAATGCTAGTCAAATATAACACGGAAATATTTTGCCGATTTAATTTTGTTAACAAGCTTACATTTTATATGGTTTGATAATCTAATAATGAATTCATTTTGTGTGTCTGATGACATAGTTTATGATGTTCCAAGTCAAATTAATTGAAAGGCTGTGTCGCCTGTTTGTGCAATTTTCGCCTTATTTCTAAAGTTTTCCACTTTTCAAAAAAATGGTCACTTTTAGTTTCATGGTAGTACTATTATTAGCAAACAAATGACAGCAGAAGCAAAACAGATTGTTGGTGATGGTAATCAATGACCGCAGAAGTTTTTCACCATTAAGATTCTCCTTACCAATCCTTTCTGTTAAAAGAGGCCAAAAACCACATTTATTTTTAACCTGTGGTTACATACAGTGCCAAATGGCCCTTTTCTATTTTGGAAATAACCACTTACTTTTTTTTATGATCTCTATGTGAAAACTAACAGGAATGAGTGTAGTTGAATTTGAGACATCTTGTCAAGTCTTGCAGATTAAGTAATTAGTTTAAGTTATCTTTGGTTATGTTATCATTATCATTCTCAGTTCCAGTATTTTCTGATTCATCTTCTTCGTGGATTATAATCATTTCTGTATCTTCAGCAGCTTTTATGCTTTCCGAAGAGATGATTTTATCTGAATCATTTGTTGCATCAAGGTAACAGGTTTGTTTTGATAAGCTTTAGCTAACATCAGTTTTTTTGTACCCTATTTGAAGATGGATCCAGATATGATCTGAACTGCATCAGCTTTAGCTTGTTTTGCTTTCATCTTAAACTTATAAACCATAGCCAAATTCCTTCCCATTCCTTGCCCCCAGTCATTTCCAATCTCTCAAGACCTTCAACATCAGCAAGGCGAAAAGCCACAAAAAAAAATAATGTAAATCTTATAACTTGAAATGTACTCAATTTATCCAATTTACATACTTAATTTTGATATTATTAATCTGTCAAGTGATTAAAATGAAATACAACAGATAGCAAATGCTTGAGGTTGGTAAGAAAAGAACATAACAGAGTTAAGAGACAGCAGGGTAGTATGGAATATTTAAAACAACTAAACAAGGACTTAATAACAGAAAAGAAAATGGCTAAAGATGGGTTTATGAAGAGTATTGTCAGTGCAGGAGGACCATTGACTGATGCATCTAGAAATTTCTATGGCTATATCAGGAAACTGAGGGGAAGGGAGGGTGTAGAGACACTTATAGATAAGGATCGAGAAGTAGTTACTGAGGATTTGAAAAAGGCAGAAATTTTAAGTAACTGGTTCAGTGAAAGCATTATGGACAATGAATCAGAAACGGGAAGATCTAATTCTGAGAACGAGCTTAACAATACGATTAGAAATGAAGATACTAAAAAATTTCAATTTCATCCTGAAGAAATCATGAAGGAAATAAGCAAACTGAAAAAACATAAGGGGGCTGATGCAGATAATATCATTACAGATATCTTAAAGATAGCCGGATGTGACCTTATCTTGAAATATCATTTAAATTGAGTCTGGATACTTGCTGCTTATCACAAGACTGGAAAAGTGCGATAGAGTACCGGTACATAAAGGAGGGGTGAGAAATAGAGTCGGGAATTACAGGCCAATCAGTTTGACATCAGTGATAGGCAAATTAATGGAAAGATTGATATGCAACCACATCAGAAATATATGTGAGGAACGTAAGTGGATTTCAAACAGGCAACATGGGTTCAGGCAAGGATATTCATGTGAATCTCAGTTGGTGGGATATATGCAAGATATTTCAGATGAAATGGACAATGGATGCCAAATTGATATTGTAGCACTAGATCTTTCAAAGGCGTTTGACAGAGTAAGCCACAAAATGGTAGTAAATAAGGTAAAAACCATTGGAGTGGATGAGAAAGTGATTTACTGGGTAGAAGAATTTTTAAAGGGTAGAAAACAGAAAGGTAGGGTAGGAAATGTAGTATCAAAAGAAGTGGAAGTAAAAATGGGTGTGCCACAGGGTAGCCCATTGGGACCATTGCTATTCATTATTCTAATGAATAATTGTGTTGGTTGTTTATTATCTGAAATTAGATTGTTTGAAGATGACATAATGCTGTATAAAAGAATCGAAACGATAGAGGATTGTAAACAGTTGCAGGGTGATCTGGACAGGATATATAGTTGAGTTAGTAAACATGGAATGAAGATAAATGCAAAGAAGAGTCAGCTTATTAGATACACAAATAATAAACAAAAGGTTAATTATGAACATAAGGTGGGGAAAGAATTGTTTGCTGAAGACTTGAAATGTAAATATCTTGGCATTACTTTTGATAACAAGCTTAACTGGGCAGGACACATTGAACAGGTGGTAGGAATAGATTTCAACGTTCTGCACTTGTTGGAGAGAGTGATGAGGGGATGTACGGGAGAAGTAAAGGAATTGGGTTACAAAACTGTGGTCAGACCGTTGCTCGAATATGGTGGTGTAGTATGGGACCCTCATTTTACATATCAAATACAGGAGTTGGAGAAGGTGCAAAGAAGGGCTGCTAGATTTGTTTCTGGAAATTATCGCATAATGCAATCAGTGGCAGATATGATAAAGGAGCTGGAATGGGATTCATTGCAAGACAGGAAGAGGATGAGGAAGGTCATAGGATTGTACAGGGCGTATACTGACAATGAGGCATGGAAAGATATTGCAATAGGTATGAAAAGTAGTTCATGGACGGGAAAAGATGACTATGACCACAAGCTGGCACTCGATTTCAGGCACAAGGGTGTGGGAAGATTTTCTTTTTTATGTAAGGGTGTCAGGGATTGGAATGAGTTACCAAGGGGAATGATGAATAACTTACCAAAAACTTTAAAAGAATTTAAAGTTAAAATTAGTAGAGGTCATATGTAGGTGGGTGCAGGATAGGGGAAAGTTGGGTTTGTAGGGAAATTGCCACCGGGCGTGTGCTTCTTTGCAATTAAATTAAATTAAAAAAGAAAGTACTCATGAATCTCGGCTTAAATGACAAATAGCAGATTTTTTTTTATTTTTTTTTTTTTTTTTTAAATGGTAGCTGAAAAAAATTAATTTGTGCTCCATGTAAAACTTTTAACCTTAATTAATGATCTGACCACAGAAATGAAGCCTAGATTGTGTGTGTTTATGGCCTGTTTCGTCATAAGTTTCAGAACAAAACACAACATTTCTCTTTAAATAATTACAAGGAAATGTATTATTACATTTATTACAATATGTAGCCAATTTTTATTTAACTGCACACTGGAACTAATAATTAGATAGATAGATAGATATGTTCACTTTGATCCCATGTGAGAATAATCTCAGGGATGTGGAAAAGTACATACACTTAATAATAATGTCAATATTACTATATAATTGATAATATTATTATATATTGATAACAAGTTAGCTACAACCCGTTAGTATAATCAATATCCCCTGTAATCTACAAATACAATCCCGAGTTGATTACTACTTATTATGTGGAACAGTGTATACACTTGTTACCAGCATCTAATAACCAGTTATTTTCTTACGTACCAGTTACCATAATAAGTTTCACTGTAATCTACAACTACATATTATCATGTTAGTTACTACTTATGTGGAACAGTACACACACTTATTAACAATATCAATTTTTGAGTGCATGCTATCCTATGTTAGTTGCTATATATGAGTGAAATTTTGTGAACAGTGTAATTACTCCATTTGTCAAAAGTGTCAATAGAAAGAAAAACTATATATACTATTTTATCAGTCATTCTTAGTTACCAAATTCCAAGAAGAAAATACTTTCACAGAGTAAAATTGGTTCTGAAGCAGAAACTCTTTCAGGTTGGACTTAAAGTAGTTGGGTTTTTGTAAATAACATTTAATTTCTGTTGGTAAGACATTAAATAAGGAAGCTCCAGTAAATGTTAACCCTTTCTGTACAATTGACAGTTATTTGTAATCCTTGTGAATATTATATTTATTCCTAGTATTATGGCTATGTATGTCAGCATTAAGATTGAAGCGTTCAGAATTTTCCACTAAAAATGATAGTACAGAGTGTGCTGGCATTGTTAGTACACCTAGGTTTTTAAATAGATTTCTGCACTACGTCCGTGGGCTTGCTCCACAAATAGTTCTTACAGCAAGCTTTTGCAATTTAAATACCCTCTGTGCTTGTGACGAGTTTCTCCAGAATAAGATGCCATAAGTGAGCGGGAAGTGAAAATATGCAAAATATACTAACTTTCTGGTTTCTATGTTAGCTATTCTAGATATTACCCTCAGTGAAAATGTTGCAGAATTCAGTTTTTTAAGAAGTTTTTGAATATGTTGTTTCCAGTTCAATTTGTTATCTATATATACACCCAGGAATTTTGTGAAACTGCTTTCATTGATTGTTTTTCCTTCTGATTTCACATTATAGCAGTCCTTTGTTTTATTTTTTGTAACAAACTGCAGTAACTGTGTCTTTTCTACATTAAGTATTAGTTTGTTGGCATTAAACCACCTATTAATTTTCTTTATAGCATCATTTGCTGTGTTTTCAAGGTTTTGTACTGATGGGTCTTTCAATGATATGCTGGTATCATCTGCAAAGAGCACCATGTGTACATTATCATCTAGTATATGTGGGAGATCATTTATATAGATTAAGAACAGCAGAGGGCCAAGAATTGAACCCTGAGGCACACCACATTTAACTATACCCCATTCTGAGTTTATAACATCTTCTGTATTAGCATCTTTTAATTATACACATTGCTTTCTATTTTCCAAGTATGATTTAAACCAAAGCCCTGGCTTACCACTAACTCCATAGTGGTCTAATTTACCTAGTAGAATCTCATGATCAACACAATCAAAAGCCTTAGCAAGATCACAGAATATACCCTGGGAATTTAATTTTTTATGCATTGATTCCAGTATGTTATTTACAAAAGCAAAAATTGCTTAATCTGTTGAAACACCTTTCCTAAAACTGTACTTTAATGAGTAGGTCATTCTTTTGTAGATGTGCATACACCCTTCTGTACATTGCTTTTTCAAAGATTTTTGGAAATGCTGTAGAAGTGATATGGGTCTGTAATTCTCAATCTTTGAGGTATCACCCTTTTTATAAAGTGGTGTGATGATTGACTTCTTGAGTGAGTCAGGGAAGATACCTTCTTCAAAAGAACTATTACAAATATGACTAATAACTCTACTAATGCTGGTGTTACATTGTTTCACAACATGAGTTGAAACCTCATCATAACCAAATGACTTTATTTTTTAGGGATTTAATAATTTTTTCAATCTCATTTTGACTGGTGGGAAATAGAGACATAGATGCTGGTTTTGGTGACAAGGATTTAAGTATTGCTATAGCATCCATATTCTCAATATATTTTCCTTTTATTTTTTCAGCAACTGTTAAGAAGTAGTTATTAAAAGCACTTCCTATATAAGAGGGGTCATTTACAAGTTTATTGTTAATGCTTAAAGATATAGGTGTATGTTCAAGGGATGATACTAGTCTTGTGTAGTTCGCGAACGAACTAGTTCGGAAGAGCGCTCCCACAGGCGAACTACGCGAACTAGTTCCCAGATCTCTCGCTCCTTAGTTCGTTAGTTCGTTCGATCCTTTCCCGAAGACCAACTTTTGTTTTAGTTTATTATCTAAAAGGAAACACAGTTCCTTGTGGACACATTTCACTGAAGACACAGATATAAAAATAAAAGAAAAATAAATTGTTCAACATTAATAATTATTGCAGAAGTCACAAACGGAAATTTAACATGGAATGTGAAAATAAAATTCATTTTGATCCCATTAACAATCAAAAGACAACCATCGATAACCACAACTACCATAACAAACAAGAGAGCGCGTGCAGTAGCGCTAGCAAAGCGAACGAGCGAGCTGTCTTGGAGGACCTAGTTCGCGAACTAACAGAGCGCTCCCGGTCGCGAACTATAGAGAGCGGTTCCGTTCGCGAACTAAACTGAGCGGTACCGTTCGCGAACTAACTTGAGCGCTACCGTTCGCGAACTAGCACCATTCGCCTCTAGGGTTTCCAATATTTTTTCGGTTGTGGTAGGAATTTTTTTTAAAAGACTAACCTATAAAAATATGCTACACTTCAAAAATATAATATTTTATGAAAGAGTAGAAAATGATAAAAGGTATGTTTTTACTATTTCATTTTTTAAGCTATATTTTTTGTACTTCTTTCATCTTTAATTCTTTTTTGTCTACAGTAAAATTGTCATATGCTTTATCGCTTTCAGTTGTCAAATTAATTTCGAGAAAAAGCTCATTTTTTATTCATGAAATACTTCTCTTACTTTTACCTGGATTTCGTATAATATTGTTATTTCAGAGTAAAGTTTGTTCACTTTGATATTCATTTTTTCTCGCAAATTTATAACCTATATAGTCTCACAGTCATCAAATGAAACCCTGTGATTTGAATTTAATTTTTGGATTTTGTATAGCCAATTGCTTTCATTAAAATCTAACTATTTACTAAGATACTCCAGACATTTATCAACGAATACTAGAGCGTTATTTTTTTTATATTATCACTTTCTGTGGAGAATTTGGTTTCTAAAGGCTTTTTCTTGTTTTCTTAAACAAAGAAACAGTATCTTTTACATTTTTCTAGCGCTGATTTTAAAGCTGACATAATATAATACTTATCTCAGTCTGTTGGTTAACAGCTTTGTGAAAGTGATGAAAGAAATGACTTGCGAAATTCAAAAAGATTTTAACTTTTGTGTCTTCATCAGTTTCATTCGTCGCCAAAAAATTGTGAATGTGTGTTGGATTATTCTCCCCTTCACTAATAAAATAATAGCTCAATGACTTCCAATTCACTGGAAATTTACGCACTTTCGTTATTGCTACCACTTTCTCATTCAAGGGTCTCTGTTATTTTTATATGTCTAATTATTTGATATCACATTGGCTGTATTAATGTTATTTTTCTTAATAATATAGGTAATACTATTTCTGTCATATAGTACTTAAGTTGTAGCCAATAGTAGAATTATATTTTGTCCATGATTTCCAAAACTTTATTTATATAAAAAAGCCGATTACTTATAAACGGGTATTTTAATTCATCAAAATAAACGTGTTTATAATATTTTATAAGTAATGTTGTTGTTGTTGTTGTAGTTGTAGTTGGGGTTTAAGGGCGCGTCAACGGCAGGATCATTAGCGCCTTTTATAAGTAATGTTTCTTCCATGAACTAATAAACAAATCCATTTAAAAAATTAATATTCTACGAATGCATGTAAAGTAAATAGTAAAAACAGCACAATTATTCAATTTACCCATTTGTGTAAAGGACAATGAGCACTTTGGTTTATCGGCGCCAACTTTTCATGCTAATGTAATTTGAAAGGGCTATTATTAAGCAGTAACTTTTGTTAAGAAGGTCATATTAAATTCCATTTAGAAACGACAAAAAAAATGATTATGTTCTAATAAAATTGACTTAACAAACAAAATAGCGCGTGCAGTAGCGGTAGCAAGGCGAGCGAACGATCTGTTTCTCTGAATTCGAGACGCGAACTAACGAACTAAAAGAGCGAACTAGTTCGCGAGGGAGCTGCGAACTAAACTGAGCGCTCCCCTTCGCGAACTATTATGCGCGTGTCTAGATGATACAGTTGTTTCTCTTTTAATAATGTTCCAAACACTTTTTATCTTATTATCTGAACTACTAATCTCATCGTTTATGGCCAAACGTTTAGCTTCTTTTATTACCTTGGTTAAAATTCTACACTAAGTTTTGTAATGTTGTCTGAGAAGCATATTATCAGCATTCCTAACTTTTACATACAATTACCTTTTATGTCTGCAAGATGTTTTAATACCAACTGTAACCCAATTTTTGTTTACTCGTTTTTGACCAATTAGAGCTATTTTTGTAGGGAGACACCTCTTGTAAGTTTCCAGAAACCCTTGGTGAAAGTAATTGAATTTATTGTTTACCCCTTTTAATTTATAAACAGTGCTCCAGTCCTCATTGAGAAGTTCATCATTTAAGATAATTGGAGTTCAACTGTATTTCATTTCTTAAAGTGCAGTTGTCACTGCAAAATTGCTGACAAGTCATACCCACTGCCCCCTTCTAGCTATGCTAAAGGTTTCATCATTCAACAGCTGTCGTGTAACACTTGTCTTGAGTAGGATGACATCCTTTGTTGTCATTTGCACTGATCAGCTGCAGATGTCTCATCTTCAATGTTATATCAACTTGACCAAAATAGTTTAGCTCATTCCTCCTTGAAGGAGACAGTCATCATACAAACATCTGTGTGTTCTTTACAAACAATGGGAGTAGAGCTTTCTTTTATGAATAACTAATCGTTGATCTGTGTTTGATTTTTTTAATTCACTCAGACTGTTACAACGTATGTGACAGAAATGAATGTCAACATCGTTAGCTGAAAGTTTTGCACTTTCTGCTCATAGGTGACATTACCTAATATTACCACTGTTTGGCTTCTGAAACTTTTATACATGGGTGGGTAAGAAATATGTCTACCACATGTCTGTTGACCTAAAAGCTCATTGCTAGGAAT